>NQLW01000089.1:660045-690723 GCA_002312845.1 Kalanchoe fedtschenkoi | reverse complement strand
GTTGGTCATCTTCGATCCCTTCATTGGGATTTTGTTCATTTCTTCTCTTTATGGGGATGGGTTCTCACCCTTTAATTTCTTTACGACGAGTCTGTCTACATTATCACTACGGCCTCCTCCGTCTCGCTCACGTCGATCGGTGTGCCAATGGGGGTACTTGGCCGCCCTTCGACTGTCGGACGTGCGCTAGACTATGCACCGATTTTTTTTATAGCCTGATCGCTGCTAGTCTTCGTGGTTGCGGACATCTCCGGAATTTCTATTGATACACCACCGTGCTTGATAGATGGCGATGGTGAAAGATCAGGCATGGCTTCATTCTCTAGTGTGCTTTCTTGATCATCCCCCTCCCTTTCTTTGCCCCAGAGAAGCAAGTACAGCCCCGCCATCACTGTCACCCCTCCAATGATGCTACATCAAATCCAGCACCTCAAGGTCATATTAGTTGTGTAAATAATAAAAAAAATCATTTAATTAAATCGAACCGAACTGATAAATTTAATTCAAGGTGGAGCGAATTTTTAAAAAACTTACTCAATTGGTTTGGTTCAAAAATACCGAATCAAATCAAATACAATCATTTCATTTTATTTTAGAGCCCATGTAGATTTTAGTTACATGTATACATTACTCATATATATATGCCATACCTACATATAAATATACATTAGCTACCAAATAATAACATCAATGGTTGACGTGTTTTTTAGTGGTAGATAGTGTGGTAAAATGCATGTTTTTGGTTTATGGAGTATGTTTGATTCCCACTAGATTTTTTTTAGGATTATTATAATTAATCAGAAAATTAAATCAAATGATTAACCAGTCTAACATTAATATATATACTTAATAAATATATTAATTATTGAACCGGTTTACAGATAAATTGATCGGTTCAGTGTGGTTCAACGGATTTTCACTGGTTTGACTCGATTAGGAGTGCAATGGAGAATCAGATCGGACCAAGGATCGGTTCAATAATGAACATGACTACTTTAGTGTTTGATTACCTGCCAATGTAAAGCTTCTCCCCGACGAGAAAGTGGGCAACAAACACAGACATGACAGTCCCAAGCGGGTTGAACATGGTGGTAAACACCGGCCCTTTCGCTTTCAAGCACCACAGCTGGATGAGAACCAGCAAACCAGACCCAACCACACCCTGCATACGTAACTCAAATCATCATTCCCTCCATGAGATTATACAGAAAATATACTGAGAGAAGGAAAGAAAAAGGTCCTCAATCAGAATCAATACCCCGTATAAGACCGACCACATTTTCAGACCGAACCCAATGAGCCAGGCCTCCGGCTTGCGCAGCGTCAGGCCAGCGAACGTCGCCGCGCCCAGCGCTCCGATCACGTTCATCCACACCGTTAGCGATAGCTGGGTAGGATATTTCCTCAACGTCTTCCCCTGGTTACAAAAACATCATAGATATCATGAGTTACCGTTTTTAAAAGTCAAAGAGTAAATTTGACAGTTGACACAAGTTTTTACAGTCACATGCATGGTTGGCTTGTTATTTGTTTTGATTGGTGAAAGGAGATGCTCTTTCTGAGGAAGCAAGTTAAGAAAGAAAGATCTTTTGAGTGAAGGCCAAGGGCGTGGAGCTTCGGAGGTGGCGATGGATTTGGAAGATGAGAGGGTGACGCTGCAAGTGCGGCTGTCAAATTGCACAATAAAGCGGCATCGTTTTGGACCGGATCCGGTAGTAGTTGAATAACATACCTGTAAAATGCATGAAAGGGACAAAGAGAGGCAACTCGCCACAGCAAATATTGAGCCCTTAACCCAGTTCTCATGCATCAGACTCTTCTCAATATGAATCGGGGCTTTCTTGAACTTCCCAACCTCCAATCCTCTGTACAGGGTCATCACGGTCACTCCGGCCAGCGACAGCGCTGATCCAGCCACTTTAGCGATCCCGTGGGGGCTCCTGATGCGGAGCCTCTCCATCCTATACCCATAAAGTTGCCATCCCAAGTATGAGCAAACAAACCGACATGAATCTGAACTCGTCGAGATTAACAAGACCAGACCTCAGAATGACTGCCAGTATGAAAACAGTCGACGCTACGGTGTTCAGCATGGCTGCGACGAAAGCTGGCGACGTGCACCTCAAGCTGGCGTAGAAAAGACTCAGCGGCAGACTCGTCCTGTTTTTAATAAACAGGTGACACTGTGTCAGCGGAGGCACAATCTTTCTCCGAATTCAATTCAAAATACCTCTTTATTCATAATTTCGACACTAAATTTGAGTTTTATCCAGAAATTTGTTGTGAATTCGGAAGAAATAGAAAAAAGTAGAAATAAAATGGACTACCCGGTAATGGACAGGAGAACGATTTCGCCGAACAGCTTCGGCGTGAGCTTCGGCCTCTCCTGCCTGCGAAGGAAGGAAGGAAGGAAAAAATGATCATGCAAATGGAAAGAAATAATGAACCGAGGTCCAACTGTGGGCGGTGATCGTTAACTTACTTTTCGATGAAGTAGGCCAGGGGAAGCGCGGCGAAGCCGCCAATGATGAGGCGGTAAGTGGTGTAAACCTTAGGATCCAATCCGCGGTTGAACGAGGCTTCGGAGATGAAGTAGAGAAACGTGGCGCCCATCTGCGCCAGGACCAACGCGGCGTGGGGCTTCAACTTTCTGAAGACGGGAGAGGCTCCCATCGCTCGCCTCGCAGCGTCTCGCTGCTGGTCTTCTCGGAGTTTTATGGTCAGTGCGGGGATCAGTGGAGATAGATACTACCACTACCATCACTTTACTTGCTGCACCGGCACTTCAAGTAATAAATGAAGATGCCATTTTTGTAGTAATGTATGTATGTATTTTCCGAGTGCAACCCAGCTAGCGAGAGTTTCTTCAATGCGTCTCGGGCGCTCTGAGCGACACGAAATGCCCAAGATGAGCTATACTCCACCGTATGTCTACAAATGTCATCTACCTTCAATTTTTGGCACACTTCTCTTTTCAATGTGTGATTGTTCACACTGCCACATTTGGCCATCGGTCATGATGCACTATCATGTCCACTCAAAAATTATTCTTCTTCTACATACCCCTTCCGACTTAAAAATATAATTATGATTCAATAATCCAATCTACTATAATAACATTATAAGATATCGCGCTCCCGGCGGTTATGCTCCCCCTCCCGAATCGAACCGATTCGGTTCAAAATCGGTTGGTTCGGTTTGAAATCAGTCAGTTCGGTTCGATTTGAAATTTTAAAAAACTGTTCGGTTTGAAACGGGTAGGTTCGGTCCGGTTTGAAATGTTAATAGTTTGATTGCGGTTTCAAATTTTAAAAAACCGATGACTAATAATTTGATTCAGAATTTAATTTTTACGAACCGAACATAACCCGTTGATTCGACGGGTACTCTGCCTAGTATAATATATAATATAACATTTCTTATCTTCACTCACTATATGTACTTGAAAGAAAGAAAAATGAGAGAGAATGTGATTAAAACACTTCATTTTTCATAAAATTTTCTTTCCCATTTCTATGAAATTTTTTCTTCCCTAAATTTTCTATTAACCTAACAATTCCAACCCACCCCCCCTCAAATTTACTTTGTTGAGAGAAAGGTTAGAGGAATAAAAATAAGATGTAAAATGAGAAATTTTTGTAGCAAAATAAGAAGTGTTTTAACATTTTTTTCGTAATTTTCTACCTGTAAACAAATAAAAACAAATTTATGATGAAGAAATTCACTTTTTATTTTGAATTTTGGTTTCTGCCATATTATTTTGTGTTACTGAGCAGCAGAATGACTTAGTAATTAAGTTAAAGGCAATATATGCAATGTGGAGGAGATGCTGTGTCGGTCTGTGCAGGACAGGAGTGGTTTATTGATGTGGCCTCTCAGGAAGGAGCATCGTTATGTTCATGTTTTTCGAGCAAGCATCATAATCATATGACCGGCCACCAAGACCGACACACACAGGGAGTATATATCCGGCATCTGCTACGGCACTGCTCGATCGAGTGATAGATATTGCTGAAAAGCTAGCACTTCCATTTCGGGTTCAAGGAATTGGAAAGGACAATACACCAACATATTGATCATGTGTAGAATAATGCCTTGCTCGAATAGGCTTTCTTCATCTGGGTGTGGAAATTTATAGTGCTGTGAGCTTGAAGAGGGAAACATGTAGCCCTTTGTGGTAAGAGCAGGTACAATCTTGCGTGAAGATAGTGGAGAAAAAGATCACAACGTCTCTCTGATCCATATACCGACAGATGATGATGATAATTCAGTAGACCTCAGCTTCTCCTATGTCAGTGTCGTCGTAACTCAACCATGATGTTAAGGTTGTTCTTCTGGTCAGAACCGGATCGGAATAGGTCAAGACTACTGAGACTGAATTAAGAAATCTTTACGATCGGACCAGTTTCAAATCGGTCCAACCTGCTGGAAAAATTCGAAAAGTTTCGTGCAGTTCGGTTGGACCGGATTGATACAAAAATAACTAATCTTTATAGAATATTAATAAAAATATTATATTTTATTGTTAAATTGGTACATTTTGATCCATTCCGGTCTGGATTAAAATTTTTTGAATTTAGACCAGACCTAAACTGAAACCGGAATCTACAAAATTGATGGATCAAAGACCGGATCGAAATCAGTTAGTCTTGTCC
The DNA here is from genome assembly GCA_002312845.1 of Kalanchoe fedtschenkoi. Taxonomy (NCBI): domain Eukaryota; kingdom Viridiplantae; phylum Streptophyta; class Magnoliopsida; order Saxifragales; family Crassulaceae; genus Kalanchoe; species Kalanchoe fedtschenkoi. The sequence goes on along the minus strand of NQLW01000089.1, from coordinate 686,068 downwards.
GGTTTAGTCAATTTTGATCTTGTTCGGAGTGAATTTTCAGTCCAGATAAATAAATGTGGGTACTTATTTCTATAATACACTCAATTAAACTTATATTTGATATAAAATATAGTGAAATGATTTGATTTAATTCGGTTTGATTTAAAAAATCAAACCAAACTATTAATTATTAAGTTTTATCCAAAATTAAAAAACCACTATCACTTAAAATCAAATCGAACTGATTCGGGTAATTCACTTTCGATCACCAACATATAAATAATACCTATTTTCTTATACTTTTTAATTTTTTGGTGTAGTGTAATAATTATTCTGATACTTAATCTAACAAATGAGCACCAAAAGAATATAAATGATGATTGGTAACATGATATATATTGGAATTCACCTTTTTAACAAGATTTCAAACAAGAAATCACGTGTTTTTGTTTTGTTCCTCTTTATGGCAAAATCTTGATGCTAGCTAAATTGGATCTCTAAAACAACATGATAACAATTGGAAATCAATCACACCCCACCAGCCTACCAAAACTGAATTGATATTATTATTATTATTATTTTCGCAGCAAAACATATGAATAAGGTCTGAAACTCAATCACATCCCACTAGCCTACCTTGGGTGGACAGTCCACAGTCTTACGACCATCTAAATAGATACTTGTCACTATTATGTTAAAAAATCAAAATATAACGTAACTGATCAAAGTGTCACTTATCGACTGCTCATTGTTAAGGTGGACTATTTCCAACTAAAAAATCTCCCTCACACAGATTGAGAATCCGTAGATCCGAACACCAATTCAAATTTCAAAATTCTGAAACAAAGAAAAACTCAACCTCAAGGCATAGAAGGTTCAAAAAAGGGACGGAATGTTACATTGTTCAGCGGATACATCCAATACACTAGCAATGAAAAATGTGCTAACTAATACAACAGGCCTGCCAAGTTCAACACCTGAGAAGTAGGAGGACGCCATCTTAATCTGCTGTTTACCTCTGTCTTCTAGTTAGCCTTAGCTTTGGGGGCCTTCTTCTTCAGTTGTCGCTTAGGGAAAGAGTTCTTCATTCCGATGAAGAATAGTAGAGCGCCAAAGAGAGCCATGTGCTGACACAGGAAGGAAATTCAAGTTTTGATCAGACTATCAACAGGTTATGACTATTCTGAGATCAGCCGACGTATCAAAGATGAAGTTAAGTGTGTACTTGATTGAACTTGCTGAATAGCTGGGAGTACTCTTTCTCATCGTGATCGTAGTTGTAGAAGTCGTACAGAATGGGAGTTGCAATCAACTGATGCAGGGCCTGAAAAAAGAGACGAAATGAGTCCAGCAATCGAAGTCATATCTTAATAGATTAAATGAAACAGTTAACAATTAACTGATGAAGTCATATCGTCTCACCAGCAAATATGCTCCAATCGAGCTTCCAAAGATGAACAGAACAGACCCAACTCCCTTGAAAGCCACGGATGCAGCGACAAGAATTTTCGTCTGGAAATGAACTGTATTGGTCAGATATACTTTATCTATTCTCTTTTATTTGTCACTTAACCAGCACCTATTTATCCATTTTCACTTATCATTTAACAATTTCAATCCATATTCATTACTGTCACCTACTTTAAAAGTAAGAAATTGATTACTTCGTCATCATAATCCATAGAAAAATCATTCTACACCAATGAGAATACACCACATATTATATTTTACACGATATTTGAAATAAAAATTAAATACACACATATCAAATTTGGTCAACAACTAGTATTAATATCTCATTGATCCACTCAGTTTAACCTTAAACGACTACCATCAATAGTACAGAGGGAATAGTAGTTTGAGACAAAACTATATCGGCGTGTAAGAACAATGTTAGTTGGTCCCAAGGAAACAAAAACTGTGTGAGAAATCTAAACAAAACTTTGGTTAGTAGCAATTGGGGTTACAGAATTAAATAGCACATATATCGGTGAGGTGGATAAATTAGAGTAGTTATAGCCTTACCTCGATATCAGGAATCTGTAAGCCAGCATGAGTCTTGACATGGCCTGCAAAGGTCTTAAACCTTGGCTCAATGGCTCTTGCAGCTGGACCTCCATCAAGTCCGAATTCATTGAACCTGAAACAAAGGCAAAATACTATTACAAAAACAAAAAGTAAATATGCAGGAGGATTAATTACCACATTATACTAGAACAACAGCTACAACTTCAACCAAAGCCAGTGGAACAAGTCCCAACTCTACATTGTTCATGTTTGTTATAACAAGTTCAACCAAAGCCGAGTATTAATAAGCTTTTCGAATACATGTTCAAGCTCAACTCATTTAATTATAACAAATTCGAGCCGAGCTCGAGTTTTTAGATAGATCTAATATAAGTTAAATATATATGATAAATAAGCTTTTAAACGAGTTTGACCAAGCTTTAAACAAACTGCTTGTTAAAAAAACTCACTCCCTTAGCCAATAATTTTATATACAAAAAATTTACTAATCGAGTTCGTAAATGAGTCTCACACGAGCTATCAACGAGTTCAAACCGAGCTTTAAAGTGAATCCATAAACTAACTGTTCGCGACCATAAACGAGTCGAATACTTCATTATTCATGTTCAACTCATTTATTTAACATACTTTATAATGATATTCAAGCTCGGCTTGTTTATCCTCGAATGAATTTTGATCGAGCTTTAACCGAGTATGTTTACGAGCAGTTCACGAGTGTATTAACTCGCTTGCACCCCTACGCATAAGTAACTTAGCTAAGGCACATTCAGTTACCAAACACGAAATCAATGCAAAAAACACAAAGGTGACATCTTAATCAGACCATCACTACGGATTTCCAACTTGAAGAATATGATCATATCAAGTGGCAAGGTCACATCACCTATAAAACCATGCAGGTTTCGAAACATAGGAGACTATGCAAGGGGCTTTTTCAAATGATGCTCGATGCTCTCCAAAGTGTGCTCTTTGAAAATGAATCACAAACTATCTATCTATTCTTACTCGGGAATAGAAGTCCCATCAAAGCTACCGGATGGATCAGTTAGAAAGGTCAAGCATCAGCTACCACAATTCAATCAACAATAACAACTCAAAGAATCAACACTACTGATAAGTTCAAACCAGAAATTTCCTGATCTACGAAAAACCCAATTTCAACTCAAGATTATCTTGTCCAACAGATCCACTGGAACATAATAAGCCAATGATCAATACAGCAGTTACACAACAATGAATCAAATAAAAAAGTCCTACAAGCATCAAACATCCATCAGATCCAAGCAAACCAAATGGGCAGCTACTAAACCTAGAACAAATCCACCTTCATGAAATCAGACACAGATCTGGCCGATTAATTAAAAAGTTGTCAACTTTCAGACCCACTTACTCTTGATAAGCTGAGAGGATGAAGACTGAGGCGAAGAGAACCCTGCCCAGGAAAGATATGAAAGCCATTGCGTTGAATTGAACTCGAACCCCTGCGAGTCTGTCTGTCTGCCTTCCTCTTCTCTCCTCCTCGTTTCTTCCGAAGCTGGTCGCGGAAGAGGTGAGGAACTGGGTCTCAAAATTCTGGGAGGAGGAGATGGGAGATGGGACACTGGTCTGTCTTTAAAGCCTCGGCGCGGAACAACTTGTGTGTGTGGCGTCTGGATCTGTGTTTGTACAATTTCGCCCCCTAAGATTTGCATATGTACAATCAGGCCCTGCTTTTTCCATATTTCAATATTTGATTTGATTCACTGTATAGCAATTCAACATGCAGTATATGGATCAATAATATCCGAACCCAGTACCATTTCCTAGAAAAAAAAGATCGCAACTTTTCCATTCTTGGACTGGAAGTATAATTCAAAATTGACCAGCTAACAGGCTTCTAGTTATTAGTATATTACGTACATTATTATGTTGAGAGCGTAGTTAATAAAACCGGATCAGATCCATCGTTCAATCGATTGAACAACAAACCGATGTTTGATACATAAATGGCGTATGTTGTTACGCTACTTTTAGTGATCTGGTCTAAATCTCATTTTCAAACTATGGAATCAACTTTGACGACGCACATGCCGCTGACAGAAGCATGGCAAGCTCCTCCTTGTCGTCATCCGCCAGTCCACTGACACCCCCATTTCATTCCAGCATCAAATTCAAATGGTCTACACCATCCCGCTCTTCAAGCAACCGATTCCTCTCCGGGGTAAGGAAACGCCAAACGTTGAGCGATCTGGGGGTTGGTGTGCTCCTGCATTTTCAAGCAAAACTGGGACCAATATCGCTTTGGGCCATCATAGATTTGTTATTAAACGTGTGACTTGGGTTGGTGTTGAGCCCACGAGGTACACATAACCATCAGAGATCGACCTCTCGATTTTTAGAAATTTAATCTCACACTTCACCAGTAGGCCACTAACTCCATCTTATTTTGGCACATTTTCTAACTCAATGAACACAATTTTTTTTAATACTTTGAACAATCACCACTTATCCAATTTCGGTCAGAACTATCATGATTTTTAAAAAGGGTTCGATGAAATAAAAATTAGATTGATTTTCTAAAATAAAATTTATCATTACACTCATAAATTAATATTATCACAACACTTAAATTCGTGTGTGAAAATTACGTCGTTTGGTTATCAAAATAATAATATCATTTTTACACATAAATAAAACGATGTCTTTTCAGACTCAATCATCCATAATCTCCAATAAATTTAATAACATCAATTATATTTAAGAAATCAAACAAGTTGATCTTAAGCATCAAGCGAAATGAGTCCGATTTTTTTTTCATCGCACCCTTTTTGGAAATTGTGGTAGTTCTGACCGCAATTGAGTACGTGGTGATAGTTCAGGACCCTTTTTAGGGGTTTTCCCTTTTTTATAAAAGTCCCCAACTAAACTTTGTCCAGAATCTATAAATACTCAGGACTGGGCCCGTATAGGATGTGTGGAGAGGTGTCACGGGTCTTTTTTTAGATTCTAAATTCGAGGATCTGAAGATCTAAATCGTGCAGCAACAAGTCCTTGACGCCTTACTCAGCCTTCTTGAATTTTGCCCAACGACTAAATTAGCACGCAAAGTGTTTCAGTGTTTTGGATAAAGAAACAGACTAAGAGATATGTAGGGAAATTTTGATTGACTCTTTATTGATTTCACTCCCAGGTGTGTACAAAAACTCAGAGATACAAGATGGCTTATTAACCTGCACAAACGCCCTATTTATACATAAGATATTCTACAACATGCACCATTTTTCAAGGGGTGCAATCCTTGTCAAATGAAAACCACCCATGACCCTTCGCCAAGTGAACGACATCTCCCAGCTTAGTCTATAAAAGCCTAATCCCCCACCGCAGGAATGGTGCCTAAATGTTTTCTCATCCTTGATCCTCGCAACACCTTGAAGTGTCTTAATTCGGCTCCCAGAAATCTGTTGACGCCTTTCTGAGTGATCGATCCCCGACCCAAGGTTGATCATGTCTATTCCAGATCTCTGTCGAGCAGTCGAGGCCCTAGTGTCTGATTCCCTTATCTCGATCCTCCAAAGCCTCAGAGTAATTCAGATTTCTCGCCCCAATCTAAGTTTCTTGCCCAAGCACCAAGGCTCGGTGTCTTCGAGTCCCTCACCTGGGTGCCGAGGCTTCGTGCCTGCGGGTTCTGGCCTTAACTCTCTGAGCGACCAAGGCTTCGTGTCTCTTGGATTCGAACCTATTCACAATGAGCGAGCGAGGCCCCACTCCTGGATCCCGCCTTGGCCTTGCTAAGCAGTCAATGTCCTGATCTTCTCTTCCAGGCAAGTCTTCTAACTTATCCGGATAATATCCTAACTAATCCGGATTTCTCCAACTTGGCCATCGATTAAGTAAATCGGCCAAGTCAGATCTAGTCCAACTTTAGGGGTGTGACAAACCATCCATGCTGAAGAAACTCGACTCCCTCGTCAATGCGGTCTCTAAGAACTCTTTTTGGATTTGTCCAAGTGAAGTGTCTTTCTCCAAGTCTTCTTTTTCATAGAAACTCCCATATTTTCCTCCAGATAGAAAATTTCTCGCCCTTCATTTTATGAAGTGTCTTCGGCTAACTTGTCTTAGCAACTCTTCCATCCCTCTGGATCACGGACCATCCTTTAAGTATGATAACGCCTCCTTTTTCCTTTTAAAAAAGAAAAAAGCCACTAGGGTGTTAGCTTTTTTCAGCATTCCCTAACTTAGTGTATCAGCCACCAAGTTAAGCCTTTCGAGCTTGTGCTTTCTCACAAACTCATGTGTTCACCCTTTGAGCCTTCATTCTCCGTAGTTTTTCTTGAGTTTCGAAGCATTTATCGTCTCCTTTGATCACTTTGTTTGTGCACAGTAAATGAATCTTGTTTGCTTGAAGAATGTTGTATTCCGCCAAGGTCTCCTTCTTTCAGACTAAGTATTGAGTCTCTGCGTGTTCATCCGCTTCTGACTCCCTGATGTGAATGGTCTTCTTGCTCGTACCTGCACTTCCTCGAATGCTTGATTTTGTGCTTTGGTCTGGACTTCGATCAGCACTCCCATCACTATCACCTTTTTTTGTCGAATCCGCCCGCATGCAGCATCCTTTGCTCACATTTCAACAGGCCCTTCCTAGTAAGGCACTTGTGCCAAAGCCTTCCTTCTTGGCTCCCACTTGATCAAATCAGTGTCACCGCACCTAAAAGTATTGACCATTTCCTCGAACCTTCCCTACAGACTTAGTATTGCATCCAGTTTCTCATTGGATTCATCCTCCTCTGTTTCGATCAAGTCCAGAATTGGATGATGGATATCATCCCAATCTTCCTTTTCTGGTCGCTTGACACCTTTGCACAAAATAATATTGTCTCTCATCTCTGATTAGAATTTTTCCACATGTATAACGAACACCTACTTTGTAACATAAAATTCAAGCCAAGAATAATGTCAAAGTCATGTAGCGGCAATGTCACTAAGTTTACCTTACATGACCAAGTCTCGACGGTCATCTTTAGGTAGTGAATTATGAGTTTATCGCTTTCACTTGCGTATCGCGGATTCCATCTTGAATCTCAATTTTTTTAGTTAGTCCATTGGACACAAAGTTGTGTGTTGCATCTAAGTCAACAAGAGTCTTCATCTCCCTATAAGCGACTCTCATGTGCACATAAATATGAGACTTTATCTAAAAAGTTCTCAACTTAACTGTCCGGATTGCGTTTAGAAGACACAACAGATTCATCTTTGTCATCTCTTCTTCTTGACTCGGTTTCAGGTCTTGAACTTGTATAGACAGTTTCCCTCTATGGGGACAATCCCTCACCCAATGAGGTATATTGCACAAATAACAACAAACCACTGCCTTTCTTGCCTTAATCCTTTGAATGAGCATTCCCAATCTGAGGCATAGTTTCAACCTTGTCAAAATATTTATGTCCGTTAAATGGTCCTTCTCTATACTTCTCGTTGTCCTTATTGTTTAGTTTATCTTTCTTCAAATAGTTGAGGCCTTGAGCACTTTGTAATCAATTGCGTAATCTACCGTAGAAATTGCCTTTCGAAGCTCTTTCACTCCTTGCCTTCTTAACTCATTTGTGCCCATAGTTGCAATCCTGATTGAATTGAGGAATTGATCTTCTTCCGACATGTTCTTCACATCTAACATAAGAGATGTGGATTCCTTCTCATAGTCTCAGAGATTTCTCGTCTGCTTCAATTTTTGCAGATACTCCCACACCAACCAACTCACATTCGTTGGCATGAACCGAGCCCTCAGTTCTTTGGTCAAGTCGCCCCAAGACATGATGCCTGAATTTCCCATTCAATTATCCTTGACCTTCCTGACTTATCACAATATCTTTGCGTTATCTGTTAAGTACATGGAAAGAATGTTTACTTTCTCCTGATCAGCTATCCTTGCTGGCAGAAAGTATTGATCCATATCTCATATGAATTTCTCTAGTGTTTTGACATTTCCTGTCTCGTTGAATGCCTTTGGTTATGTAACTTTATGTGTCAAACACGCAGTAGTCGCCCCATTGCCAGATTTTGGTCAGCGCTACTATTTGCCGCCAAGCCCGCAATGGCTAACTTAAATATACTCATATCCTTCTTCATATTTCTATACCTATCAATAATCCTCTCGCACTGCTCCAAGTAGTCCACAAGGTGAGCCGTCACTTTTTCTAAACGTTTCTGAAATGGAATCGCCTGAGGTTTTTCCTAGTTTCTTTTCTAGCAAAGAAACTCTATCTTTCAATCTCTTGTCCTCCATATTTCAACCAATTGTGTGTTGAATTCCTCCCTAAAATACAATAGATTTAGTGGTCAATTAATTCTCGCTAATTGATTTTCACCAACCTAACTCTACATGCGAAATTGTCACAAATCTTCTTATAGATCCTTAATTTGAGGATATGAAGATCTAAACCGTGGGTCAATAAGGCCTTGACGCCTTCCTCATCTTTCTCAAATCCTATCCAATGTTGAATTATTATGCAATAGATAAGTGTTTAAGTATTTTGCATAAAGAAACAGACTAAGAGATAGGTTGGAGAATTTTATTCAACTCTTTATTTATTTCACTCTCAAAAGTGTATAAAACTCAGGAATACAAGATGGCTTATTAGCTTGTACAAACTTTCTATTTATACACAATAAATCCTATTGAGTGCACCCTTTCCCAAGGGGTGCAAGCCTTGCCAAACAGACTCTACTCGTGACCCTTCATCAAGTGCACGCCTTTTTTCAACTTAAGCTATAAAAGCCTAATCCCTCATTGCATGAATGGTGCCTTACTTAGAAAAAATAAAAGAAAACCAAGAACAGCACATTTTTTATAGAGGTATCCCCACAAATTTGATGATTTGGGGTCGGAAATGAAAATCAAAGCTAACAAACCCACAATATAATATGAACCTTTCTAAGACTATTGACCAAGTTTCATGCGATTCAAAAATATTTTAGAGGCTCGTCTCAGCGATTTATCCAAAAAAACCGTACTCGAAGAGAGAACTTTGAAAAACATATATGGGAATGAACAAAGAAATAGATTATGAGGAAAACTTATGTGGCTCCTATAGACAATTATGTAGAATGTGATCCTAGGTCATCTTTGAAAATATAAGTCCGTAAGTAAGATAAATTAAAAAAATCAAAATCGGTCCATTTTCAGTAGGAGGTATCCCACAAATTAGGTGATTTGTGTCTGGAAATGAATATTAATACTAAAAAAATTCATAATATAATATCAAACTTTTTAAGACTCTTGGACAAGTTTCATGTGATTCAGACACGTTTTAGGGTCCTGTTTTAGAGATTTATGCATGAAAAATCGTGCATGTAGAGCGAACTTTGAAGTGTCGATCTGTACATGAACGGATAAACGGATTGAGGCAAAAACTATTGTGGCTTCTATAGACACGCAAAAGGTGATCCTAGCTCAAATTCAAAAATAGAAATTTACTGGTAGGACAAATAAATAAATCCAAAATCAGCTATTTTTCCCAAGGGGTATACCTACAAATTTGTTGATTTGGACCTGGAAATAAAATCAAAAATAACAAGCCCATAATAATAAATGAAACATTTTAATATTCTTCGCCAAGTTCCATGTAATTCAGACACATTTTAGAGGCTTGTTTCAGTGAATTATCCATGAAAAACTGTGCTTGGAGAGCGAACTTTGAAAGGTTGATCTGGGCACGAACTGAGAAATTGATTGGTATGAAAATTGTCCGAAAATTTATAGACGGCGCGTTAAAGGTGATCCTATCTAACTTTTAAAAATAGAATTCTGCATTTAGGATAAATAAAAGAAAACAAAAATAGACCCATTTTTTCTAGGGGTACACCCAAAAATTTGGTCATTTGGGCACTGAAATGAAAATATAAACTAACAAGCCAACAATTTAATATGAAACTTTTTAAGACTCTTGACCAAGTTTTATGCAATTCACATGTTTTAAGAGCTCATTCCAGAGATTTATCCGTGGAAAACCGTACTTAAAGAGCAAACTTTAAAAGGCCTATCTAGGAACGAACGAAAAAATGGATTGAGACAAAAACTATCGTGGCATCTATAGAAGACACGCAGAAGGTGATCTTAGTTTGGTTTCGAAAACAGAAGTCTGTAGTTGAGATGAATAAAAGAAAACAAAAATCGGCTCATTTTACATAGGGGTATGTATGCCCACGAATTTGGTCATTTGCGTACATAAATAAATATATGAAATAACTAGTCGACAATGTATTATGAAACTTTTTAATAATCTTAGTCAAGTTTCATGTAATTCAGGCACATTTTATGGGCCCGTTTCAGTGATTTATTCATAAAAACTGTGCTTGAAGAATGAACTTTGAAAGGCCTATCGGGGCACAAACAGAGAAATAGACCGGGACAAAAACTGTCTTGGAATCTATAAACAGCACGAAGAAGGTGATCCAATCTTGGTTTTGAAAGCATAAGTCTGTAGTTGAGAAAATTAAAAGAAAAAAAATCGGTCCATTTTCCGTACACACATATTTGGTCATTTGGGTCCGGAAATGAAAATATGAACTAATAAGTCAACAATATAATATGAAACTTTTAAGACTCTTGGCGAAGTTTCATACGATTCAGACATATTTTAGAGGCCTATTTTAACAATTTATCCATGAAAAATCGTGCTTTAATAGTGAACTTTGAAAGGCCGATCTGGGCATGAACGGAGAAACAAATTAGGACGAAAACTATCGTGGCATCTAAAGATGACACGTGGAAGGTAATCCCAGTTCAGTTTCAAAATCAGAACTCCGAAGCTGGGACAAATAAAAACAAACAAAAATCGGTCCATTTTCCGTAGGGGTATACCTACAAATTTGGTCATTTGGGCCCGAAAATAAAAATATGAACTAATAGGCCAAAAATGTATTGTGAAACTTTTTAAGACTCTTGGCTAAGTTTACAATTCAGACACATTTTAGGGGCCCGTTTTAGCGATTTGTCCATGAAAAATCATGCTTGAAGAGCGAACTTTGATATGCCAATCTGGGCATGAATGGAGAAATGGATTGAGAGAAAAACTATCATGGCATCTATAGATGGCACAAAAAGGTGATGCTAGCTCGATTTCAAAAAAAAAAGAAGTCTGTAGTTGGGACAAATAAAAGAAAACAAAAATCGATCCATTTTCTGTAGTGGTATACTCACAAATTTGGTTATTTGGGCCCTTAAATGAAAATATAAACTACCAAGCCAACAATGTAATATGAAACTTTTTAAGACTCTTGGCCAAATTTTATGCGATTCAGATATGTTTCAAGAGCCCGTTTCAGCAATTTATCCATGAAAAACTATACTTGAAGAGCAAACTTTGAAAGACCTATCTGGGAACGAAGGCAAAAAAGGATTGAGACAAAAACTATCGTGGCATCTATAGATAGTACACAAAAGGTGAACCTAGCTCATTTTTGAAAATAGAAGTTGCAATAGGTACTTTTTAACAAAAACAAAAATTTGCCCATTTTCAGTAGGGGTATACCCATAAATTTATTCATTTGGCCCCATAAATGAAAATATGAACTAACAAGCCAATAATGTAACATGAAATTTTTTAAGACTCTTGACCGAGTTTTATGCAATTCAGACACGTTTAGGCACTCGTTTCAGTGATATATCCGTGAAAAATCGTGCTTGAAGAGCGAACCTTAAAAGGCCAATCTAGGCATGAATGAAGAATTAGATTTGGATGAAGACTATCTTGACATCTATAGATGGCATGCAGAAGGTGATTCAATTATTTTGTTGGAGCCAGTTTCAGCGATTTATCCATAAAAAATCGTGCTTGAAGAGCGAAATTTAAAAGTCCAATTTGGGCACGAACGCAAATATGTATTGGGATGAAAACTTTTGTGGTATCTACAGATGTCATGCAGAAGGTGATCCTAGCTAGGTTTCAAAAGTAGAAATCCGCAGTTGAGACAAATTAAAGAAAACAAAACTCGGCCCATTTTCTGTAGGGGTTTATACCCACCGAAAATGAAAATATGAAATAATAAACCAACAATGTAATACGAAACTTTTTAAGACTTTTGGCCAAGTTTCTATTGGGGATCGTGTACCCAAATGTAAGAAAGAATTTCTGAATCACATGACATAAGTCCGGATCCCGAATTCCTGTTGATTACTATAATCAGTTTCAATCCAAATCACCAGACACAAGTTTGGATCCGAATTGAAACACCCTAATGAAGAGATTAGGAATTTAGGGTACCTATTTGATGAGCGCGCCAAGTGTCGCGACTCTACCAATATGGTGGTATTGCGCCCTCTTGAGTATTAGACTTCCGGATGACCCATTCTCATCCCTTGTCTTTAATCCCATTGGAGAACTGGCGTCACGTTTCTGTTTATCTAAATAGAAGCTATAATCTTCTATTTATAGTGAGAACTGTGGTCTAAGTTTCGGCACGCGGGCCAAACCCATCAGCTAGGTTAGGTAGTATCAATGGGACATACTCATGGATTTAACCCATTTGATTCATTCGAATTAGGCGCGGGTTGAATCAGATCATATTAGGATAAAATCATATTCGATTTTATCTCAACTCAATATCTGTCACTCGATTGTGTGTGACCCTATAGGTTCATTCTTAATTAGATATGGGTGAAAGCCAAAATGATCATAAGCAGGCTCTAGTAAGGCATTATGATCCCTAATTAAGAATAACTGGTTCTCAAGGTAACCAAAATCACAGTCAATACGAGTCACTTAGCTAGTTTAATGGGCAGACTCAAATATTTTCATGCGATTCAAACACGTGTTAGGAGCCCCATTTCAATGATTTATTAATGAAGAACCATGCTTGAGGAGCGAAGTTTGAAAGGCCGATCTGGGCAGGAACGAAGAAACAAATTGGGACGATCCTAGCTCGATTTTGAAAACAGAAGTCCACAATTAGGGCAAATTAAAGAAAACAAAAATTGGCCCTTTTTCATAGGGATGTATGCCCACAAATTAGGTCATTTGGGTTCGGAAATGAAAATAAGAAGTAAAAAGTCAACAATGTAAAATAAAGTTTTTTAAATCTATTGGCCAAGTTTCATGCAATATAGTCACATTTTTGGGGCCCCTTTATGCGATTTATCCATAGAAAACTATGCTTGAAGAGCGAGCTTTAAAAGATCGAAATGGGCACGAATGTAGAAACAAATTGGAACAAAAACTGTCGTGGCATATATAGACAGCACACAGAAGGTGATCATAACTCAGTTTTGAAAATAGGAGTCTGTAGTTGGGACGGATAAAAGAAATCAAATATCGTCTCATTTTTTGTAGGGGTATAACCACAAATTTGATCATTTGGACCAAAAAATAAATATGAAGTAAAAAGCCAACAATGTAATATGAAACTTTTAAGACTCTTACCCAAAGTTTTATGCGACTCAGACACATTTTAGTGGTCTGTTTTAGCGATTTATATATACATGAAAAACCATGCTTGAAGAGCAAATGTAGAAAGGCTAATTTGGGAATGAGCGGAGAAACAAATTAGAAAGAAAACTAGTGTGGTATCTATAGACGGCATACAGAAGGTGTTTCTAGCTTTATTTTGAAAACAAAAAGTTCGCAAATATAATTCAGAACTAACAATCCCACTGTATAATACTAAAATTTTTAGACTCTTCTCGACGAGTTTCATGGGATTGTTTCATGGAATTCAAACACGTTTTAGGAGTCCGTTTCAGCGTTTTATCCCCAAAAAATCGTATCTGAAGAATGAACTCTGTAAAGCTGATTTGGACATGAAAAGAGAAACAAATTGAGACAAAAACTGTGATGGCACCTCTAGAAGAACGTATAAAATGATCCTAACTCTTTTTTGTAATAGAAATTCTTGGGTCGGAAAAATAAGAAAAAACTAAAATCGATCTATTTTCTGTCGAGAAATAAGCATAATATTTTTTGAGGCACCAAAATTTTAATTTTTCTGCGCATATATATTGAACGCAATTTGTTCGTTTAGCCCGAAACCGGAGCGTGATTGGAGATGATCCACGGCTTGAGACACCATTTGTTTTTCAAAGGATTTTTGTTGCAATTAGTCTTGAGGACCGTTGGCGTAGGCGATACCTAGAATTTGAGAGACCAAAGGAAACTTAAGTTGCTTAATAAACAATGAAACAGTGACCCACAGAATGACCCAAATGGAAATTTGATAAGAAGTTGCTTTCAAGCAAGACCCACAAACCTAACTCATGCACAAAATGTACCCAAAAAAAAACAAGACTCCACATTGTGCGATGATGAGACCATTGAGGCCAACCATTGTCCCTATTTATTTCTCTAAATGGACATGTTAGTTTTGGCTAGATAGTCTTTGTTTGAGACAAGCTTAAACCTTCCCATGTATGGTGCTTAATGTCTTTACGGAACTAGACAAATTAAAAATGTTCATTTAGCTACCATCAGGGTTTCAACTATTGATTGATCTTGGGATTTCATATGACAGGTGAACCTTCATCATCTTTTCTTTATTCATCCGCAATCAGATACAACAAGAAATTATTGATTATTTTTTTAACATATATATTTATTACATAGTTGAGGCGCAGACTCTTTACATGATATATTCTGATGAATACTTTTCATAGAGGTCTACTTTTATACTCCTCATTAAAATTACTGTATGTGTATGGTGGATGTCTAGATCTCTTGTCAATTGAACGATCGCTTGTGGTTTACTAATAATTATATGTATCACAATCTTGTGATTTAGGGTTTACTACGTGCGCACCTCTACATGGAAGGACATCAAAGCTAGTGATTTGGCTCCTAGATAATACTTAATGTGGCTAAGTATACTTAATTCAAGTGTTTTCCTTATAATCAGGGTTTGGTCTTGGAAGATTTGCGTCTCATTCAAACTACATCAGCGTTTATAATAAAGTTTTACGTGTGTAATTTATCATGATGATTGAAATTGTGGGGGCAACATCATTCTGGTAAACTAATCATTTACTCTTCATATCTGTCTCCTTCATTTTGGCTAGCAGTTTTCAAAGTGTGTTGCTTGTCTCAGCTTTTTAGATATATGAACTGAAAACTATAACCACACAATTAATTTACATGCAACTTTCTGATACTTGATATCTTCGTTGGTTAAAGAAAAACAGATGGGACAAGATATAGGTACCTTAAGAACGAATGTAGAACTAGAAAAAGTTAGGGAATTAGAAATAAAAGACCTATTAGAACGTAAGAAAATTTAATCTTAGTATCCTAAGAAATTGAAAATACTTATATAAAGAAAATTTTACAATTTATTTTATAATTTGGATCGGTTTAGGGAAAATGGTGTGGAAAGAAAAATGCAAAGAGATCCTCATGTATTGTATTTTACTTTCTTTCTTTTTTATTATCATAGGAAATATCAAGAAAAGTATTAGTAATTTTGATTGTCATGAAAACCAAAATTTTAGATCCTACTTTCCATGGTAATTTTTCCTTATCTTTTTTAAAAATGCATAAAAAAAGAAAATTTTATAATTTATTTTATAATATGGATTGGTTTTGGGAAAATGGTGTGGAAAGAAAAATGCAAAGAGATCCTCGTAGGTTGTAGTTTACTTTCTTTCTTTTTTATTATCATAGGAATGATTAAGAAACTTAGTAGTAATTTTGACTGTCATGAAACCAAAATTTTAGATCCTACTTTCCATGCTGTGTTTTTGCTCTCAACTTTTAAATGTGTAAACAAACAAAAATTTATTTTTTTACTTTCATCTTCTTTTCAAGCCATTTACCCTAAACTAAGCATAACCTATTAGATATTTTTAATGTGCCAACTATCATCAATGGGTGTGATATCATAGTAAACAATAAGATGAATGATTCATTGATCTCTGTGATCATCACAGAATTTGAACCATTAAATATTCAGATGTATGCGTTAAATAAATATAATAAAAAGTCTAAAAATCTATCAGACCATATGCCGAAAGATTAAGTATACTTTCTTCTTTAAGATCCATAAACTCATATGTGGAGGAGTATTATCGGTCCCATAGCCAAATTTGTTGTCTGCTTGACTGGTCTACTAACTACAATAGGCTTACTTGGTACCACAATCTCTTCATTCTCATTTTTGAATGATTTGCTTGATGAGATAATTAACTAATTCAGAATATCATTTCAGAAACTAATTCCATCATTTCTGAAATTTGGATGATTTATTTTCTCAGTGGGCATGCTCTTATTTAACGAAGTTCGGTTTCAATTTTTTGTATGAGTCATGCTAATGTCCTCAGGTATTATTTGGAAAAACGGTCAAAAATTATTTTAATTAATTGATATTGAAATACAAATTATAAACTTAATTGGAATACGCCAAAATTATATTTTATATGATAAAAGAATATAATAAATTTTTAATTTTAAAATAATCAGCTTCATTTATGAATGCAAAATACGCTATCATAACAAAAAAATAATTTTATTTAAAATGCTAGTGAAAAGAATTAGTAAAACTAGATATTTATATACTTTTTGATAATTATTTATGACTTTTCATTAATAATTATTTAGAATGATGTGCATGCAGTATACCAGTCTATTACAAATAAATTCATGTTTTTGTTTCTCAATTTCAACGAATTAGCTTAAGATAACAAATTTTAGATAATTAACATTTTCACCAATTCTTTCATTGATGCTTTAAAGAAAATTATCATTGCCACCTAAATGATTAAAGGATGAGGGTGATTCCTGTTAATTGTCTTATAGTTCGGATTCTCTTGTAATCATATATGTGCACTATATGTTGTATTGACAACATCAGTTACGTTTTACTTCTAAATTTAGAGAGAATGAATTTAAAAGGAGAGGAAGTAAAAGAAAAAAATAATAATTTGAGATTATGAGTAAAAATTGTTGGTTCCGCGTTAATGGTTGATTTGGGAAGAAATGAGCATAGTAAAAATGAAAACAAGTGTATTTATTAGTAAGAGAGAAAGAAAATCAAAGTATAACTTAATTTTTATTAAATTTACTTAATTATCTATCTAATAATATAAGAATGATGGAATAAGAGCGTAAAAAAGTCATTTGACATCAAATTTTTCTGAATCCTCCCAAATCGGAAGATTTCAAAACGGGGGCTATGAGAGGTTTGAGAGGATAAAATCAACTTTTTTATCTGAATCGCTATAAATTCTTGCTATTTTTTTCCTAAAATCAACTCGGTATATACTCTTATATTTTTTATAATATTTTAATGCGATGTGATAATATACATCTAATATTTTTTCCTTATTTTTATGATTTTTGAACAAATTTTGATATTAATCATTATTATCAAAATATACTATGAATCGGCCTCTTACATAAAATCGATACACATTAACATTAGTATATTTTCAGTTAATAACTATGCACCCATGATACGATTACACGTGGCACCTTAAGCCACCAATCACTTTTGGGTGCTCCGAGATTAGTACTCTTGTTTGCGACATAGTTTTGATTTTGATGAAATACGGCGTCATTTTTCTTATTTTATCACTTGTTTTCTGTCTCAACTGATAAAGCACAATTGATGAAATATTCATCAGTTGTGCTTTTACATTCATCAGTTGATGTTTTCTACAAATATTGAATCACAAATCATCTGATGAATATAGTAAGTCATCTTATGAATATAACAGGTCAACTAATGAATATAGAAGCACAATTGATGAATATTCATCAGTTGTGTTTATATATTCACTAGTTGTTATTTTCTGTAAATATGGAAGAACAAATTATCTAATGAATATAGCAGGTCATCTGATGAATATAACAGGTCAACTAATGAGTTTAGCAGATCAATTGATGAATATTTATTAGTTGTGCTTTTATATTCACCAATTGTACTGTTATATTCATCAGTTGTTTTAGCCGAGCGGGGTATGTTTAATGTGTAATATGTAAAACGACGTCATTTTTATTAAAAACAAAACGATATCGCAAACGAGAGTATCTACTCACGTGGCACCCACAAATTTGCGCTTAAGCCACTCAACAACTCTTAAATATATTTAAAATATATACTTTACAATTGGGTTTCAACATTTTTCAAATGTTTTTCATTCACCAATTTTCAATATCTTGACCACAATTTTGTACGTTCACACACTCAGCCGCATAAATAGTTCTTCGCGATAATTCTCCAATGTCAGTTTCATCGAAACTCAGCAACTAACAATTTTTAAAAATAAAATTTTCCATCACATAATCGAGTTAGTATAAAATATTCAATTTTGACTTCTATTTTATCGTTTTCCGAAATGAATTAAATTAATTAACATGACATTTATTACAATTCTCGATTTACAAGTTCCGAGCTGGTCGTGACGTGGAAATTAGTTGAGTACGGGTCCCGCACGTGTCACAAAAACTACACGCACTCGTGCGGCGGGTTCAGCTTAAATGTCAGATGGTCGACGACGACCGTTTTGTCGTTTTGCACCATCGTAATCTGGCACGTGCACGGCACTACTTAATCCCCACACTCAGTAATTTATTTAGATTAAAATATCAGGATATTAAATAAATTTACACCAATCCACGTCCTGAATATAGTTTAAATTTAAATTAATTAGATTAAAAATATAATTATTATAGTGGTTGAACACATTTAATATATAGGTGATTAATATTGTTTTATAAAATCGCATGCAAAAAATAAAATTGATATATTATTATTGAAAAAAATGATTTTTTTACTGTTTATGAAAATGAAGTGATTAATAATTGACAATGTTGTTGAGTGACAAATAAAACTGGACAAATAAATTTAATTAAGTGATAAATAAAAGAGGATAGTAGAAATAAATAATATATTTTTCGCGTAAAACTAGTGATTTTGTATAATAATATTTCTTAATTTGTATGTACATGTGACAATCAATAAAATATTGATTTAGTGACTTTGTTCGTTGTGTAACAAATTTAGATCGTAAATGCACATGAATCGAGAGGTGCATGATTTTATTTATTTTAAATATTTATTTATTAGTATGTGTTCCATTTATTAATACTTTTGAAAAAATTGTGACAGGGAAACCGAGGGGGGGTTGTGTGGGGTTCAGTGTAGCATGAGTAAGAAACATGACATGCTTAGCATAAACCCTATCTGGATCAAATGAAAACAAGAATAAAAGACTTCTTTTTTTCTGGCTTTTGTTTGTATTCGAGTTAATATTAGCACTAATTACTGTAGAGCGTTAAGAAATTCTCTCTCTGTCCTCTCATAATAATTACTATACTGTATTTAAGATTGCTTTGAGTGAATTAAATACATAGAAATATTAGTTTTGATTCAGTATTTAATGTACTTTTAAAATTTGTGTAAATTGTAGAATATGGTGTATTAATATTAGTGTGATTATGCTAAAAAAGTAATTAATGTTTTATTTTTTAAGGTATGTGATAATATTAAATATGCAGTAAGATTGTTAAGTGGTACTTTAATAAAAGTGAACAAATAGATTATAGTTAAATGACAAGTAAAAGATGATAAAAAAAATATGTTAATTAATTAATCAGCTAAATAATGCTGAAAATGAATAATTTTAAGAATTAATTTAAATCAAGTTGGTCACAAAAACGTTAGAGATTGATGAACGTATGTTTTGTAAGCTATCTATTCAACCTTGATGACAACAACTTAAGACAAAAAATTAAATCAAATTCTAAGCGAAAGATTAGGCTTTGCGATGATTAGACATGAATATGCATGTAACACAGCACGTGAAAATGTTGAACTGGAGAATAATGGATTGCTTTACTTTCTTGTAGCTCTCAATTAGTGGTGCACTATAAATGGATTGATTTGATCTAATTATTGATTATCATATCATAATGATGCAATGAAAAAAAATTCAGATTAATTTAGGATGTTGTTTAAGATTAATTAATTTGATCATCAAATACAATTAATCGTATTAAATATGTTGAGAATTAGAGTTATTGAATATGAAAAAATATTTTTTTTATTTATGCGAACAAAACATAATAATTTAATTTGATTGGAAAACAACGCATTTTTGGCGCACAGATTTAATTCGTATAATATATTAGTTTTGAATTTTATTTTACATAAAAAATCAAATTTTTTTTCTACACTTGGGAAGATTCGAACCATAATTGAGAAAGCCATTTTAATTTTATTTTCTTTAAAGTTAAAGAACTTACACTACTCATTGGGATTTATTTGGAAAATTGTGAATAAGAATGTGACAAAATTGAAAATGACATTATTGGTGAGGGCCGGCTGTGGTGTTACTTATTAGGGTTTATGGTGGGCCGCAAGCGGCATCTGGGCAGGGTCTACATGTTGGTGATCATGTCTAACAAAAGAATTAAATAGTTATTAAGTAATAATGATTAATAAAGAGAGCCTTAGTTTTTGACTATTAGGATCATTAGCTTCTTACAAATCTAAAGTCCCCATGACCCAGCAGCTAGTATAGCTCTCCCACATGAAAAAATATATCAGTCTATTATACTGTTTAATCTCAACTAATGACAATAATGCTCACAGCTTAGTTACATGTCGCAACTTGTTACTACATATTATTCTCTATTTCATCTTTTATTTGTCACTTAATCAAATTTTTTATACACTTTTACTTGTCACTTAATAATCAATAAAAAATAATTATACTTCAATAAAAATCCATCAATTCTATTTTTTACACAAAATTTTAAAATATACATGAAATTATTACATATTAAATTTGTTCAACCGTTAACATTATATATCACCTTAATCTATTCAATTTAATCTTAAACGACATGTATATCCGAACGAAGAGAGAGTACTTTTTATTAATAATCAAGGGTTACCGGAGATAAAGTAACATTTTATATAAATTGAATAAGACATCAGACAAAACATCGTTTTCTTTTTCATTTTAGGATTTTCTAATGTTTTAGGACATATTCCTAAATATTCTAAAATCTTAAAATTCTAAATCAATAAATTCTAAACCCATAAACTCTAAAAGGAATAAAAATTTGAAAACTTTAGGACCTAAAGCCCAATAGTTCTAACATCTTAAAAACTTTGAATCTTAAAATCATAAAACGAGAAAGAAAGAGTAACGATGACAGTTTTTTTGTTTGATCGATCTGCTTATCTATATATATATATATATATATATATATCTAGGGGCGGATCGGGTGAAAACCTGTTTGGATTTGTAAACTGTGAACCAATTGTGATCGTTGATTTTTTTAAAATCAATGCACCGGATTTAATTTGAATTATAAATCTTAAATGTCGTCATTAACAATTTTTCTAACAAACAGATCGGATGATGATGAGATTAATTAGGGAAGCATATCTCATCCCCTCAATTAAATCTCAATAACTAGCAAATCCCACTTTTCACTCCTCCCATAAACCCACTTCTCACACGCCCCACTTTCATTCTCTGGAAGTCACGTCGTGAAAAAGAAGAGGGCTTGACAATCGCCATTGTAGCTGTCGTCCTCCGGAAGCTTTTTTTTTCTTGGCAAGCAAAAAGGCAGTGCACCACCGAATTAGTGTTTGTTCTTGTTTTGTTGTGCACCAAATTTGTTTAGTGCACATGGACATGTTTGTTGGTGCTAACAATTTCTGTCAGTCAGTGTTTGGTGCACAGCTTATTGCACCAAAACTGAGTTCGTTCTTGATTAGTTGTGCACCAGAATTGTCAGTAATATAAACAAATTCTGTCAGTCAGTGGTTGGTGCACTGAGTATTATGTTCCTTGATTAGTGCACCAAAGCAGAGTTCGATCTTGATTAGTTGTGCACCAAAATTGTCAGTAGTATGAACATAAAACTGGAAAAAAGAAAAACCTGTGGCAATATCGTCGGATGAATTAGAGAATGTCGACATAGGCATGGCTGAGAAATTTAGCAGCAGGTGGCGCGTGAAAAATTGTACGTAAAACAAACATAAAAATAGGCGAGTATAGAATGTCGAT
This sequence comes from Kalanchoe fedtschenkoi, assembly GCA_002312845.1. NCBI lineage: Eukaryota > Viridiplantae > Streptophyta > Magnoliopsida > Saxifragales > Crassulaceae > Kalanchoe > Kalanchoe fedtschenkoi. Next base: position 664,080 of record NQLW01000089.1, on the reverse strand, counting down.
TATAAAAGGAAGGTAACAACGATTTAAGGATATATACAAGATAAAATCAGCTATAGATAAGGGGAAGTAAATATAGGATCATTAAAGATATGAAACAATTAAATGTAACGATAAAAAATATTAAAATTGAATTAAAATTCGATTGTAGGATCAAACAAGATCAAAGGATATAATTAGTTCACAGTTTACAAATCCAAAGTGGTTTTCATTTGATCCACATTCTATCTATCTATTTATATATATATATATATATATATATATATATATATATATATATATATATATATATATATATATATATATATAAAAGGTGACAATCGGACGAAACAACGTCATTTGGTTTTTGTTATTTTTATTTTAAGATTTTATGTTGTTTAGGACATATTCCTAAATACCGTAAAATCCTAAATTAGTAAACTCTCTACACTTTAAAATCCAAAAATCATATAACTCAAGTATCCGATAACTCTATGGGTGTGTTTGATTTAAGAAAAAATTGATGGAAAGAAAAATAATTTGATGGAAAATGAATTCCTCATGGGTTCCATCTTATTTTTTCTTTGGTTAGGGGTGGAAAATTCATAGAAAAGTAGTAAAACACTTTTTGTTTTGTTAAAAAATTTCAACTAATTTTTCCTTCCTTACTTTCTCTAAACTAAACAATAAATTTCTTCTCATTTTTTCTCCAAATTTTCCCTAAACCAAACACACCCTAAAACTCCTAAAATTTGAAAACTCTAAAACACCCTAAAACACCAAAACCCTACTATAAAATGAAATTTTTTATCCGATATCTTACTTAATTTATGAGGTTTCACCTAATTTCCCCCCAATAATCAATTCTAAAATCAGCGTTTTTGTAACTTAATTATCTGCAAGGTTCAAGTTCTTATTTAGCATGCAATTTGACAGCTAAAAAAGAGAGAAATGACCCCCATTTGAGTATTTTTTGAGACAAAAACGAAGTTGTAGGTGTATCAGCATTGCCAAGCAATTTCCAAATGATATTTTATGTTACTAAATAAATTGGACGGAGGAGAATAAAAAAGGGACGTGGCAAACCCCATGTGGGTATTAACCGATAAAGGAGACTACACCAAACCAAACAGATGTTCCATCAATGTTTTATCTTCTCTCATCCTAGCTGTGATTAAATTCATCAAGTCATTTTGTATGCAATCTTGTGCAGCACTTCACTTTAACGCTTACTCCACCTCCAAGTGTCACCTTATAGTAAGCAATATTAATACACACAGATGATTGAATAATATAGAAAAAACACATCGATCATAACATCATATAACTCCATCAAACCCCACAAGTCCCTCCAATGCTACATTTCACATGCACCCCAACACGCCATTGCCCCAATCATATATATGCGCCCCAAACTTTGTTATGCAATAATGTGTGTTTTTCTGATTTTTTTTTAAAAAAAATTATTAGTATGAGACGAATAGTTCGCTTCATGCGTGTATGCATTACATGAAAGTCAGGTACAATTATAAAGAGAAGTTCATAGAGGTGAATTATATGTTTCTACAAAAATTTGAATTCAAAACATTTAATTTTAAAGTAAATAATTGATCAACTCATTCAACACCCTTTCAATTGAAATATATTTAAGACATTCGAACCCAAGACATTTATTTTGTGAAATATATTTGATTCAAAATGTGTATATCGATATATCCAAGGAGTGGTCAAGTTTAATAAACAACAAACTTAACAGTAGTGTACTTCCTTCGTCTTCGTATATATATCGTTTAAGATAAAATTGAGTGAATTAAGGAAAAAAATAATGTTAATAGTTGAATAAATTTAATAAATTGGTATTTAATATATTCTTTATAAAATTAATGTAAAATGTAGAATGGAGTGATGTATACTCGTGCAAAATAACTATATTGGATGTATTATTTTTCAAACACAGCGACATGGAGTTTAAATAGTTTGGAATAGATTTAATGTATCTGTAAAATTGCATTTAATGGTATGAACAAAACTGTTTTATATTGTGTTTCTTAAGTTGAATAAACAAATCGACAGTGTATTTTCCAACACTGAGAAATGGGGTGTGGTTTTTTTTTTTCCTTTTCTTGAGTCTTACTATTGTTCAAATGGCTGACCACGAATAATGCAAAGGTGTTGAATGAAAAGATGGATTCTCATTTTAATATTACTTACAAACCACTATGCTACATGTCATGTAGATATGCAATTTGAGGCCCATGGGTTATTAAAATAGTCAAATGTGTAGGCCATTAGGGCGACCAATTAGCAATATGTTATTCAGAAAAACACCTCTTCTTCACCTTCTCTAGGTTGTTCAATATATAAGCATGGCGGGCAGTAGCTTGAATCGAATCACTACTTGATAGTTTCACATCAAAACCCATTGATTACGAGAGAGCGAGAGAGAGAGAGAGGTTCAACACGAAGCCCTAGAGATTTTCGCATAACATGACTGGCTCAGGCTCGCCTTGCGGGGCATGCAAGTTCTTGAGGAGGAAATGTGTGAAGGGCTGCGTGTTCGCCCCCTACTTCTGCCATGAACAAGGTGCAGCACACTTCGCGGCCATTCACAAGGTCTTCGGTGCCAGCAACGTGTCCAAATTGCTGTCTCATCTCCCCATCAGCGACCGCAGCGAGGCGGCCGTGACGATCTCATACGAGGCTCAGGCTAGGCTTCAGGATCCTATCTATGGCTGTGTGTCACACATCTTTGCCCTCCAACAACAGGTACAAACTGGTTTTCCTTGGCCCTTTCAGCTCTGTCAGAAAACCCTAGCACGCTGTTATCCTATATTAGGGTTACGTTACATATGATTTGTGTCACCAATTGATTTTGGTCTGACCTTCTTGGATTGAAATTCAAACCAAAACCTCCAGGTCGTGACTCTCCAATCTCAACTAGCTTCTCTTAGACACCAAGCCGCGCAAAGCCTTGCCAATGGATCATCATCAATAATTGGGAACACAATGAACCATCAGGATACGCAGCAGAGTTGGTATCAATCCGGATTAAGCCACACCTTGAATCAGTTTACTCAGCAGAATAACCATCTCAACTTTCATCATCAGAACGTGCAGTTCAGCCAAAGTAATCCTATGAACGTCGGCAACTCCTCCATGGGAAACTCAGGAAACGCAACCTTGGTGAACAATACTATGAACTCTTTCGGTAGCTTTGAAGAGACTTCGGATCAGTCTTTCGGCTCCAACAATTTCGACGATGATCTTCAGTCTGTGGCCTTTGGTTACTTCCAAAACTCTTGAATCCAGGATTAATTTCAGATTTGAGTGAAAGAAGAACTTGTTTACAATGATCCATCACTGCGCTACGAATGTAGCTAGTGACAAGTTTCTTGAATCCCATCTTTGGACTTTGAAACAATTTGTTTAGAGACGTGTAGTAGAGGATTTTATGTAAGAGTGATGAGATGATTGCTTGCTTACATCAAGAGTTAATGGTTCAGAACAAGTTAATGATGCAAAAATTGTTTGACTAACCATGATGATTCATATTGTTTAATTTTTTATTGATAGGATAATTTGGTGCCTCAAGGGAATTGAACCTAGTAGTTCAAACGTCTCCGCTAGATTCAAGATCTCTGATGATACCGTATGAGTAGAGAGATATATTAGATTCACAAGTTCAAAATCTGATGATACCGCAAGATTAGAGATGTGTTGAACGTGCGCATGAGCTAATCCGTAATGAATTTGATTGTACTATTAAGATAGATGAGTATTTCATTCTAGCCACCGAAAAAAAATCTAACTATTCTGAGCACCAGATTAAATCGATCCGGCTATCATCCCTTCGGCCTCACTATTTAAATTGAGATTCTTATTATTTGAATTCACATACCATCTCCTATTGACATTTGGGTCGTTCTCAGGTGACGAAATAAACCGATGGTCATTTGGCGCAAGTATTGCTCGAAGAGAATTTTCGACTAATTTTCACTGTTGGGTTTTGATAAGGATTTTTAATAATAACTAAAAGGAAATAAAAAAATCGTTTAATAA
>NQLW01000089.1:634250-658006 GCA_002312845.1 Kalanchoe fedtschenkoi | reverse complement strand
ATGGCACCCTATGTATACATTAGGGAGAACTGTCTAGAAAAGTTAAAGAGTTTTCATACACGAAGAGACAACATGTTCTTTCCATAGTAAATAAGGTAGATTATAGTCTTTTTCAATTCTTTTCATGTTCATTGTGTATCTAAGTATTTGATACCACACCAATAAATAAAAGGGATAAAACTCAAAAGAGAACATGAACTACTACCAGTTATTCAATTGTGGTAAGAACTACCACGATTTCCAAAAAGGGTGCGATGAAAAAAAAAATTTGGACTAATTTTCTAAAATAAAATTCATCATTACATTCCAAAACTAATATTATTATATAAAATAGATTTGCGTGTGAAAATTACGTAATTTGGTTATCACAATAAATTATATTTTGCGCACATAAAGAAAACAATGTTTTTTTATAACCATATGACGTAACTTTCACACACAAATCTATTTCTTATAATAATATTAGTTTTGGAATGTAATGATGAATTTTATTTTAGAAAATCAGTCCAAATTTTTTTTACATCGCACTCTTTTTGAAAATCGTGATAGTTCTTATCCTAATTGGGTAATTGGTAATAGTTCAAAACCCTTTTAAATTTTTCCCCTAAATAAAATACAAAAAAAAGTTATCCAACTTCATCCACCGAGTCTCATGAACTTCTCCTTCCATTCGGCTGTCTCCAACAAACTCTGACGCTCTGACAGTCCATCTTTTACAAAAAAAAATAAAAAAAAAATTATCCTATACAAAACACAGTTTCACCTTGGTGCCCAGACAGATTAGCCGTGTAAGACTGTTAAATTGTCTTCACAAGTTCGAGCTTATTCCATCTACCGGATGAACTGTCTGCAATGATCCATCAAAAACTCTCACCAGTTATTCTTTCCATATGTTCCTCCTTCATGAACATTATCCACCAGGTCTTATCACTTTATTGTATCAACCCCGCACCAACCTTCCTCTGTTGGGATGATCTTATACTCTTGTTTTCTTCTACTTTTTTACTCAGTGAAGTTAAAATCTGTTTGGATGGATGTTGACATCTCTTATCAATTGAATCAATTCTTATTAATAACTCAATCCGTCAACTTATAAAACATTCAAAAATGTCTTATATTTCCAACATAAGTGATCGAATTTCAATCCAACAACAAAGCTAGCTTTATCATCATCTATCGACATCAACTTTGTGTCATCCATCTTCAATGAACAACTTGGATCAATGATTTCAGTTCAAATTCAATGGACTTGTTCGTGCATTTATACATATATAATTATTCTTACACGCGTACCGTAGCAAAATATTATTTTGCACATGCATTAAACACTTTATTTTGTCTAAATAGAAAAATAATTAATCATTGGTAAATGCTGCAAGCTGCAAAGTAGTAGTGGTTGACATGTCCAAGTTACTCCCTCTGTCCTTTTTTACATGTCACTTAACCGAATTTTTTTGTCCAATTTTATTTGTCACTTAACAATTTTCAATGCGTATTTAATATCAACAACTACCTTAAAACGCCAAATATTAATCACTTCTTTATCATAATCAATAAAAAAATCATTCATCACCAATAATAATCTATCAATTACTCCTTTTTGCAGATTTTTTAAAAAAAACATCAACTACCCATTCATTAAATTTGTTCAACCGCTAGCATTTACTTCATCTTAATCTATTCAAATTAACCTTAAACGACATGTATTAGAGGACGGAGGGAGTAAGCAGCAAGCACACAAGCCAGCTCCTCCTAAATTTATTGTTTTCAAAAAAAAATTATATAAAAAATTATCTATACACGTTTGATGGAAATTTCTTAGATATAAAATAATTAAGTTCATAAATCATAATATTCATGAAAAATAATAAATTAATTGTAAAGTATAAAAAAGTTCTAAACCTAAGACGGTATGAAACAAAATATTCATAAAAATAATGAATTTAAAATTAGGTGGGAAATATTAGGTTGGATTAAATTTGATATTGACCTCAATTTGGAAAAGTGAGCGAGCAAATCATTCATTTAAGAAATTAAAGAGGGGAGCTTTAATGACAATGCAATCTGTTAGTCGTAGACGCTTTGAATTGCGTAAAATTGTTATGAAATCAAGAAATAAGATTGATAACATTAGTAGATAAATTTTTAACGTACTATTTTTGAAGTTCGTAATAATTATTAATGGTCAGTATTATTTATTTGTGCATTATTATAATAATAAGTTATTTAGTGTTATATTTTAAAGATAAATCTTATTATTAAATATGTATTACAATTATTAACTAAAAAAAATGTGTACATATAGGTTTTGATTAAATAGTAAATAAAAAAGGATGGGGAAGTATTAGTTAAAGTACTCACTCTGTCCTCTTTTACATGTCACTTAACCGAATTTTTTTGTTTACTTTTACTTGTCACTTACCAATTTTCAATGCGTATTTAATATCAACAACTACCTTAAAATGTCAAACATTAATCACTTTATTATCATAATCAATAAAGAATACATTCCTCACCAATAATCATCTACCAATTTTACTTTTTGCATGAACTTTTTCAAAAAAATGTTAACCACCTACCTATTAAATTTGTTCAACCGTAGCATTAACTTCACCTTAATCTACTCAACTTAACCGTAAACGACATGTATTAGAGGACGGAGGGAGTATTAAATAAAAATTCATGACCCGGAAACGCACAAATATTTCGTATGTCATCTTTTAATTTTTATTTAATTAAAATTATTTATCCATTTCAGTTGTCACTTAACCATCTCAATGTATGCTTAATAATTACATCTATTTTTTAAAAAAATGAAACATTAATTATTTCATTTTAATAATTCGTGTCAAAAATCATTTTACACTAATATAATCACCACATTCCAAATTTTGTATGATCTCTAAAAAAATGCATAAAATATTAATCTATTAAATTCATTCAACCATTAATCTTTACTTTTTTTTTAATCCACATAAATAGATTGCTGTTTACTAGTAGACGTTGGGATTCACTAGAGACATTTATCATGGCATGAGATGGAAGTAAGGGTTAGATGTTTGTGTTAATTAATCTTTATATTTAATCTAACCTTGCTTTGTATTAATTAATCTTTGTATTTAATCTAACTGTGCTTGCCTCGCAATTAAAGGGCTTCTTATCTTATAGCCCCGGCTAAGTACGTAGAGTAGCGAGTAGCTAGGTATGTCAAAGGATGTGCCATCCTATGAAATTAACATCAACAATTCAATGAAACCCAACTTCCCAAAACATTTCTATTAACCACAGTAACGTTTAATAATATCAATGATTCATTATTTCATTTGTCTCGTTCGAGTTTGCATGAGTTATTGCATTCAGTTTTCACAACAGAAAAAAATAACAGAAAATTATGCAATTTTTAATAATTCTATGTTCCCTTAACCAGCTCTAATAGAAGTCACTTAAGGTGAAATTGAATGAGTTGATAATATATTAATACTGATAAACAATTAGATATTGGTTACTCTCTCCGTCCTCTAATACATGTCGTTTAAGGTTAATTTGAGTAGATTAAGGTGAAGTTAATGCTAGCGGTTGAACAAATTTAATGAGTAGGTGATTAATATTTTTTTGAAAAAAATCGTGCAAAAAATAAAACTAGTTGATGATTACGGGTGAAGAATATATTTTTTATTGATTATGATAATGAAGTGATTAATGTTTGACGTTATTGATATTAAATACACATTAAAAAAATTTAAATGACAAATAAAACTGTACAAAAAAATTCGGTTAAGTGACATGTAAAAAAGTACATAGAGAATAGATGATAAGTAAAAGATAACGTACAGATAGTAAATTACAAATAAAAACAAAATGGCTTCTATTTTGAGCCGGAGAGAGTAAAAAGTACTCTTTTATTTTTTTGATTTTATGAAAATAAAAGGAGAGTAAGCCATATGAGACACCACAATTTTTCTTGCATTAGAAAAAGATTTGAGGATTTTGGCATAATCAGACTCAGTCACATCCCAAGCATTATTAGATAAGTGGATCTTGCTTAATTGAAACATAGCCCCCTCCTATGTACACCATATCATCTCAAGTCTTGCATTGTATACAGTGGTCAGCTCTCAGTCTCTCATCATCCTAAAAGCCAACTCTTGAAGCTCATTTAACTGATCATTGTAAGACCTTGTCTTCTTCTGTTCACTGCCAATTTCATACGGTAACGTCTCCTCCTTCATATCCCCAACCCCTCCATTGTTCTGCTCCATTGATTCAATCGAGCTCTGAGGTGACACACTGTGGTGGTGGTTGTTGTTATAAGCTTGGAGATTTGGAAGAGTGTAGATGAGTCCTGGCCACTCACTACTAGGAGTGTTGTTATTATTACTCATGTTGTGTGCTGTGGCGTTATTTCTGTTGCCCATGACATTGCTTGCTAGTTGAGCCTTGACTTGCACCAGCTGAGCTTGCAAGATTGCCACCTGAGTGAACAAGTTGCTCAATGCAAGTTAGGGGGAAAATAGTACACAAATCTTTCACTCATAACTTCAAGTTAAGTCCTTTCTTTTTTTTATTCTAAAAAATTTGGAAACTTGGAACAAAACACACGCACACAGTTGAAGTAAAGTCATGGCTTAAAAGATTTTCGTCTCCCTTTTTGGATGGAAGGATGTTGTTTGGCATGATAACACAATGATGCACTGCTCCAAACTGATTCATGAATTTACTAGCACAGTGTTCGAATCATTTAATTAAAAAAAAAAGATTCAAATTGCGTCTAGTATAAAAGTGATTAAGTGAATAATTACTATTTACTATAATGACAAGAAATAGTTCGAGGAAGAATGAGAGAAAGTTATCAGAATCATTTTGTCAGACAAAGATTGCAGTTGCAGGTTGATGAACCAAACCTGTTGTTGCAGCGCGAAGATGTGAGCAACACAACCATAGACAGGGTCTCTCAGCCTAGCTTGAGCTTCATAAGCAATAGTGACAACAGTTTCACAACGATCCTGAACAGGGACGTGCAACAACAATTTTGACACATTACTAGCGCCAAACACCTTATGGATGGCTGCAAACCTAGCTGGTCCTTGCTCTGAGCAAAAATAAGGAGCAAATATGCAGTCAGTGGTGCATTTGCGTCTCAAGAATTTGCAGGCACCACAAGGCGACCCAACCCCACTAGCCATTTCCACCAGATATCTCTTCTTCTGCACACACTTATGAGAAACAAAGTCTGGTGGCTAAGCCGCTTTTATAAGGCCTTCAAAGGAGACACGAGGGGCTTCACCTGCAGGGTTCAAGGGGAACCAAAATTAATGATTTGTATACAACATGGGTGGGCATACAGTAAATGTATTAGGCAAAGTTATGAAACAACTATACATGTAATATATAACATTTTAGTTAATTCATATTTTGACTAGGAATACTAATTAGTAAACTTTTGTAACCCCTAAGTTTCCATTATGGGTTCTCAATTAAATGATTTTCCGCCGAATGCCACACCTTGGGACTTACCAATCTGTTGCTGTCCACACGTGGCTTAATATGTTGCCTCTTACTCTCTAACCTTAAATCCATTTCCTAATCTCCATACACCAAAAACAAAAGGTAAGGATAAAGCCCTTCGAAAGTCCTTTACACGAAATTGACTACATGGTTAGCATTTTTCCACTACTTGTCTAGATTAATCCTTTGAATGATTAAGATAAGAAATCAAGAAAAAAAAGGAGACAAGTAAAGAAAAGGGTGTCCAACAATAAAGTAAGGAAGCTTGCCAAATAGAAAAAACAATAATGCTCTAAAAACTGTGAAAGGCAGTTATGTCTTATCTTTGACTAATGGGAGCATGATGAGGATAAATTGTATTCATTACAGGTATTTCTTTAAGACTTGGGGAATTGAGCCTAGATAATTAATTGTTTGGAATATAAAAAATAATAGTGAAAGTAAAGCCTACATTTTGTGAAAAATCAAGATACTCAAAGCTTACATATGAATGATGCAAAGCGAAGTAAAAAAAAATAGAAACAAGGAACCAGCTGTTCAGGCATTAAGGACTTGAGACGAAAAACCAGCAAGAGATGCACAGGGCAGCAATTCAACACTACTGTTGAATGTAAAAGGCAAAATGCAGATCATTTAAGAAATAAAAAGGATATGATAAATAAATCAAGAAACGACTCGTCAGCCTAAACATGGATGAATGGCAGCATGCAGCAAAGAGGGAATAAATTCAACTGGTCCTTACCTCAGCTCAGTTGCAGCTTCATTGACTATCTTCTTAGTTCTCCACGGGAGCCACGAGCTGCCAGAACTGTCTTACAAGCTGGTAACTAAGCAACTGTGACAAACTCAGTGTATGTAAAGGGATCTGATGGAATAAACAGTCGTCATGTAAATGCACATGGCAGGCATGCAGGTGGCCTATCCGCAGTATATTTTAACACGGACGTTGCTCACCACTGGATGTTATTTCAGCTTTCAAGAAACTTGAGGACCAGATACATAAAAGGTGCAAGCCTTTGCTATGAAAATATGGGAAAAATATTTGAATAAAGAGGAAACGAAATTGGATGTGCATAGCCAAGAATGATCATTTTACATTTTCGAACAAGAGTTTGACAGACATTCAGATAACCAAGTGAGATCCTACTACAACTTTCTGTTTGGTAATTCAGCTAGCTGGATAACACAATGGTTGAATACCCAAAATATTGAGCATACAAAAAACCATCCGGTTCTGCCTCGACATGTCAGTCTCCACAAAATGTAGTTTCCGTCTGGAAACCTCATCCATCACCTCTTGTGATGGAACTTCACCTTAAGCAGGAATTGCATCTTAACCTGGTCAAAGCATCACAGTAAGTTCCTGAGTATCCCAAGACCAGCTGACAAAACATGAAGGAACTACTCTGGGTACTAGTTATACAAATTCATTAATCAAGCATTATAGTCCTTCGCAACCAGAAACACGAGCTTTGGATTTTGAACGGCAAACACATCTAACGTACTCAATTAGGTTACTCACATAAGATAGTGTGGCAAGCAAATGAAGACAAGTGATTTGAGTATTCCTGGGAAAGGATAAATACTATAACACAAAAAGTATATATATGGACCTACCTGTGAAGTGTTATACACTATGTACTCATTATACATCAGCTCAGTGGCTCTGACATTTGATGGCACTGGTTTACCACATGGAACAACCACATCATCTTTCCATTTCAGATATTCTGATTCCTGAGGTTTCTTTTGTCCAAGGCCTTTGGTTGAATGTTTTCCCTTAGGGGGTTTATCCATATACTAATGGCAAAAAATAATAAAAAGGTGTTACATGTCATTCTAAGCATTAAATCCAATATATCAAAAGCACCAACTATAGAAACACCAATGTTAGATACTCATAAAGGAATTCATGAATCATGATCCAATAAAACGTAAGGCTAACTCACCGTAGCCTTCTTAAGCTCGTATATCTCTCCCAAGGCAACTTCACTAAGAAGCATTAGGCCCACAGGGTTTTTGCGATCAGTAAAACAATACTGAGCACTCTTACTGACCAGATCAGCAAAGTAGACACCCTTTCCAAACTGTATGAAGATGAATAACCACGTAAGAAAGAGAGTTATGGAGATTACAGCAGCATTTTTTCTCTAAGTTGACAGTTTCAAAAGCATGAGAGAGACAGACCATGTAACCAGTTGCTGGTGCTTCAGGAGGAGCTATTCTCAGTCCTTGGCTAAGGATACCCACAAAATTTGTCAATCGAGATCCTATAAGGATAACACATATTCAAATATTAGCTTTCTGAAGTGAAACTGCTAAACAACATACTAAACGAGAATAAGTATATTACAGTAAATAAATAACTACATTATGAGTTCATTTATAGGATCATCTGTAACTTACCATGCCATAGCAACATTTTGTTCTTAAGATTATCCCTGTAAGAAGCAAATTGATCAGATTCACCTTCCCTTTCAAGTGCAAATACTTCTTCCAGTTGAAGGCTCCACTCCTGTTTACATCAACCAGTTTTCACAACGCATTATCTTTCCCTTTAAAATTAGACAAACCGTGCATCTAAGTCTCAGAATTGCAAGTACGAAAAATATTTCGAATATAAATAATAATTGCATGAACTTACCGTATGAGTGGGAGCATGAGTGTTTTGTAGATATTTCTCTATCAATTTATAGTCTTCACTATCATGAGGGAGTGGAGAGATATCACATCGAAGCTTTTTATATTTTTCATCAAGAGATTCATCGCTTTCAACATCAAAGCCTACTAATCTGGAAGCTATTTCAATGTCTTGAAGAGCTTCTAACATTTTCACCTTGAAAGAGTAAGGCGTCATCAGAAATCCAAATTGCATGACAACTAACAGAAGATTATACTAAGGGAATTCAGTACCTTTGATTGGAAATCATCCTCATCCCTTATTATGTGTGGATGAATTGATGGAATCAAAGTGAAAAATCTATTACTAGCATTAACTAGAAGACTTTCTTTTATTGAGGCGTCATAGGCATTATTATTCAGTAAATTTTGTATTTCAGTCAATGCCTCGAAACCTGGAAATCAAATGAATCAATATATCATAACAGTGTAATAAATGATGTACTTTTCTGCATGAGAATGACAATTGCAGTACTGCTTTTCCTTTTTTATACAAGTGGTTTTCGACCAACAAGATATAACTATATGGTACAGGAACAAGACAGTTTGAGTTTTGCCTGCGACCATGTAACATATGCAAGATCAATATTGCAATGCAATTCATGTTAATTTCATAAGTTATGAAACAAAATAAGGGACAAATTGGTACATCACTGAATTTAATCATCGTAAAAAACAAAAAAAACAGCACATGATATTTCAAAATACCATTCTGAATGTTTCGTTTACTCAGCTTTCCTAGAGGCATTTCCGACATGTTAATCTCGAACTCCAACATAGCAGCCCTGTCAACATCAAAATGGTCGTCAACTTGCCTTTTTTACGCCACAAATAAAAAAGATAACCAATATGTTTAGGAGATTACTTGTAAGTTTCCACATTAAACAGCATTGACATCAATTCAAATAATGGGGTCGCAAGTTGGCTTTTAGAATTATCTTGTTTTATCTTCCCGACTTGCTTATTCACGCCGTAATCCTAAAACAACCGCAAATGAAGGACGGTCAGTTCAAAGAATCGATTTTCAACTAGAATTTTGTAGAAATGACATGATAAATACAATATCCAATGGGAAAAATCTCCCAGGTTTCTTCATAAAATCTTGTTTTTGTTCCCAAGCCTCCCATTCATTTCCAGTCTTCTCAAGAAATAAGCGCTTGAATTCACTGATAGCATCTGCTTTTGGCATTGGATCCATTTTTTTTCCTCCAATCTTCTCATTACCAACACGGCCCCATTTACGGAAGACATGACATTCACTTCCTTTATCTTGTTGAATTATTTGAAGAATGTAGTAACTTCAAGATAATGAACATATTTATTAGAGGTGTGACTATAAAAGAACTAGTGAATATGATGCAGGATGTGTAATCATGCCATACAGCATCAATCATCATAGCAACCTGCTGGTTTTAGATCAGAGAGAACTTAGAAACACAAAGATGATGACATCCTCCGACCAACAAAAAAGAAGGGAAGAGGACACCAAGGAAACCTGGCAAAGTTTACCTGTTGACACCAGTTGACAGGTCAGACATGTTCAAGGTTGTGTTATATATGCTTTTACCATCCTCAAGAATGTGACCATATTCTTGCAAGCCAGATGCTTCATGCACAGCGCTCATCCCTTTTACCTTTACAGTGACCATGCTAGAGGCCTCACCAACAGCTTCAACTTTATATGGATCACACGAAAGCTTCTTCTGTCTTTTGAAGCACTCAACAAGGTATTCTTCTCTTACAATAGGTACTTTCAGCCTCCTGATAAAGTTAAAATTACATCAGAAAACTAAATATACTAACTGATTCACTCAAGAACAAGTCATTCTCAAGTCAAAACCAGTAACATCGTTATGATTTTATTAGTTCGTTGGATTAGGCTTTTTTGTAGGCTCTTAGTCTATTAGTTGTCTGTATAGTTGTTCTTGGCTTGTATAGCCCACTGGAATGGCTGAGTATGTTGTCCGTTTCTGTGAAATCGCTCCTTTCCCAATAAATAGTGAAATTCAGCCTCACCTCGCTTTTTTCATTTCAGCATCTTTGTGATCCATGGTTGCACCAACAACTAAGCAGTCAGTGTCTGCATTTTAAGAAATAAAAAATAAAGAGCTTAAAGCACATTCAAATTTGGTTAATAATAGATCAAAAGTAAATAAAATGGCTTGTCATTTAAACTTCTGGAATTCTGAATTTCCCGTCATACCTTTCTTGATATTGCTATGAATAGTTCCACCAGCTTCCTTGATCCTTTTTGTCCATTGCTCCTACCAAATCAATGGGGATGTATTTAATGGTCACATAATATGAAAGGTCTAATTCCATCTCATCATTCGGATAAAATGAGAATGGTACCACTACATCATCAGGCAAACCAGCAAGCGATACTTTCAAATCCTGTATATTTCCGCTGTTCAACATGTAAGGGCTGCACTTGCCAACTTGACTGAGAGAGTGTACTGAGGGTGTTGGTAAAATTCGAGAGGGTTTTGTTCCCTTTTGCGTCTTGAACCACTGCAGAGGATCCAGTCATTTAAAGCAAATGCCGAATAGATGTATTCCAAACAGTGTCATAATTTCAAAATTAAATACCTTGCAGAGGTACACATTCTTTGATTCCTCTGGAATTTTCCACTTTCCTTTAAGACGTTCAAGTTCAGCAGTAGAGTACGAACACTTGCCCCACTCTGAAAGGTACCCATGGCAGCGATACATGCCTCCAGTATAACTGAGATGGCCAGAACATAAGGGGCAGAGTGGAAGCGCTCCAAATAGCATGCCATCAGCACTGTAAGGCACAATAAACACACCAACAATAAACAGAGCACGGAAGAAGCAACTAATATTTTAATCATGCAACTCAAAGAGACGAAGCATAATATTAGCAGGAAATATTTGTAGTAACTGGAGCAGATCATATTCCAACAAAATTGTAGTTATAACAGAAAGGTTTTGATACCGGTATTGAAACTTATCATGCCTCGTGAAGAATGTTCTTTCCATTTCAATTCAACACAATCCATATCCCATATGGCTTTATGTCACAAATATATGTTTCTTAGAACAAGAAGATGAAAAAGTGTAGCATGGTTGCATGCCAACTGAAGATATAAACACCACCACAAAAGACCCAACTGATAATGACAGAATAAGTAATTTATTTAATAGCATTGGTCTTCTGTGATGCAGTTAGTGCGAAGATATTTACCAGCGTTCTCGTAAATCAAGTTCAGATCCAGATGAACTTTGACCATTGGCTCCAAGCATCTGCCGCAACTCTGAAGCTGATACATTGTTTTTGAGATCATCTTTTAAGGCCCATAATGTTTTTGCTTGGGCTTCAAGCTTGGCCTCCATGTCAACTGCCTCTTGTGTTTCCTTGCCAGTTGATGACACGTCTCCTTCAGTCTTCACAACTTTGGATTTCTGATCACCATTTTCACTAGTTTTACGTTTTTCACCTTTCTTGGTTGCTGCCTTTTTCAAATGTTCTTGATCATGTGGTGTTTCGGGTTTTGCTGCCAGTAAGGAGATGAATCAATGTTAAATACAAATTAACAAAGAAACCCTAGTTAAGTTTTCTCAGATACTGTCTTTAGCACCTTTTGTTTTATTGTCCACTAAACCCCGGAGGGTTTCTTGTTCAGTTTCTTCAAGGCTATCCCATCCAGGCAATTTCTCAACTTCAGTAGTTGGGAACATATCCAGTAAACAGCTTGCATGATGCCAAGCCAAGCCCCTTGAGCTTTTACCTTCAGGCTTAGTTGAAATTCGAACCTGAAATAAAGTACAGTATGCGTTGTTGTATTCTGTATTCAACACCTAAAATCTTCTTACAACTGTGCAAAGAAAAAATCATTTTAAGGAACCATTATATACAATGAAAATGATTTTGAAGGATATAATTTTCCTTTCTCCGAGTAACATTTTACTCCCCGGCCAAACTGAAGTACAATGATGAAAAAAAATATACTTCATCATAAATACCATTAAACTTAGCATTCATACCTCACCCTTAGTAATCTTTTCACCACACTTCTTGCAACTTGAACGAGCATTTTGCGAAACTTCAACACTGAATTCTGTAACAGTTTCTTTGTTTGCAGCACTTGAGGATCCACCTCCATCTTGTGCGGATCCACCACCTTCTATATATTTTCTTATTTTCTGCTGATCCTCCCACCGAAGCATATCAATGCCGTCAACGTCATCAACACTAAGTAGAAAAGTAAAAATCAATCAGGACGCACCCAGGATTTCAAAACGAGCACACGTACAATATTAGTATTTTATACGGTGAAATAAATAAACCGGCAGAACACATACGATTTAATCTGCTTTGCTTTCTTCAGAATACAACTGGCATGGTTCCACATCTGATCCAGAAAAAATAACCAATGTCATTTACGTAACATGCCAACCAGGATGAACCGGAAAGAGAAATCCATGAAATCACGATCCAGCTGCAACAGCATGCATGTAATCTGCCACTTACAGCTAACATGCCTCTTTGGGAAAATATTCACTATCCATTCATAGAATGCAATCACACCCACTGCAATTAAATGATTAATCCGGGATACCACAGAAGCTCAAATGCGCTCAGTCAGTTACCCTTCCTTCTCGCTTCAAATGCGACTAGTTTCAATCCAGTTTTCGCTTCTACCAAGCCAGGTTAAATAATTTCAAGAACCCAGACTTGCAGACACCCCGCGTGAAAGAAGATCAATAACTCCAGGGAGAGGGAAGTAATTAAGCACAAATTCTATTCATGAGAATTCTCCACAAATATCGTTTCAAAGAGATTGAGATTTTAGGGTTTAGGTAACAGCTCCATACTGCTAACACTACAGAGAACAAACTCAGTCACAGCAGAAAATACATGGCTCATTACAACCCTAAACTCCCTAATCAAACTCCAAACCGCGCCAGAAGCAGACCACGGCTCTTTCGAAAAAGATCAACAGAAAGGAATTAAATAAACAAGAGCGTAAACACAAAAAGACGGAGACGGAAAATTTGAGGGGGGGAAGAAGGGAGTTTTACGGGCATGAGGCCGTCAAAATGAGTGGACTGAACCATCTTGCCGAAGCGCAATGCCTCCTTTCCAATCGAGTCCTTGCACGTCTTGCACGACGATCTGCCAGACTTGGCGTACTCCACTTTCCACGCCTTCTGAGGGTTCGCCATTTTCGATTTCTCGCGGCTCACTCCACAGCTTCAAAGTGGACACACTTTCTTCCCTCTTTACGCCCAATTATTATTGCTCCCCATTTTTTCATTTGCCACAATATTTTACTTAAAATTATTAATAATATGCGTATAAATAATATAATATTTTACTATATAATTAATTATGCTATACCCAAACATGTTACTAATCGTGCACTATTTAAGGATTCCAAGCTGCAAAGCCAGTTAAAACTATATCGTTTTAATTTGAACCGTGACATGTATATAATTACAATTCATTAATATTTTTAATACAAAAACCATCCTCTTTTACCTCAAAACCATTTTTTTTTTACAAAATCACCCTACATGTAATAAAGTCAAATAACAATTAAAACTATGTTTTTGGTTCGTTAAGCTAGAAAAAATTTGCACAACATATTTCAACTAACTAGTCTTCAGTTTCTCACAAGTAATCTGAAAATGAAGTTCGGACGGTTGCGATCACTCGAAGAGTGTCGCGGCTACAAGAGCTGTGCTCATTACGTTGTCCGAAGATTCGAGACTTATTTCTGTTCAAGATGGCCCGCAGTCAGAAGCTGTTTGGAGATTTTCGAGATCGATTACTATCAGCGGTCGTTACAGCTGCACCGGATCATTGATCGGGGTGCTGAAGCTGGGGGAGATCTGAGAACTGGGAAATTGGTGCTTACGCATCTCGTAAAACTAGGGAGTGATTACAGGCTTACGTCGATCTGGAACAAGGTGGTAGCAATGTGGTGTAAACGCGGGGAGATTGGGTTTGCACAGCGGGTGTTTGATGAAATGCCTGGGAGAGATACAGTGTCGTATAATACGTTGGTTTCTGCTCATGTGCGTGGAGAATGTGAAATGTTTCAAGTGTTTCGGATTTATTCGAAGATGGTGGATGAGGGTGTGAAGCCTAATCACATCACGTTCGCTGCCTTGATCGGCGCTTGTGATGTCGAGGCTTCCTCGAGCCTGCGGCTGGCATTTCATGGCTTGGTGTTGAGACTCGGGGTGAGTTGTGATGAGTATGTTGGGAGTGCCATTGTCGATGGGTACGCGAAGGGAAAGAGATTAGATGATGCGGTTAAAGCATTTGATGAGATAGCTGTTGCTGATAAGTTTCTTGGAATATACTGATTGACGGGTGTGCGCAAAGCAATTGCAAGATTCGTGCTTTTAACATTTTTGACCGAATGATGTGTGGAAATGTGGACTTTGATGAATTTACCCTGACGAGCGTTGTGAAGACATGTACAGAGCCTGGAGATTTGAGTTGCGGAATGCAAATCCATTGCTGTGCCGAGAAGTTAGGCTTTGGGAGCGCCACGGCCATAGGAAACTCCCTAGTGACCATGTATGCAAGATGTGAGCAACGATTGGAAGCAGCCTTGAAAGTCTTTCAGGAGATTCGCTCGCCTAATGTTATCTCATGGACTGCTATAATAGCTGGACTGATGCAGGATGGGCAGAATGTGCAGGCCATTGACCTATACAAGAGGATGCTTACATCAGGTCTCAATGAAAACCAGTTCACTTTCGCTAGTATAATCCCAGCTATTGGTCATTCGGCGAATTTTGAGCAAGGTAGGCAAATTCATGGAAGGACTGCCGTATCATGTTTTGGATCAGATGTTACCGTGAACAATGCCCTGATCGACATGTACTCCAAATGTGGTAGCTTGGATGATGCTCAGCTGGTTTTCAAAAAAATGGGTAAGCATGATGCGGTATCCTGTACAACAATGATAACAGCTTTGGGTCAGCATGGCATGGGAAAGGAAGCTCTCGAAATTCTTAAGGAAATGACTGCCGAGAAGCTGCAACCAGATAGTGTTACCTTTTTAAGTTGTCTCTCTGCGTGTAGCCATTCTGGGCTTCTAGATGAAGGTATCACCCTCTTTAGGAGCATGTTACAGGTTTATAATGTTAAGCCACGAAAGGAGCACTTCTCATGTGTAGTAGATATGCTGGGTCGTGCTGGTAGGTTGAGTGAGGCAGAGACATTCATCCGTGCCGTGGGAGTTGAGTCAGACGTGTTAGTATGGGAGGCCTTGCTCGGTGCTTGTAGACTTCATGGAGAGATGAAGCTCGGACAGAAATCTGCCAAAAAGATCATGGAGCTAAAACCTACTATCCATGGACCGTATATATTATTATCAGACATGTACGCGGCGAAGGGAATGTGGCAAGATAAAAGACTAGTACGAGATAGATTAGCTGTTAAAGGAATGAAAAAAGAGCCCGGAGGCAGTTGGATTCACTGAATAGCGCTCAAAGGACATATTTAATTAGCCAGGACGCAGAGCAACTGTTTGGCCGTACATAACTGAATACGATTGCGAAGTATACTAATCTGTAGATTGTGATTAACTTAGCAGGCTCGCCAGAGCCTTGGAACTTTATCAGTAACAGATGGGGCAGTTGCAGCCCAGTGTAAAAAAAGATAACTCAGATTAAATGATATAACCTGGTGGTTCAGAAACAGTTCTTCTCCATATTACTCTTGTGTAAGTTTGTTAGCTCCCTAATTCCTAAATATGCAAGCGAAAATGAAGCACATTGACGTTGGATGCCCGACAGTATCACTTGACTTCAGGAGCCTGCATGAAGAGGTACTGCAAGTATACAGTGTACCAAGTTAGGATATCATTATGCTATACATGTTACATGTGAATGGAGGAGTATGATTAAGCACTGGGTACCTCAAACGATTTCCCAGCTCTTTCAAATTCCAGCATGCTGAGAGCTACTTCACAGCTTTGTGAGACGAGGGGCTCTGAATCTTTTGCGAATTCCTCCAGCAGTGAGATGCTTTGTTCATCTAGACCAAAAGTTCAAAATTGATCAAAATCACTATATGATCAAAATAACCGATTTTAAAAAATTTGTGGATGTAGAAAAAGAGAATTATACCCGCAATTGACCCAAGGGCTTCTGCAGCTTCATGCCTAACCATCGGGTGTTCATTTGCATCTTTCAAGACACCAATTAGAGCATCTGAAGCACTTTTGTTCTGCAACTGGCCCAATACATACGCAACCTGACAAATGCAACAGATACGCACAACTAAAAATGTCTCAGTAGCGTAAAATGTATAAGGTATTGCAACGTTTTATTCGTGAATGGAAAATTTGTACCACTTCAGAATCCTAATATTTTCACCTATTATTAGTTTACAAGTTACAACTATAAATTTATACCTCATGCCTAAGAAGAGCGCTTTTTGCAGCTAATGAATCAATGATAGCAGAGACAGCTTCTCGGCTGCCTTGATTCCTCAGTGCAAACAATGCTGAATATCGCTCATACATTCCTTCATCTTCATTCAACAGAATCTCCCTATGCATCAGAAAATGAAAATTATATTTTTGACCATCACACAATCACATCATCAAGTGCCAGAACATTCGTCCAACACAAACCTCAATTCTCCCACTGTGGCACCTTGTGCAGCAGGCGCAGCTGGATCAACTGACAAAAATGGTGACGGACCGTCAACATCTGCAACATTTTTTGTTTCCTTTATTCTCTTGAGAGCCAGCTCGCATGTTTCCCTAACCTCCGGAGCTGGGTCAGATGCTAGACTCTTCTCTAACAACACAATGTTACCTTTTAAGCCAATTGCACCAAGAGCTTCTGCTGCCTGCTCATGCAAGAGTCAGTATCAAACAACATGATCAGAACTCTGTCGAAAATTCAGAGTCAGTCACCTCATGGCGCACTATTGGATCTAATGTCAGGTCATTCAACACAGACTCCAAAGCAGGAACAGCGCCCGCATCTTGCATCTGACCTAACGCAAAGGCTGCTTCGTGCGCCAACAAGTTGGATGAGTCCCGCGTTGCTGCAAATCAAA
Organism: Kalanchoe fedtschenkoi; assembly: GCA_002312845.1. Lineage (NCBI taxonomy): Eukaryota > Viridiplantae > Streptophyta > Magnoliopsida > Saxifragales > Crassulaceae > Kalanchoe > Kalanchoe fedtschenkoi. The sequence goes on along the minus strand of NQLW01000089.1, from coordinate 640,767 downwards.
CAGATCAGTATCATAAACAGCCAAATACAATCATCCAACAACAAAGACACCCTAAAATTCAATATAGAATTGGTGATGGAAAGACTCCAACCCGCAATTAGGGCTTCGCGAGGAGCCCTTCCTTTCAAATTGCGGACGGAGAACAGAGCTCGAAATCGTTCGGAGATTGGAAGTGTCGTGTCCAGTAACTGCTTGCAGAGAAACTTCTCCATCTCAGGCGACACCTGGAAACCCCTCTCCGACTCCGACTCCATGATTTCCCCCAAATTCGATTTCGATGCTCTGAAATTAGGGTTTTAGAAACCAAATTAAAAAACGAGGGAATGGAGGGAACTGCACGTGGCAGCGTCTCACTGCTTAACCATGACAAACATTCAATCATATTTCAAACATTCAGAAAAACCACCGCAAGTTCTCTTAATTATAATCCGACCCCCTGTATCTTCACCTATTGGCGCAATCTTATGAACTAACCTGTGAGAGTGTCTCCTTTAAGCATCAACAATTCTAAATCTGATCTGGTCCGAAGTTAAACATTTTCGAGTTGCGATCCTTCTGCAACATTGAGTTGTGGTTTTGAAATAACAGGTTGGCGTTAGCGTCGGTGTCTGTCAGAGGACATTTTGTCATTTACAAGAGATGAGTTCCAGAAGGCTAGTTAAGCTTAATTTTACTACTAGTTTGCTATAAATATATGCCTTTTTCTATTTACAGCGGTGCACTATATTAAAATTTGAACGCGCAATTAATTTACAGATTATATGTCCATCAATCAATCATTAGACTATCACTCTAATAGCAACAGACATACTAAATATATTGAAATGTTTGTAAATAACCACTTATCATTTTCCTTTTTCACTCGTCAAGTAGCTATATAGAGGTAACTTATGCAGTGTAGACAATAATCCATGGTCATGGCTGGCACTGACTCCAGCTTTAACAAAAATGATCAGAAACCCTAGTTACTTTGTTTTCTGCCAAATGAGATGACACACGAACAAAACTGGTCAGCAATTGAAACTGAGACGAGACAATCCAGAAACCCTAAATTGTGAATGATGACAGCGAGAGAAGGCTATGAAATACAATAGATGCACATGGGCATGAGATGCAAGAGCAAAAAGAAGGCAGTAGTGAACACTTAGAGCAAGTAAAATCCTTGACAGGAGAACTAACTGAACTTGCAAATCCTAGACAACTTGGAAAGAGAGATGAATAAATGGATCTCTTTTAATTACGTACCCTCCTTCATTAGAGCCCGTACGTGATGATTTGCTACAAAAAAAGCCGGCCAAGATTGGTTTGAACAAACCAGAGTTAAATAATACCTTCGACTATATTACAAGCATATATAAGATACGAGCTTATTACACAAAGCAACTGATGACAAATATGCATGTAGTGAAAGAGTCTATATATATATATAAGAATGCTAGGGATTGAGATGACCAAGTCTGAGCTCCAAATCCAGATCTTCCACTGCTTGATGATGAATATCGAAGCCTCCTTGTGACGATGATCTTCTCTTCCCAATCTCTTCAACGACGTGTGATGAAGGGACGCCGATGCGCAACCCCAAACTGGCAGCACTGCACCAGTTCTCCTTACAACAAGCACTCAAGGAACCGATCTGTGTGGCAGCATGATCCGTGTGAAACCTTGAATTTGACGAGGATGACGAGTTTGTCGGGGTAAGAAATTGGTGAAAATCCACTTGAGAAGAAAAGCCTAGGTTATTACTTAGTTCATGATTGAGAGACGAGGAGGAAGGATGGTTCAGTCTAGGTTTGGCCCTATCTTTTCGATGGATGTTCATGTGGCCTCCTAGGGCCTGAGCTGTGGTGAACCCTCTCTTGCAAAAGACACACTCATACGACCTCCCGATCCCCAAGTCGTAGCTCGTTACGTCCATCGGGGGCTCCCTTGAGATCACCTGCCCAGCATCATGATCTCGCGAGTCCATCTGATCACAGAGACACGAGGAAGAGAAGTTACAGAGAGAAAGGAGAGGGAATGGAAGGGAAAGAGAGAGGTGTCATTTAAAGAGCAAGCTGCCTGAGAAACAGACAAAGGATAAGGTGTGAGAATTATATTAATGAGTAGACAAGTCTTAGAAGTTTGTTGCGAGATGTATTCTGCTAGCAGCCGGCCATCGATTATTGGGTGATCAAACCTCACCTTAAAATTAATAATACTAGGGTTTATTTGGAGAAATCTATAATGTGACACTTCTTCCTCCTCGTCCCACGGATGTTTTGTCTCTTTGGCTTTTATATCATTCGTTGCTGGGTGAGATATCTTAGCGTGTTAGGTACTTCTTTTAGTTTTGTCCTTCTCATATCCAGCAAGCTTGTAGTTTTCTTCATATGTCATCGAACATATTCACTTTCGATGACCTAGTAATACTAATTAATGATCTTCAGTATATACCGAGGAGAACATGCATGTATTTTAATGGATTTGCAGTTCTTAATCAAAGACACACATTTTGTACTATGTACTTGTCTTTTGTTACTCACTTTTATGCTGATATCCTTAGCTGACTGTGACCTATTCAATCTCATGTTGTCATGATGGCACATTCATAACTTCATCAATTCTAAATGCGATATTTATATATATTATGAAGAACACGGTGTCTGATGGCTTGTTGCCGATGACCGTGGCAAAATCAGAAATTTTAGCTTGAGGTACAAAAAAAATTATAGATTGAAATAAAATCTATTATCTGTAATAAAAGTTTTTGAAGTGTTTTGTTTTTTTACATTTTTAATATTTTATTTTTTTAGATTAAGTATTTGGTTTGATTTTGGATTGAACGGTCAGAATTGAGGTACAAAAGTTAGTGATTATACTTATACCTATCAAAAATGAAATAGGGGTACAAAATCTAATAAAATAATATTATTTATTAAAATTTCAAATTTTTATACCTAACTTACTTATTTATTTATTTTGTGATGAAGCCTTCATATAGGAGTAAGATGCACACAAAATTTTTTTTTACTTAGTGCATCCAAATCCCAATAACATGATTACTCTGTTTATAAATGCTCAATTATAGAATCAGGGTTTACTAGTGTTTTTCAAATGAGTTGGATTTTTTTATTTGATCAATAAACACAGCAAACACGGTACCGTGCAAAGGATAACTCAACTTCATTTTAGATTCAGATTTGTGTCCAGCATTAATTAATAATAAATGAAAAGTAATTCAAATCTAAATTTGTATCCAGGATTAACACTAAAAAAATGAAAAATATTTCAAATACACTATTTGTATCTGATAATTCGAATTACAAACTAAATCGATCATCTCATGGCATACTCACGACTCTAAAAGGTTAAAAAAGTATGTAAATACAGAAGTTATGTTTTCAACATCCAAGTTTTCTCTGATTTGAAAGGCGCACTTTGCCTTTGCGTAAGGAACCAAATAAGGTCAAGACAAGCTCAATTCACAACAGTGAGTCAGCAAATGGGACTAATCTCTCCAACCCTACCAAAAAAACATCATAGCTGTGCTAAGCATCATCGCTGACTGGCACTTGAATCTGAATGCAGCAGATGCGGTGAAAGGCTATGTTGACTCACTGCATAGTTCCTATGGCCTAACGTGCATCTGTCCCTTCCCTGTCCAGGAATGTAGGTGCACGGACTCCGCCCCGACGGAGGGACCGGACCCCTCTGAAGCCTCTGCTGCGTGAGCGCAGCACCTTGGACTCTCTCCTCCAGCCATTGCCGCTTCTCAGCTCCAAGCAGCCTCGCCCCGTCAGCTTCGTAGACTGAGCAGAACATCAACATGCATAAAACTAAGGTTGTGAGGATCAAGTTCCTCTTTTGACAACGACCCATTTCCACGAATCAAATCTTATGAAGAGGGCTGCGATTGTTCGAAGCGGAAGTGATTCTGCTGCGGTCACTGGATTTATCTGCTGTTTGTTGACACACACACACGCCGACGAAGGTCCGGTCTAGCAGTTTATATAGTGCTGGGTGGGTGGCTTGGTGCGTAGTGTTCTGACTTGCAAGCAGATTCGTGGTTTGAATGGTGGTGTCTTGGGTTTTGATTTTTGAAGATTGAATGTAGACGGTAAGAATGGATCAACTCCGCGGCAAACGATTGAGTTTGTGCTTGACATTATTAGCGTACGCATTGACAACGTTTGAATCCATATGTGTGCGCATTGTAGTGGTACATGGCAAGTCGAGATGGTGGTTTGAACAAGTCCATGCCCGGAGACGCAGGGTAGAATTTAAGATGATTTGTGTCAATAACATGAATCCTCTAGTCTAGCCGATAATTCATGATCGAACAAATTTCGAATAGTAGTAATTCAATTTTCAATCAGACATGAGATAAACCCGATTTAATTTCAAAATTCAAACTTTCTGGTAATTTATTTCATGTAAATTAAACTTTGAAAGTCTTTTTTTGAATTTGAGGAACAATATTCAACTTTTGAGGATGCACACATGTTCTTACACAACTAAATACACGAGGATTTTGTGCGCATCTGAATAGTGAATACAGTGTCATGTGCCATCAAATAGGACAATCAAATCGAATTAAAACATAATTGTATTATTTAGTTTTGTATTTTTAAAACTAACACTACTACAGATTTGATTTTATGTAACGTGTATCTTTAATCACGTTTAACTATTAATCACGTTTTAATACGCAAAACGTGATTAAAAGAAAGAAAGATGACGGCGTTTTACTGCAGGTTATGTGTAATCACGTTTTATACAGACCAACGTGATCAATAATAGGAGAAACTCGACGTCGTTTTATTAACGTTTAACTTTAATCACGTTTAGAACACAAAACACGTGATTATAACATAACTATAAACGTGATCATTGGGTTCTCATTTGTTGATCATGTTGCCTTCTTACAAGCGTGATCATAACTATAGGTTTTTAATAACGTTTAAAGTATAATAAGCGAGATGAAAAATATTACGAAGTTTTAATCACGTTTTATACGGACAAATGAAATCAATAATAAGAGAAAAACGACGATGTTTTATTGACATGTATCATTAATCACGTTTGTGACTTACACACGTGATTAAAATGTAAAACTTATGATCAGGCTTGTTACTTACAAACGTGATCATTGAGTTCTCATTTTTGTGATCACGTTCCCTAATTACAAGCGTGATCATAAATATAGGTTTTTAATAAAGTTTGTAGTATGATAAGCGAGATGAAAAATATTACAAAGTTTTAATCACGTTTTATACGGACAAACGAAATCAATAATAAGAGAAAAACGACGATGTTTTATTGACATGTATCATTAATCACGTTTGTGACTTACACACGTGATTAAAATGTAAAACTTATGATCAGGCTTGTTATTTACAAACGTGATCATTGAGTTCTCATTTTTGTGATCACGTTCCCTAATTACAAGCGTGATCATAAATATAGGTTTTTAATAACGTTTGTAGTATAATAAGCGAGATGAAAAATATTACGAAGTTTTAATCACGTTTTATACGGACAAACGAAATCAATAATAAGAGAAAAACGACGATGTTTTATTGACATGTATCTGTAATCACGTTGGTGATCTACAAACGTGATTAAAACGTACACTAATGATCACGCTTGTTACTTGTAAACGTGATCATAAATACGATCTTTAATAACGTTTGTAGTATTAGAAGCGAGATTAAGCATATTATAAAGTGTGTTAATCACATTTTCAAAAGTTGAACGTGATTAAAAATATAAGAAAAATGACATTTTTTAGCATTAATCACATTGCTTTATAGACAACGTGATTAATTCATATCACAAAACGTGATTATTAATTTTTTTGGTCACGCCCTTAAACTTGATTATATATATATATATTTGTAAATGTGACATTTCTCTAACAACATTTCAGTTGTGTGAATGTTGAACAGGTTATGAAATTTTGATTTCAAATCAAGCTTTAAATTTGAACATTTTAATCTTTCAACTCAAAAGAGGTTAATGTTAATAATATGAAATTTGTACATATTACGTATAATATAGGGAAAACTCCAAATGGGTCATACTTAAATATAATTGATATTGTTAAATTTATGTTGGTGATTATGGATGATTGTGTATGAAAAGACGTATATGTGAGGAAAATATAATCCTATTTTCTTTGATCAAAAGCCCAGACATGTAAGTCATGGTTCAACAATCCAATATAAGTCACCTTCTGTTCTCTTCACGCTAGTCGATGTGAGGAAAATACTTGTGGCATACGTCATCTTCGTAGGTGCGCCCTCTGCGTCTCCCCCGCTCTCTTGGGGTCCAACACCCACGTCTCAGTCGTCTTTTTGCGAGCCACTCTCGTCAACCTGTGAAATCCTTCATTCATGCCGTTGTTGTCAAATATGTGGATTGTATCCCCTTTGTAACTCAAAAGCTCAGGCTTACTTGTAAGTCATGGTTCAACAATCCAATATAAGTCACCTTCTTTTTTTTTCACTAGCCGATGTAGGACATTTGCCAAGTTACA
>NQLW01000089.1:584204-598291 GCA_002312845.1 Kalanchoe fedtschenkoi | reverse complement strand
GATCATCCAGTGATGATGACGATCTGTTCCCGCGCATCAACTTGCAGAATTAGGAGGGTTTTAGTACTGTAGAGGCTTCTAGCTGGGGAGAAACGTACCGTGTAATTTGGGAATGGAAATGGTTGTTAAGTTTTTTTTGGCATGCATTGGCTTCTTCGTTTTCTCACTCTGATCATCATTCAGTCATTTAGGCTGTGTTTGGTTTAGGGAAAATTTGAGAAAATTTGATGGAAAATTATTAAAATACATTGTTTAGTTTAGATGGAAAATGGGAGGGGAAAAAAATTAGATGAAAAATATGATGGAAAATGTGATTATTATCTCTAACAAATAAATCCAATCAAATTCAATGTATCTTAAACAAAAAATCACTTTTTGAACAAATTCAATGTATTTCATCAAATTCAATGTATGAAGTGATGAAAAGTTGATATTTTCTACATATTTTTCTTAAAATTTTCCATAATTATAGAAAATAAAATGAATTTCTAACAAATTTTCTTGACATTTTTTTTATGAAACTAAACAAAAAAAAATTAGATGAAATCCTTCCAAAATTTTATTTCCTTTCAATTTTTCATCAAATTTTCCTTTCCATCAATTTTTCCTTAAACCAAACACAGCCTTATTCTTATGCATAAATGTGATTGACTGACGAGCTGTCACAGCCAACATCATCCATCATCATCACGGACGGACTTGCCTCTTTGAAGCTTTGTTCTAAAAGGCGGTGGCCTAGCAGCCTACGCGGCCGCCTAGTATATGAGCGTTTTAAAAACGCCCCATCTAGTGTTTAGCGGCTAATTATTTTATATATTTTATTTTTAAAATTAAATTAAATTTTATAGGTATAATTTTATAATTAATTATTAAATATATTATTAATATATATAACTCCGCCTAATGATCTGGTTAATTCTTCCGCCTAATTCCCGCGTAACCGATTAATCGCTAGGCCCCAAGCCAAACCGCCTGGGACCGCTTTCAAGTTCAGAATTCAGAAGCCAAACCCAGCCACTTTATTATTACTATTGTTTTTTTTGTTTGTTTCCGTTTTTTACGGACTTGTATATGTAGTGGGGTTGATGTCAGTTGTAGATATTTTTTCCATGGAGGGGGGCGCATGATGAATACACCAGTGTTCTAAAAGGCGTCCTAGGCGGCCGCCTAGGCGGCGCCTAGGCGCTAGGCGGTTTGTAAACGCCTCAATATGGACTGGGCGTTGAAAAATCGGATTAATTGGTAAGTACCGATTAGTCACCGACTAGGCACCGATTAGGCGGTTTGATAATAATTAGGCGGTTCAATTATGTAATTTTTGTTTGATAATTATTTTACACAAATATGGAATTGCCGATTAGGGCAAAATTGAAAACCAGAGATGTTATTAGTATCCATATACAGCCAAACCAAGTTACTGAGCTTGCCAAATTCCTCAGGAATGGAACCAGAGAGTTGGTTCTGATATATGAACAAGTTAACCAAACTAGTGAGATTGCCAAAAGAAGCGGGAATAGGGCCATCCAGCATATTCCCATACAAAGCGAGCTCCGTCAGAGCCTTCAAATTCCCAATCTCTTGAGGAATGGAGCCACTCAGCTGGCAATAAATCAGATGCAGCGTCTGAAGCCTGCTCAGCAAGCCAATCTCAGCCGGAATACGACCGGTCAAATTGGTCAACGAAAAATCAAGATACTCCACTTTCTGTAGGAGACTGATTTGAGGCGGAATGGGACCGTACAGATTGTTGACGCTCATTTCGAAATAAGAAACATTCGGAAAGGAAGCGAACGAGAATCCCTCGAGCTTACCCGTGACTCCGAAACCGGAGAGGTTGACCTTGACGACGCCGCCTCCGTCGCCGCACAGGATGCCGACCCAGTTGCAGGGACTGTCGTCGGTGGTGGCGTTAGAGGCGCCAAGAGTCCAGGAGGCGGACAAGACGTCGCTGCTGTCGAGGCTGTTTTTCCATTGGAGCAGAGCAAGTGCCTCTTCGGTAGAAGCGGATGCGATTTGGAAGAGCAGGAGGAAGGACAGAGTGGCTGGGAGGAGGAAGGAGGATGAGGACGACATTGTGCGACTTTTGGGAAAGACGAGGTTGAAAAGTTTGGCATATTTATACGACTGAACTGACAGACAAATATGCTGAGTGGAGGAGGAGGAAGAAAACAAGAGCTGCAACAGTCGCAGTCGCAGGTTTGAAGTGCGATTAGCTTTAGGTTCAACTTCGTCAACACCCACCATTGTCGACTGCCCATCATTTCACACTCACTTCTTCACTTATTCTTTTGTTCTGTGTAAGCACTAAGCAGCGATATTTAAAAGATTTTTTTTTTTAAAAAAAAAAACCACATTTTTTTTCTTTCAATTATATTTTCAATCGTAAAACAACAAAAATTAGACTCTTCTCCCATTTCCATTTAACCAAAAATTACACATATATGTTTATGTGCCGTGGGACATTTCGCAAGTGGAAGTAACTAACATTGAAAATTCTTATGATAATTTCGGACTGTGACATACGATTATCAAAGTTGCAAAGCATAACATTTCTTTAACGTTGCGAATAGTGAATATGGCATGTGAAAAATGGTAGATAACTAACGTTCGAAGATATAGAATAATGAAATTTTTCAGAACTATCGACAGCGAAAATCTATCGCATTTTCATTGTTCCCATCCGCAAAATGTCTGTGGCGGCCACACAAATAACATGAGACAAGACATAAGCATGCATGTGTCAATTTCGTTGTTTGGAAGTGTGAAAATGAGTGTGATATTCGTAGTTACTAGCGGTGAAAAGAGTAGTATGGGAAGAAACCGAACGTGTATGAAGACATGATTGAAAACGTAAGAAAAAAATGATTTTGAAAAAATATATATTTAAATTCAAATTTTAAAATAATTTGCAGAAGTTAAAATTTGAAAGTTAAAATTTGATGATTGAATAAATAATTTTAATTAAAAATATATAACTTTACTTTTTAAATTATTTTATTATAAAAAACATTAAACTTAATAAAATAAATAAATTTGTATAATACACCTGGCCACATCACTATACTCACACTCCAACCCTACTTCAACACAATTCACTGATACCTATCTAGCGAAAAAAAGCTCACTACCTCAGATAAGCTGATAAACCCCCAAACTGAAAATTCTAAAAAACCCTAACTACAAATCATAAAAAAATAATTTCAAACATCGATCAACATGCACCATTCTAAACATAATGTCACATAGCTTCAGCTGCAAAAACGTAATTCATGTAAAAACGATTCCATCTACAAACTCGGAGTTTTCAAGCGCCTCACCTTGAAACGATACTGGCATCGGATTGAGGCGGCGATTCCGGTTGAAGTTGAAGCACGATCGAGCAGGGAGGAGATGAGGATAGAAGAATGGCGGACGAAGGTGAAAGCACTCATCTGATGAACATATAAGCTCATATGATGAACATATCATCTGATGAACATGCAGCTCATTTGATCAATGTAGTAGCTCATCTGGTGAACATATCATTTGATGAACATGAAGCTCATCTGATAAACATAGTAGCTCATCTTATGAACATAACATCTTGTCCGATGAATATAAAAGCTTATCTGATGAACATAGTAAATAGGAATGAGTGTTTTGATGAAAATGATATAAAACAACGTTTTAAATAGAAATAAGTGTTTTAATGAAAACAATACAAAACGACATCGTTTTCAAGCGAGAGCACCTAGTGCACCCAAAAATTTGCGACTCACACTCTTATGCACATCAACGTAGCTTTTCTCACCTTTATGTGTGAGACACATTTATGGTATAAGATTAATTTATTTTTCCAAAAACATTTTCCACTATCAATCATTGCACTTAGTCTTTTCCTTATTTAATTTTTTATGAACTATATCATGCAGTTAAACTTATTTTATATGAGAATGTTATAAACCAATTCCCTCATCAAAACAAAGTTACTAGGCACATTTGATAAATTTGTATGTTATGTTTGGTTTAGGAAAAATGGGGAGAGAGAGTGAATTCTTTATAGAATTCATCTATTTTCTCATTATACTATGGTTAAGAGTGGAAAATTTTAGGAAAAAAAATATTATAACACTATATGATTTAAACATATTTTTCTTCTGATTTTTCATTTTGTTTTGCATCCCCAATTTTCTTTCAACCTAGGATAAATATCTTTTTTCTATTTTTTTCAATAATTTTCCATTCTCTCTAATTTTTTCTAAATCATACACATCCTCAATGTAGATTCCTTAAATAAAACTGTTTAGTACAGTCACATATCAACAAAATTTCTTTTTTAGAAATAAAGAAAGCAAAACATATAAATAATATATAAATATAAGACGTAAATGGTCCGGTAGAGAAATATGGTGTGTCTCCTCTCGTGGTTAGATTGAAGGCTTTTTTCTTATTGGCTTTCGTCCGAGGGTGATGAATAAATACAACTTGTGACTTTTCATTACATTCCAGAATAACAAGACCCACAAAAGTCGACCCAAAATTGGAGCAGAAAGTCGAGATGTTGATGAGGGGCAGTGCCGTCATGGTAAGGCAGCCTAGCCTAGCCAGTGGGGGGCACGTGAAGAGTTGGGCCATGCGAGAGTGAAAGGTAAAGGACTGACTTACTGAGTCTGTGGTTGAAATGATGGACACAAATTATACGGCCACTCATCAACCTCACAAGTCTTACCACTCAGTCGTCAAGTCATCAACAAGTTTCCACAACCCAAAAAGTCATCCAAAACCGTGTCAATGATCATTTGCTGACGTCACTTTCATGAAAATTGCGTCATTCATTCTTAAGAGTACAACAACTCTGCAGAATTACATGGTATTTAATTAATTTGAGTATATTAAGATAAAATTAATATTAGTGATTGAATAATTTTAATAAGTAGATGATTAATATTTTTTTTGAAAAAAATTTATATAAAAAGTAAAATTGATAGATGATTACTGAATGCATTTTTTATTGATTAAATTAATTAAGTAATTAATGTTTGAAATTTTAAGATAATTATTGATATTAAATACGTATTGAAAGTTATTAATAATAAGTAAAAATGGACAAAAAAATCAATTAAATGACATATAAAAGAGGATAGAGAGAATAAATCTCTAATTTATCACCTCAATTCAATTCTCATCTCACTGCTTCGTTTCATCAATCGATAAGCGGCACTTATTATTTAAGGGCGCAGTATATTATTGCTTATTAAAACTTTAGACCATGTATATTTGTATTGTAAACACCCTCTATCATTATAGGATTGAATTTTATACGACGTCTTAAAATTAAAACAGTCTTCTATTGTTTGAGTTTTTTGAATAAATTAATATGTATTTTTTTGATTTTTTTGAATAAATTAATATGTATTTTTTTTATCGTGCTTCAAATTTAAAAGCCTCATTGAATTTTTTTGAATCAAATTATAACCGTTATATTGAATTGTGTATATTTCAATGTAAATGAAAATTTATGAGAATAAAATTTATGAATTTATTAATATAACATGACACAAATTTCACGCTATGTTGCACATAAATTCTGATAGAGTGTCTGCCGTACCCCATACACGTTTCCAAAACGGAAACTCGAGAATAAGATTATTAATTATATGTTTGAAAAATCTTAAATTTTTCTTAGATATCTTGCTTGGATGTCTGTATGCAATAATTATTATGTTTCTGTCCCATTTTTACTCATAACAACTAATAATTTGTGAAATTTTCAAGTAACAAGTAAAAATAATAAAATTTTAAAGAATTTAATGACTATTTTCGTACCATTTTCTAATAATATTAAAATTCAAATTTTCCATATCTGTACCCGTACCGATATAAGTACCCGTCCTCCGTGCAACTGTCTCTTTTAGTGACTGCTAGCTCGACTTGAACCTCAAGTTCTCCATTATTTGCAATTCGAGTGTTTTCGTACGATGGTCACTGATACAGTTTCTGCTCCACTATCAGGCCACATGATCATTAGTGGCCTGCTTCAACCAAGGCTATCTTTTTGCACAATAATTATTTGGTTTAAGAAAAATTTGATGGAAAGAAAAGTGGAAGGGAAAATGAATTTTCTATGAAATATAATTTATTTTTCTTTTTTCATTAGGAATGAAAAATTCATGAAAAAATGTTCAAATACTCTTTGTTTTATTAAAAAAAATTCATTTAATTTTTGCACTCATAACTTTTTCTAAGCCAAACAAAAATTTTTTTCTCATTTTTTTCAAAATTTTCTTTCCACTAAATTTTCTCTAAACCAAACATAGCCTACCTCTTCACAAATACATATTTAAACAAGCGGCTGTTCAATAAAACAAGAACGTAGACAAAGCAATGTATCTTCAGATGCTTGGCACGAGTGATTCTTGGATGGACACCTTCAATTGAAATTCGTCACGTGTCGCGTTAAGAAGTAAAAATAATTCACATTAATAATAAATTGTCATGTGTCACTTTGACTTTTCAACGTGACACGTGACAAATAACTATTAGTGATGTCTACCATCACGTGATGGACACAATCCATCCAAAAATTTCTCTTTGCTGTCACTTGCACTCGGCTTCATTCTCACTCGTTGGGGCTCTTACATTATTTCTGCTTCGTGTTCATTCAGCAGCAGCTTTGATTTCTTGAATATGTGACATCAGCCACAGTACACAAATATTACCTCCTTCCAAATAAAAAATTAATAATTACAATGAGATCCTCATCCGTGATTTTTTTTTTACTTTTTTGAAATTATAAAATTGGATTGTAACATCCATAAAATTTAAAATAGTAAGTGGCTGTATATGCTGAAAATGTTTCCATAAATTGTATACCATGATAAATTTTATTAATTTTTTTTACCCAGATATTCAAATAATGTTTTGATTGGTTCCATTTTGACATTTACTTGGGGTGTGTTTGGTTTAAGGAAAATTTGATGAAAAGAAAAATTTGGGGGAAAGTAGATTCCTTCAAGAAATTCATCTAATTTTCTCTTGTTTGGTTAGAGATGGAAAATGGTGAGAAAATGTTAAAATATTCTTTATTTTAAATAAATTTTCATTCCTCTTTTCTATCTAATTTTTCTACAAACTTTTCTTCTCATTTTCTCACAAATTTTTATTCTTATTCTCCATCAAATTTTCATTTCCATCAAATTTTCCCTGAACCAAACACAACCTTACTGATTATGGAACCTAAACTGCCCGACGAAGAAATTTGCTGGAGATGTGAATCATCTTTTCAGCCAACCTATGCTGTCTCACTTATTTAGCAGGACTCCTTAATTGAAAATGTGTAGATTTCAAACATGATTGGGTCTCATTTACAAGCTTGGAGCTTCTAGAACTCATCTTTTTACCTAACCTTTACCAATTTGTAATATTGATGTTATCTACAATTATTTGGCCATCGAATTAATATAAATAAAGGATAAAGAGATTTTTCTTATCGTATGAGAGAATTTTTTACATTAGCAGGTGAAAAATTTAAATTGTTTTTTATTTTTATTCTGTACAAATAATTAAAGCGAGGGTATATTAGTCTAATAAATAATATGAAAGGAGTAATTTAGCCTTTTTAAAATTATTTATTTACTTCTTCTATAACATAATTTATCGTACGTGATGGCTGTAAGCAGTATACTTGAATATGAATCTCAAGAGTTGGTTAACCTAATTTATCAAAACAGCCAGCGAAACTTCATGAAAATTGATCAGGCTGTGTTTCACCTTTGCCACACAAATTTCTACAACTGCTTAATAACCTCATCGTTCAAATCCATAGGCGAAAAGAAATTAAATGATGGTTGAACTAAGTCCAGACAGGCAAGAGCACCCCATGCACCAATTCCACAGATGTTGCGTACGTTAAAGGTGTTTTAAAGAGAGAAAATGCAACTTAAACTCTTCTTTAATCAGTGAATTCTCTACCATTATATAAAGAAGAGGGTTTAGAATGAAGCTGCGATAAGGCGGGAAAAGATGATACAAGGTGCAGCTAATTTCCAAGATAGCAAAATGACAGCTGATTTTCTAGATAGCAAAACGACACGGTATTGCTATGTACATTTGTGCCAGGCGCCAACTTGGCAAGAAGTTTACAAAATAAAGGAGTAGCCAATGGCTTGGTAAGCATATCAACAAGCTGCTCGGTCGAGGGAAGGTGGTGAAGAGTGATGCGACCGGCGAAAACATGATTTCTAATGAAGTGGTAATCGATCTCAATGTGTTTAGTACGTTCATAAAATACCAAATTGGAGGCTATGGCAATGGTGGAGCGGCTGTCACAAAACACGAGAACAGACTGATCAAGAAGGACCTAAAGAATTTTGGTAATTAAGCCAAACCACTTCCGCTCATCCAAATACTCCTCCTCTCACTGATAGTCCTTTACTTCCCCTCCCATTCATGATTTGAGTGTTGTTTTTCGCTACATGAAGAAGTTTTTAAGGAGGTCTCTTTTTTGTGCGTTGAAAAGAGACTGTAATTGTCTTATCCTGGAAAAAAATTCATTTGAACTCTCACTCACATATAGAGGGACGAATATTTTTCTAAGGCAAACCAATACGGTGACTTGGTTGATAAACTAAGTGTTTTCCATTCACATATTGTTATTTTGAGTAGATCAAAAGATATAATTTTCCAAACAAATATCCCACCCCACTACCAATATATTCTTTCAGTTAAACTAGACATTTGATACCTAGATCGGATGGTCATGAGCTGATTTTCAGAATTATCACATAAAATGAGGAAATCCCTTTGAATAGGAGAGAACATTGTTCGGGGTAAAAGTCAATTAACCGGACCGAAATAATCTAATTGAATTAATTCAATTCGGTTGTTTAGTGAATTCAATTAATAACCTATTAATATTAGCCTTATTTTGTTTGATTAATGAAAGTTGTATATGTGAGTTTGGTGAATTTGGTTAACAGAATTAACCAATTAATTAATATAATTTAAATATTTTAATGTTATAATTTATTTAGATAAAAAATTTAAAATTTAATTCAAAATAAATTATATTTAAATAGTATTCAGTTAATTTATTATTTAACAGATTAATTCGATTAACCAATGAATTAATTAATCATATATTTTGGTACGGTTAACGATTAAAAAAATTCTAATTCGATCGGTTTCTGTTATTAATCGGATACTTTGCCCTATATTTGAACATCATCCAGCCCAAAAAAATGGATAGGTAGGATGCTAAGGGTTAGTCGTAGTGGATTGGTGACATGGAGCACATTTAGTAGTAATTTAGGTACAAAACTTGAAGATTTTTAGGAGTCAGTGGTAGTTTTTAAATTTTGAATGAACTTTGTTCTTTTGTTAACAACAAATTTTAAATTACAAAGTTTATTTTTAGATGAACTTATACTTTTACAGCATCAAATTTGTATTCTGAACTTTATTCTCTATTTTTCAGGGTGAAATATTTTCTTTTCAGCCAAATTTTTAGATGGAATAAGGACTAAAAAAGGCTACAAATAGCAGATAGAACAAATTTCATTTGCACTCTATCATAAAATATTTCTAGCCTTCCGGCTAACCTCGGCGAGATTTCCCGACCAGAACCAACTTGCAGCAGTTCATATTTGCAGCCAATTTTTGGGATTAGCGGCCACTTATGAACATGCTCTTACCAACATACTCTCTCTGTCCTCTATTACATGTCGTTTAAGGTTAATTTGAGTAGATTAAGGTGAAGTTAATGCTAGCGGTTGAACAAATTTAATGAATGAGTGGTTGATGTTTTTATAAAAAAATTCGTGCAAAAAGTAAAATTGGTAGATGATTACTGGTGGAGAATATATTTTTTATTGAATATGATAATGAAGTGATTAATGTTTGAGATTTTAAGGTAGTTGTTGACATTAAATATGCATTGAAAATTGTTAAGTGACAAATAAAAGTGGACAAAAAAATTTGGTTAAGTGACATGTAAAAGAGGACAGAATGAGTAATTTGCAGTCAATTTCCGTCATTTGTATGAATTTTTTCCAATGATTTTCTGACCACTCTTCAATCACCACAATTTTGGTCAGCTGTCTGTCAATTTGTGGTTGCGTGTTTTTTTTCCTCACAGCTAGTTTGTGGCTATTTAGCGATCAATTTTATTTTTTGAATTATTGCAGCCAGTTTGTTTGGGACTTGCAACCATTTTTAGTTTTCAACGACTTTCAGTTTGTTTGCAAAAACGTTGCGGCCAAAGGAAAGAACAAGAAAGTTCCCAAGTGACTCTTCATATTCAGAAATTTTTGTAAGAAGTGATGTTCCAAAAGATGACTACAACATTTATCACAATAAGCCTAGTAATGAAGGATTTAGTAGGATCTAACTACAGATTTTAGAACAAAACATGTAAGGAATTGGTGAATTTGTTAGAAGAACTCTTTTAAAGTAGTGTAAATCTATGTAGATTTTAAAAGAACATATTATATTTTATATCAGTAAAAGAGGAACTCTTGTTTTGTAGTTACTCATCAACATAATTTAGTGTAAAAAGTGTATTAAAGAGTAGGGCTGTCAATTGGGTAGGGTAGACTCAGACCCAGACCCGCCCAGACCCGTTTTGGTTCGGTTTGGGTCTACCCATTTGGGTCTTTGGACCCGTTAGGGTCTACCCATTTAGATCCATTTGGGACCCATTTGGATCCTTAAAATGGATCTCTTTGAGTTTTTTTTATTATTAGTCTATTTGAATTTAAACTAAATTAATATTTATAAAAAAATTAATTTAAAAAATAAAAAAAATATTTTTTAAAAAATGAAAAAAAAATTAAAAAAATTCTGAAAAAAATTAAAATATTTTTTACATTTTTTTTATAAAATTAAATTTTTTAAAAAAATAAAAATATTTTTTACCAAAATTTAAATTTTAAAAAAAAAATTAAAAAAAAAATTAAATAATTTTTAAAAATTAATTTTATTTTAAATGAATTTAAGTATAGACATATATTTCCATAATTTATTATTTTTTTAAATTGATATTTATTTATTTATTTTATTTGATAGTTGAATAGTAAAATAACTAATTTTGGGTCTAATAGGTCCAAATAATGGGTCTGGGTTTGAATCCAATATTTATAAAATTATTGGGTCTGGGTCTGGATCCGAACCCATATGAAACGGGTCTGGATATGGATCCTTCCAAATAGATTTGGAACAGACCCATTGACACTTCTGTTAAAGAGCATTGGACACAGGCTAGCTAATAAAGATTGGTGAACAAAATTAGTTAGCTGATTGAGGTCGGGGTTAATCAGACTCTCAGTCGCACTCCAATCCCAATTTCTTGTATCCTCAAAATCATCCAATTCGCCTACATGCCCTATCAGATGAACTGTACAACTCTAGTAAAACCATTTACTGACAGATTCTTGTATCCTCAAAATCATCCAGTTCGACTACATGCCCTATAAGATGAACTGTACAACTCTAGTAAAACCATTTACTGACAGATCACTCCTTTCCCACCCCATTATATCTTTTCATCTGCTATATCTATAAATCCTATGTGCCACAATTCAAGAAATGAAAAATACTGAGTCAAGAAAGAAAATTGACCTTGTCAATCCATCCAAGAGATGACGCATCAATCCCCAACTCTTCCTTTTTTAGCTACTCCATCCATTTCCCTCTGCGTTCCAGCCACCAATTAGTTGGTTCTCTCAGCTTGTTCTCGAAGCATCCAAAGCCAAAACGATCACCTTCCGCGGTGCCTCCTCGGCCGGACCCGGGCTAAATGCGTTCCGATCGGAGACTAGGTCATCTGGAAGCTCATTTTTAACCAGTTCGTCCGACAACAGTTCCTTGAGAGCTGCGACCAATTCCGGATTCTCGTCGCAGACTCCGTCATCCGCAGATGTCACTCGATTGAGCGAAGATTTGATTTTCGAATTGCGAGGAGCGAGGCGGAGGCGGGAGTAGGTCTGCTTCCTGCTTCCGGCGCTCTCGTTGAAGACGGCGCGATTGATTTTGGGGGAGACGATCTCATCGTCGAATCGGTTGAGATCGCCGAGGCTGGAATTGGAGGCGATAGAGAAGGATCGAAGTTCGGATTGTGAGAACATGCGGAGATCGATGACAGATAGTGCCTTGAATTCGATGCAGTCGGAGCCATCGTCCGAAGCCATTGCTACCCGGCGGGGAGTTGGAGCAGAAGGACGAGCCTTTATTCATAACTGATTAACTGAATCATGCTTGCTAAGTGGGCCGGATCAAAAAAATGGGCCGCCCTCTCAATCAAGCTCAGGCCCATAAATCACACTGCAACACTTAGATAATTAAATTCACTTAATCGAATTTTTTTTATGCATTCTTATTTATTATTTAATAATTTTCAATATATATTTAATATCAACAACTATCTTAAAATGTCAAACATCAATTACTTCATTATCATAATTAATAAAAAATACAATCATCTATCAATTTTATTTTTTACATGAATTTTTTTCAAAAAAATATTAACCACCTGTTTATTAAATTTATTCAACCGCTAGCATCAACTTTACAGTAATTTATTTAAATTAATCTTAAATGATATGTATTAGAGGACGGATGGAGTAAACTACAAACACTTTTTCACTCTCTGAGATTAGGATGACAAAACTGCACTTGCTAATCTGGCAACAAGTGTTACCAATGTTAAATGGATGTTATATAATTGGCAAGATACAAATACAGATACTCAGCCTGACCCTATACAATTGAGCTGACTGAAAGTATTGGTTCAGTAAGGTGTACAAGGCCCTATGTCACCTTATGGCTCCATAGCATTTGGGGGGTTGGTTCCCCTGGGCGGCCTTTACGTGTGATCGTCCCATATGAGGCATGAGTACATTTTATCTGGTCTGTATATGTAGTGGTCATTGTTACTGAGATGGGTAGCTTATGAAGGTATGAGGACTGCTATTGTACCTTGATGAATGGCTTTTGACAGATCAGTAGTTTCTCCTCATTGTTGTTCTCTATTTCGACAAGTCTAGCATCCCATTTCAACTGTGTAGTGAGAGCCCTTGATGATTCAATAACTGAAGCATAGTCCCGGATTATTACCCAACCCTGCACCAAACCAAAATTATGACTGCCATCAATGAGAAAAATGAAGAATAATCAACTAGCCTACAGTTTCCCACCGTAGCAAAATGTTCTTACAAATACGCTTTAGAATCAACTACAAATCACAACTGGCCGATGTTCTCAATTAGACAGACACCCAGTATTTGGACGTTTTAAGAGGGAATTCCGAACATGTTCAAATCGTGCACTAAAGTTCAGCTCTAAGTAGAAGCATGAAAATTTGAGGGGATTCTGCAATGTTACGTGCTCATCTAAAGACATCGGTCCGGCCCTCTGATCAGTAAGCCTCGCTCTTTCATTAGATACGGTGAGATAAAATGTAAATTGCAGAAAAGATTACCTCAGGACGCAATATGCGATCTATTTCTGTTAACACGTCGAGGACAGTACACCTATGCTGACTACTTTGAAGAGACAGAAGCCCATCCGCATGCACCAGATCATAAGTTCTAGGGTATGTTGGAAAAGCTTCGCACCTGCAAAAAAGACGAGCACAAAATGTTACTAATTCACATAACAAACCAAACTGACGAGTCACGAGTGAGCATTGATTAAATATTATACCAAATAAATTTGGCTACACTCTCAAAGGATTATTCTCTCTACCATGCCATGCTACATAATTAAACCAAACCTGAACCCGAGGTCTATCTAAGTAGGCCATGATTTTGCCTCCATTCATCAATAACACAACTTACAACCAAATAATAAAATGAGACGCTCTCATTAATATGTATGGCACTGAGACTGAATAGAGACCATGGAAGTTCACGCAAATTTCAATGGTTCATATAAGGGTGCAGGGTCAAACCAAATGGAGCAGGTTTAGAACTCACCAATCATGAAAAACCCCAATGAAACCTCTGTCAACAATCAGGGGAAGGTAGTTGTGACCAGTAGTTGGAATAACATTCATGACCCACACAGACTTCCCAGCATCAAGCAAAGCTGAATTGAAGCCACCATAACGAGCA
>NQLW01000089.1:559197-581630 GCA_002312845.1 Kalanchoe fedtschenkoi | reverse complement strand
GCAAATAATAACAAGCACATGCTGCGTCCCCAAATCGAAGCGCGTTTCTCCAACAAATCTGAACAGTAATAATCCTCGGTTTACTGGTCCGGCATTTTCACAGAGACAGAAATAAGAATAATAAAAAACAGATCAGACCAGTAAACAAGAAAGCGAGACTAATAACAGCTGGCGGAAGAAGAACCTGCGACAGCGGCGCTCAGAGCTTCCACAAAGACTTTATCGCACTGAAATCGATCTGCGCCGGAGATGCCGCTCGATTTTTCAAATGCTGGAAAATCTTTCAATAAATTTATTTTAGTAAAAGCCAATGCAAGCAGTGATTAAATAATGGAAGACGACGCAGATTGTTTAAACTAACCGTAATTTTTTGTTTTAAAAATAGATATGCTGATTAAATATGTATTAAAATTGTTAAATAAATATATAAAAAAGAATAAAATTTTAATTAAGAGCCGAGTTAAGACAGGCAATATCTAACAAGATCCATTTGAGTGCCGCTCAGCATCACCATCTCTTTCCCATTACTAAATTCACCGACTTCAATCGATGTAAAAATAGAAACTGGTTTTATAGTATTTGACATTATTAGTTTGGTAATTCTGTCTAACACACATTTTTTCAACAAACATGTTTTTTTTATGTAGAAACGAGTAGAGGCATCCGTCGTCCCGATGGTTCAGTTCGAAAAAAATTAAAAATCGAACCAAATTATTAGTCATTCCTTTTTAAAATATGAAACTGTAAACCGAACTATTTTTTGAAATTTGAAACCGAACCGAACCAAATCATATTGAACCAAATCGTACCGGACTGAACCACAGAAAATGTCGTACGGACATCTTATTCTGTTATATATATGGATGATTGGTTTATTTGTTATCTAATCCACTATCAAGTGTAATTTGTGCAGGCCCGGCCCAGATATGCACTGCTTACGGCCCATAACTGTCCATGCTAAAAAATGGTTTCAGACTTGCCATCAACTCATCTATATTAATTATACACTTCATATTGAAACATAATTTAATGCTATTATATTTTCATGCCAAAAATGATAATATTTTTTACAATGAATAAATTTATTTATTTTTCAATACTAAATTTGAAGTATATGCTAGTATGCATTCTTATGAAATAAATTATACAATATACCATTATATAAAATTTAATGAGATTTGCGGATTTACCTTATAGGTAGTCAACCATTAAAATTATATTGTTTTATATGATTTTTAGAGGCTTATTGTTTCACGATTTTAAAAATTTTAGTGTTTTAAGGTTTTAAATTCAGAATTACAAATTTTATATTTTGATATAATTTAAAAAATTACAAAAATTTGAAATTTAAAAACACTAAAAGTTAGAAATCCTTAATCTAGGAAAATACTACCAAATGACACACTAAATTTCTAAAATACTCAAATTCTAAAACACTAATAGTGTGTTTGGTTTAGGGAAAATAAGGATGAAATAAAATGACAGAGAAAGTGAATTCATCATATAAATTCATCTCATTATTCTTTATTTTGTTAGAGGTGAAAATACATGTAAAAGAGCACTATTTATCTTGTTAAAAATTTTCCATCTCATTTTATATAATTTTTCTTTCTCTAACTTTTCTCCAATGAAACAAAAGATTTATTGTCATTTTATCTCAAAAATTTCCCCCCTCAAATTTTACCTAACCAAACACAGTCTAAAGAGTTTAAATTCTTGAAACTCTCCGAGTGTGTTTGGGTTAGAAAAAATTAGATGGAAAAGAAAATTTGAAGGAAAGTTAGAAGGATTCGTTTGTTTGGTTTAGGAAAATGTATGGAAATAAAAATTGCATGGAAAATTAGAGGAAAAATTAAAGTAAAATAAAAAGAGTTTTGAAATTTTTCTTCAAAATTTCCATTGTAGCAAATAAAGAAAATTAAAATGAAATCCATTATGAATTTCACTTTCCCTCGAATTTTTCTTTCCATCAAATTTCCTTAAACCAAACACACCTAGGGAAAATTTGAGATAAAGAAAATTTTGGTAGAAAATGAATTCCTCATGAAATCCATCATATTTTCCCTTGTTTGGTTAGAGGTGAAAAATTCATAGGAAAGTAGTAAAACACTCTTTGTTTTATAAAAATTTTTCATCTAATTTTCCTTCCTTACTTTCTCTAAACCAAACAAGGATTCCTTTACATTTTCCTCCAGATTTTTCTTTCCACTAAATTTTTCCTAAACCAAACACGTATAAATTAGTAATTTTAAACAGTTCGGATTATATATGTTAAATATATCCAATTTTCTTATTTTATATGTATATATTGTTGATATGACGTATTTTATGTATCTCACCCAGGCTCTTAAAATCTCTGGACAGATATGATGAATTGAGTGCTGTATATCATAGTAAATGAAATGCATTTTCGGGGAAGCTTGCGGGTGCCGTTACAATCAAAGTATAGACATCATTAGATAGTCAATCACTGGCAAAGGCCACAGTTGGCAAATGCATGGATCCATGTATAAATAAATAAAGGATAAAATTCAAAAAAGGTTTTCAATTATCACCACTTATCTAATTGCGGTCAGAATTACCATGATTTTCAAAAAGAGTATGATGAAAAAAAATTGGACTGGTTTTCTAAAATAAAATTTACCATTACATTTTTAACATAATATTATTATAAGACTTAGATTTGTGTGCGAAACTTACGTCGTTTGGTTATCAAAATAAATTATATCGTTTTACGCACATAAAGAAAATGACGTGTTTTGATAACCAAATGATGCAATTTTCACACACAAATTTAAATTTTGTAATAACATTAGGTTAAAAATGTAATGATAAATTTTATTTTAGAAAATCAGTCCAATTTTTTTTTTCATCGCACTTTTTTTGGAAATCATGATAGTTCTTATCGCAATTGGTCAAACGATGATAACTCAAAACCCATAATTCTTTTCAATAAATAAATATGCGCACGGGCTCTTCACCTCTTCAGTCTTAGATCAGCTTCAAACTCAATCCAGCTCACGCCAAATGCACAGGGATAAGGTTTGACTTTCAATTAACAACGTAGAATAATAATGCATTACAATATACTGTACGCAGACGCAGTTATTAGCTAATGTGTGTGTGTGTGAGTGGTCAGCTTATTATTTGCTAAATCTGATTAAGGTGTAAGATTAATTGAGTAATATAATGAGGAGAGTGAGTTGGGTTGGCAGCCAAAACGAGAGACATGTAGCGCTTCTGTCGGAGCCAAGGCAAAGGCACGTACGTTCGTGAGACCTAACATTATTCTCCCGGTCTCATTATTAGGCACATCTCCTACTTAATATACAACTGATTTATAATTTGCATAATGTGATGGCGAAGCTCTTCGTCATCATTCCATTCGTGCTAGTGGTTCATAATATGAGAGATTTCTATCCATACCAGTATGGCAGTATGTGTCAACTGTATGAACAACTTTTGACTTTGGTGATCATGATAGTTGCGTGGTATGAGATATGAGATGATATCTCATATATCTTAGATAAGGGATCGAGTCAAATTGAATAGTTTTGCTAGTTTTTTTTTTTCCATTTAAGAGGTTTTAGAGTTCTAGCACGCCAGAATATTAGGATTATAGGGTTTTAGAATTTTCAAATTTTAGGGTTTTGTGGGTTTAGGGTTTTCTAGGGGTTTCATAGCTTAAGGTTTAGGGTTTTTGGATTTTAGGGTTTATGGTTTATTTTTTTTTGTTTTTAGATTTTGTTGTATTTACAGCTATGCTATAAACATCATAAAACATTAAAATGAAAAAGAAGAAGAAGCAAAACTATGTTGTTTTGCCCGATCCCTTACCTAACTTATATAAGGTGTCACCTTATATCTCATAACCCATATATATATATATATATATATATATATATATATACAGAATGTGGATCAAATGAAAATCACTTTGGATTTGTAAACTGTGAACCATCCTGGATCGTTTATCCATATTTCATCCAACGATTATGATTTTTTCTATATTTGTTATCTATTTTTTAAAAGATAATAAAATCACTATTTTATGGGTGGTTGGATTCCCTTCCATAATTGACTCCTTAAAATAAGGAATTAAGCGTCTGATTTTTTCTCTTTCCCCTATTAGATTTGTTGCAAGATTTTTCTCTTTCTTCTATTTTTAAGACTTAATTTCGTTTTCATATATTTTTCCTTTTTGTTTTAACGTACACCGTCAATATTTTACATGTTAGTGCACCAATTCAATCTTGGTGCACTGATGCACAATTTAACATCAGTCCATGGTTTGATTTTTGGTGCACAATTCAAATCTTCGATACACAAATTTACTGATAATTTATATATTGCATTAATGATGCACACATTGTCCACCACTAGGAAAATTAACAGATCTAGATGTGCACCATAAACTCAGAAATTGTGCATCAAACCATGGACTGATGTTAAATTGTGCACCAGTGCACCAAGATTGAATTGGTGCACCAACATGTAAAATCCAAAGTGGTTTTCACCTGATCCGCCCTATATATATAAAGAGGGTAGATTAAATTATTTTTTCATTAAATCATAATTTTTCAAGGGTAATTGGTAAAATAAATATTTAAGTAAGTCATAAATTAAAGTAAGTATTTAATTAACTTATCAAATCAACAAGGATTAAATAGTCATCGAAATTGGCAACTTTTTATTAAATCCCATCATGATATTTTGATAGAACGCTTGAAATTTATTTTGTGATCTCATTCATCCAGTCCCTTGTTTATCGAGAAGTTCACCAATTAATTGTGCATTGAGCCAAGTGCAAAAAATACCGGAAATAAATATTTTAATGTATCGATTCAAAATTTTGAATGAGATGGGTTATTTTAAGGTATCGATTCAAAAATTTGGCGCATTAAGTATCAATTTAGTGTTAGGGGCAATTTTGATTGACTCTGATTGGTAGATTTTAATTGTTTTTTGGATTTGGTGGTCACGTTGACCATCCCCTTTAGTTTACGGATTATTGTGATTTTGGGGATGATTCAGTGTGTTGATTGAGGCGCCCTGGCCCCGAGTTGTCGATGCCCCCAGTTGCCCCGAGTGGCCAATGACTCGAGGCGAAGATCTGTGACGAGGTGTTGAGAACGAGATCTAACGCACCAAGAAGTTGGAGTCTGAATCGCCGAGTACCCCACTAATATGGTGTCAAGCCCTCCCATGTCAATATATCTACCCACACTCGATGAGAGTAGTTCATCATTTTTTTTTTGTTAGAAGCACACCGAAGTAGAAAATGTGAAGTTTAACAAATAAGATAAAAAATAACAGTTAGTGGTTACCTGAGTTTATGATTGTGTGTTATGTGCCTCGTCTTAAAATCTAATCATAGTTTAATTATTTTACCATGAGGATCTATGTCTTTGATTTTGCACCGATGTCTCTGATCTTGTAGTTGTGAGTTTGATTTCTAGATTAGTAGTTGCTTTTTTTTGTGCCACCAGGATTTGAAGTCAAGGTGCAAAGGATAAGGATCTCACCCTCATCTCTTTACCACTAGGCCATAACCCTAATGACTGTGCAGTTGCGAGTTTGAACCTCAAACGAGTTTGATCTCACATTTAACTGCATAGACCAACACATCAGCTTGGAAATAAAGACTTTTAGTTCCTCAAGATCAAACAATTAAAAATGATCAGTTTTAACACGAGTTACATAACAAACTCCGGCATTTATTTGGGGACACCATGCATCAATATCTTTTGTCTAAAGTTTAACTCTTTATTTTTTTACTTCAATGTGCTCCTAACATCCATTCAATATGAAAATTCAACGCTCGAACAAGCTCCTCGATACTCCTCCCTTAAGGACCCCCATACCTCTAGCCAAAGTCCCCGCGACGCCCCATGAGACAAAGTTGCATTTTTATGAATATGGAAGCAAAAATAATGAATATGTACCATAAATTAGATAAAATATGAATTTATAATTTTTTTTATTTTTTAATGTTTATAAATTAAACTAGTATTTTTTTTCTATTTTTTCTGATTTGTTTACAATTTTTTGAATTATTTTTAAATTTTATGGGTAGTGGGTAATAGTGTTCAAAACGACGTCATTTTGAATTAATCAAAATGACATCGCCTCCGGGAGCAGGTGCTCTCGGAGCATGCAAGAATTTGTCTCCATCCTCTAATACATGTCGTTTAAGGTTAATTTGAGTATATTAAAGTGAAATTCATGCTAGCAGTTAAACAATTTTATTAAGTATGTGGTTAATATTTTTTTTAAAAATTTATGCAAAAAGTAAAATTGGTAGATGATTACTGGTGAGGAAAGAATTTTTTTATTAATTATGATAATGAAGTGATTAATAGTTGATGTTTTAATATAGTTATTGATATTAATTAATAAAACACGCATTAAAAATTTTTAAATGACAAGTAAAAGTGAAAAATAAAATTCGGTTAAGTGACATGTAAAAGAGGACAGAAAGTTTCATTGATTTAAGTTTTGACATTGACTCATTTATGTTCGTATTCATTAATTTAGCATTTTG
Organism: Kalanchoe fedtschenkoi; assembly: GCA_002312845.1. Lineage (NCBI taxonomy): Eukaryota > Viridiplantae > Streptophyta > Magnoliopsida > Saxifragales > Crassulaceae > Kalanchoe > Kalanchoe fedtschenkoi. The sequence continues at coordinate 575,086 of NQLW01000089.1, read as the reverse complement.
ATATTCTAAAATTAGATAAGTATTCATCGTATGATTGCAGAAACTCATCAAATGAGTAGCTACATTTAATTACTCAAAAATTAGATATCCGTCTTCAAGAGTTAGATGTCCATTATTTTAAACAAAAATTTTTTGGTTTTTAAAAAATATTATATTAAATATTCATCAATTTATATTTAGACACTTACTAATTTAAGATTATATTCATCAATAATGCATTTTGATATTATGAAACTAGACAAATATTCATCAAATAAATGAGGATCTTCAATAACTGAGGAGTAGTTTCAACTCTATATGTTCATCAGTTACATATTCATGGATAATAATCAGAAAAATTCAAAAGAAAATTTGTCACTAGTTTATAATCGCCTTTGTCGATAGTGTACTTTAAATTTCTCTATTGAAAAAATATAATCAATTGGATGAGGATACTCATCAAATAATGGGTAATTTTATCAGCTAGATAACTATGTTAAAAAACAAAAAAATGCATTAAAATTGTTCATAAATGTAAAGGTTGGCAATTTCTACTTTAATATCATATTCATCAAATATTTAAATGATATTCCAAAATTAGGCAATTAATCATCATTTAAAGTTTGGCACTTGCTAGTTTTATGATCATACTTATTACCTGTGGATTTTTATATTTTAAAATTAAACAGTATTCACGCGAAGAGTACTTTTATTAGTTAGATGTCCCTGTTATAAAAATATTTAGTATTCATCAATTGAAATTTTGGCATTTACTAGTTTGTGATCATACTTATCAATTGTGTATTTTGATATTCCAAAGTTAAAAAGTATATTCATCTAATGAATTAGAATATTTATCAAATGAGGAGTAGTTTCATAACTTAGATATTCATGTTAATTAATTAAATATCCTTATTCATTGGTTTTGTTTTTGCAATATTCATCATTTTTATGATAATTTTCAATAGATTGAAGATGATATTCATTAGAAAATATTATATATTCATTATATGTAATTAAATATCATTTGGTGAATTTATTATTTGGTTTATACAATATTTTAGAAAAACTTTAATTTTATAGGATGTTTTATATTTTGTCAACTTTTATGAAACTTCTGACTTTTCATGAACAATGTTGGTTGTGCAATATTGGACATGAAGCATATAAAATTTTGTGTCTTGGAGAGAGAATTGACTAGTACGAGTAGAAATGTAAACTTTTATTAAACAGAAATAAGAACAGTTGGAATTTATTAGAATCATGTGTCACAAGTCTATACTTTGAAGTCACGATAGAACTATAGTTTAATTAAAATAATTAAAATTCAACATAGTATTAGGACCTACGGTGTGATCTGCAATTCGTATGCGAAGAAAAAAAATTGCCTTGAGTGAGGAAGATTTTTTCTTATGAATCACTTGGTGTAAAAAGAAGAAAAATTAAATTAGTAAGGGCATATATACTTAGCGAAGAGTTGGGTGAAACTGAATAGTGTGAAGAGTGGAAGGAAGAAGAGAAATTATTTAGTATAAAGTGTAAAATAAATAAAGAATATTAAATTATATTAAATTATGAAATCATAACAAATAAAAAATTATACAAAAAAATAGTTTCATTAAACTACAGGGAATCCTATTGAAGTTTTGTGACAGATTTTGTGGCAGGTCTCGAAATGCTTCATCTTGATGTGGAGGGTGGTTTATCTCTCTCAGACACAATACTGTTTCTTCTGCATGAAGTACTTCGTGAAAACACTTTAGACGACTCTTATTAGCTGAATGCATCATCTAATATATAACAAGACTTTAGACGGAGCATAAAGAAACTTTAGATGACGCTTTTAACTACTAAGCGTTTTCTAACCAACAAGGTGTTGGCCTAGTGGTATTGAGTGTTGTTCTAACAATCCCAAGGTCCTGAGTTCAAGCACTGTTGGTACCGCATTTACGCTTAGATATGTTGGAGGTGCGCGTGAGCTGACCCGCAATGAATATGAGCGTACACTATCAATGTGGAGGGGGTGTGCGACCTATGACCACCAAGGGGGAAAGTGGAGAACCGCTATCGATCCCCTTAAAAAAAAGCGTTGTCTAACTTTTAAATTAAATGTGTCAGACCTTATACGACGTTTGTTACCGTGAATTATTTAAATCAAATTATAGTAGTCGCAAATTGTTTGCGAGATTTATTTCAATGTGAACGAAGATTCGTGAAAAAAAATTATATGAAAAATGAAATGACATGACAAAAATATTAAATGACAGAAACCTCTTATTTCAATAATAATGCCCTTACTATAAGAACAATATTTTTGAACCACCCATTTAGATAAAACCTAGTGGTAGCACCATTGTTAAATACACCACTAATTCCTTCCCGTGATTCGTAGTATTTAATATATAGGGTAAACTACAAAAACATATCTCGAATTATTATCCATTTTCAAGATAAGTACCGAACTTTTTAATTCTTCAATTTCAATACCGAACTTTTAAATTCTTCAATTTCAGTACTATACACTTAATAAAATGCGAAAATTTATATAAGAAAATAGATTTTGTGTCTGATTTGTTTATGCAAATTTTAAAATTCTAGCTAAATAGTTGGACTTACAAAGTAATTTTCATATTTCATATTAATTTCTTCTTTCTATTAAGTGTATAGTACTAAAATTGTATAATTAAAAGGTTCGGTATTGAAATTGAAGAATTAAAAAGTTCAATATTTAATTTAAAAATTGATGATAATTCATGATATATTTTTATAGTTTACCCTCATATATAAAGTAGAAGTTATTTAAATTAAATAAGCGAAGGCCAATGTCATCCATTCGCAATTGATCTTAGCTGTCATTTTGGGTAGGAAATTGAATCACCGTCACGTCTATCAAGTGAATCAAAGACGCTGGACCAAACGCGCCTTTAACTTCAAATTTACAGTCGGCAACAGCTGGAAAAGAAAATCGACCGTTACAAGCTGTAAATTGGTGCAGAGTTCAATAAAACAGAAAAAAAGAAAAAAAAAAGAAAAAGGCTCTACTTTAGTAAATGCCAAAACAACTTGCGCCAGCCAAGCAAAACATGTCTCGGAAACGCACGAACCTACGAATTTGTTAACACCATTGACGCGGATTTTGAGCTTCCCATTTACTCACACCTTCCTCAGCTCCTTCCATCCACCTCCACACCGTACCACACTATAAATACTCTTCATCTCCCTTCTGCCTTCTCATCAATTCATCTCGCTTTCCTCCATCTAGTTCTAGCTCTAGCTTATTACAGCCCCTCATCAACACTGTGTTGATAACAAAATACAATGGCCTCTTCTGCAACACATTTCTGCTTCTTCCTCGTCTTTCTTGTCTGCATGTCTGTTGGTGAGTCTTTGGCTTCCAGGAAGCTGCAGGAGCTTGTGGTGGATCAGCCCAACCTCCTCAAGTACCACAACGGCCCCTTGCTGAGTGGGAAATTCGCCATCAATCTGCTCTGGTATGGCAGCTTCAAGCCAGCCCAGAAAGCTATTGTCGCTGATTTCGTTGCTTCCCTGTCAGCCCCAGTCAAGAGATCTGGGCCTTCGGTTGCTGCTTGGTGGAAGACGACTGAGAAGTATTTCAACAAGTCTGCAAACGCACGTCGTCCGCTCTTTTTGTCCCTCGGAAAGCAGATTGCTGACGAGCGCTACTCGCTGGGCAAGTCGCTTTCCCAGGCGCAAATAGCCAAGCTGGCGTCCGCCAACAGCCAGCTGGGAGCTGTCACCGTCATCCTCACTTCCGCCGACGTCACCGTCACCGGCTTCTGCTCCGTCTGCGGCAAGCACGGCTCTGTCGCCACCCCCTCCGTCTCAGGCGGCAGGCGCTACAAGACTCCTTACATCTGGGTCGGCAACTCGGAGACCCAATGCCCCGGACAATGCGCCTGGCCTTTCCACCAGCCCATCTACGGCCCCCAGAGCCCGCCTCTGGTCGCACCCAACAACGATGTCGGCCTCGACGGAATGATCATCAACCTCGCCAGCTTACTAGCCGGGACTGCCACCAACCCATTCGGGAATGGCTTCTTCCAAGGCCCGGCCAGCGCGCCGCTGGAGGCCGCCTCAGCCTGCCCCGGCATCTACGCCAAGGGCGCCTACCCTGGCTACGCTGGTGACCTGCTTCTCGATAAAACAAGTGGTGCCAGCTATAACGCAAACGGGGTCAATGGCCGGAAGTATCTGCTTCCGGCTCTTTACGATCCTTCAACCTCAACTTGCTACACACTCGTTTGAGCAACAACCAATCTACCGCCTCAGATGCTAATTGTAAATAAATTAGTACTTTTTAAGTTTTAATTAGACAGTCTAATCAATGCTTATTACAATTAGTACATCAACGCGACGCTGTGATTTTCTGTAATGATTTTGTTTGGTTTAATTTTTAATTTAAAAAATTATTTTAATTGTTTGAAATTGATTTGGATTTTTTGAAATCAAATGTTAATTTTAAAAGATTGAATTAAATGATATGGTTCCGTTTGGTTTGATTTATTTTTATATATATTTTATTTATTAATTTATTTATTAAAAAGAAAGTTTTTTGTATAAATAATAACAAAAATAGAATGAAATAAATCGGTTTAATTCAATTCAATTTGAAAAATAATAATAAAAAAACAAAAATATTAGTCGGTATTTCAAAAATTGGAATTGGCTAATAAAATCTGCTCCAATTCCTAATCTCTCAAAAATTTCAGTCACCGGACCGCCATGGGGTCGAACCAAGCTCAATCTCACGATCAGGCCGCGGGATCGCCAAAGTCGCCCTCTCCGGTTGCGTTCCACGCGGCGTGCTCCTCTGCGACGTGCATGAAATGCGGTGGACCGACGGCGTATCCGCCGGAGCCTGTGTGGTCGGAGGTCTCGCCCCCACCAAACTACCGTCCAATCCGTGCTCCGGCCATCAACATGCCTCCCAATCACTCTCAACAAGAGATTATGCTTACGCCTGTACCGCAGGCGCGGAAGGTTGAGGTTGTGTCCCCGCCTTACAATTTCGAAGCTCCAGCGAAGCGAATCCAGTCGGTTGATGATATACGCAGGTTCCAGGAGTCGGAGACGTGTAAGAACTTTTTGGGATTCATCGTCGCGCTATCGGAGTCAGTTCGTGGGCACAAGATCTCCGATCCTTGCCATGAGTCGGCTACCGTGAGCTCCATTGTGTCGATTATGGAAACCCTAATAAAGTGGATCGATGAGATTCCACCTGTTCAGCAGTCGTCTCGGTATGGTAATTACTCGTTTAGAGAGTGGCAGAATCGATTGGAGGAAAATGGGCAGTCATTGATGCTTCAGATTCTTTCTGGGGATCTCCACCGTGCTGTGGTTGAGATTTTACCTTATTTCTTAGATAGCTTTGGCAATTCGAGTAGGATAGACTATGGGACCGGTCATGAGACTAATTTTGTGGCTTGGTTCTACTGTCTTGCTAGAATTGGACTTATTGCGGAAGAGGATTACCATGCTGTTGTGTGCAGGGCTTTTGTTAAGTATCTTGAGCTGATGAGAAAATTACAGATGGTTTACTGCCTAGAGCCTGCTGGGTCTCATGGAGTTTGGGGGCTTGATGACTACCATTTCATGCCATTCATATTTGGATCTTCACAACTTATTGATCACAAGTATATGAAGCCGAAATCCATTCACAATGATGATATTTTGGAGAATTTTGCCAATGAGTATATGTACTTGTCTTGTATTGCATTTGTGAAAAAGGTGAAGAAAGGGCTTTTTGCAGAGCACTCGCCTTTGCTAGATGATATTAGCGGCGTGCCCAACTGGAAGAAGGTGAACGGTGGATTACTGAAGATGTATAAAGTTGAGGTTTTGGAGAAAGTTCCTATAATGCAGCATTTCTTATTTGGGTGGCTCATCAAGTGGTATGGTTTTTTTCCGCCCTTAGTTTTTTGGTTACGCCATGCTGATTTTATTGCACTGGTTCATATTTGGAGTTACTTCTTAGTTTTTATGGTCTGTTTCTCATGGATGATTGACGGGTGCTTTGAAGTTTCATTGTTCTGCTGATATATTTGGTCTGTCATGTTTTTGTTATGGGAGGGAGGAGGCTTGGTTCAGAGCCATGATTGGTGACGTCGAGCTTGCCTTCTGTAGAAATGCACGGGCACTATAACTGCTCTGTTTATGAAATTTTAGTTTCTACTATCTTTTGTTACTTATATTTACTCTCTAATTATTTGGTGAAAATGAAGCTTTAATCTGGAATGATGAACCCGATAATGGGAAGAAATTTTTTAATATCTTGGGATACTGATGAAAAGAACATATAATGTTCAATTTTTTTCTTCCGTAAGATATGTTAGATTTAGATTTCGGGTCACCAAGTTCCAATTTTAGGGTGTTATAAATAACCGCTTATAGTTAAATTGTCTTTGAACGGATTGTAATAAAGGCATATCACACATTTTGACTTATGAATATTTTAAGGACTAATACATAATGAACTTTGCCTGGTAGTTCCGTTTTTCTTATCTTCAAAACGTCAAATTTTAGGATTAAATGGCTAATCTTACAACGTCAATCATGCATGTCTGAGGAACTATAGTTTTTCAGTAACTGTTTGTACGTTAATAACAGTAAACGGTCCTAACTTCATAGCAAAAAATGACAGAGGTAAAAGGGCTGTATAACAAACCTATTTTGAACTTGACATGTATATTGCAACTGATTTTCCGTCCTCTCTTTGTTTTGCCCTCACAAATCAGTACAGTTGGGATCTTACTTGTCTTCATCCCCTTTCATTTTTGCCATAACAAACCATGAGGTCAACATAACCTTATGATTTGTTTTTACCTTAACCTGCAGTGGTGCAGCATGAATAAATATTTTCATTTTGTGCCACCAACAGGATTAATGGATGTGTAGTGCCTCAAACCCGAACTTGTTTTATACTTTGATACTTCCAGCTCTGAGTTGTTGATCTTGGATTTCTGATGGAAACGGCAACTTACATTTTGTTACTTAGACTGCAAGCGTGGTGTGAAATTCACATGTGACTGGTTTAGATAAGGCTATATAGGCTGCATTCGCATGTGGAACAGTAAAATGAAATGTTCATTAGTTTCTTGCAACTGTCTTTCATGCCCTGCTATCTGGATCACTTGATGTCTTAGATATGTATATGTTTTATATTGCAATTGGGTTGTGACTTTCTCATATAATAAAAGTCAAGTTACTAATATTCACACCGAGTTCCAGCATGGTTTTTGGTTAGTAACTTAGCTGCATTTTTGTAGAATTTAGCATGAATGTGTTATCCAGTCTGTGATATACATCCTTCAATAGGATTCAAATGGTGTATATACTGTATATTGTCAGACTACTTTGAGTTAGCATGTTAATTGAACCAGTTTGTACTTCTGTCTGGCTCCAAGTTTCGTTGTCTGCCTTAAGAAAGAAGTACAAACTGGTTCAATTCCCTAGAAATTTTGGAGAAGTTTATTTTTCAGTCAACATGTATAATTTGGGGTTCTCTTTTCTCTTTCTCACAATTTAATATTGTAGTTCTTTTATTTTCAGGGAGTAAGTGGATCAAGACTACCTGTCCATGAAAGATGAAGTTGGAAGGTCTAGTGGCAGGTTATTAGCAAAGATTACTTGCATTGCTGTACTCTCTAGTAGTAGAAATTGATACAAATGTCTGCCGAATCTGAAGGGATGCCAGCTTGTTTTAATAAAAAAGAATTCACTGGATTAATGTACTCCCCTGCGGTGTAACTTGAGGTCTGTCCATGAGCTATGCCCTTATTTTGGTATTTTGTTGTCTTTCAAATACATATAATGACGCAAATGTACTCTGGAGATGTCTAGTCTTTACAGCCTTTTGTTGCAGGCATTGGATTTTGTGAACTTAGAGGTTGCAACATTCTCGATGGATCCTGATGTAACTTAAGCTACATTATCCTTGATGTATTATAAAGTTTATGGCCATTGCCATCGGTGTTAATTGCAGTCGCACTAGGTTAAAGAACCAGCGGCCACTCAGCTTTCCATGTTCATTGGGAGTTTGAATTGTGGTCTGGCAGGGATCCCAAACAGCCAATGCTCTGCTTATTAGAGAAGCTGGTTGTTTTGTGGGTGCAGGTAGATGTTTGAAAACTTTTGTGCTTAACTGGGTAAGTACAACTGGTCTCTAATTATTAAACAAGAAACTCCTCAAAGCACTTGAATCAGTAGAAGCCACTATCTGCAGGGAAGACAAATTGGTGACCCTAGAGAAACATTCCACGGTAGCCAGCCTTGGACACATGACACTGTGCAGTTAGAATATCTCTCTGATTACACTCGCATTGGAGAATCTTAGAAAATGATCATTGGAAGAGCCTCATTTCGAAAGTGAAGCTAGGAAAAGCGACAATGTGATAATTGTGGAGGACCGATTCTATAAGAAACCTAACAGCAAAAGGGTGACAGCTTGTGGTTTGAGAAATGAGATTCTCTCAAACAGAGTTTGGGAAGGTAATCACGCTTGACAGCAACAGTTAATGGGGAGATTTTAAGGGAGCTGTTGCAATCAGTTAGTAAGGGTAATCGTCAAGGGAGCAAACCATCAACACTGCAACTCTATAAATACAAGGATGCAGCAATACAGTAAACCCCATCAACAACCCAACAATTCGCACACTACACTATCAAATTGGTTTTGGGAAAGTTTCATAAAAAGGAAAATTAAAGGAAAAATAAGATAAAAATTGAAATTCAGTATGGAATCCATTTTATTTTTTTATCATGGAAATGGAAAGTATAAAGAAAAATATCATTTCCTATTGTTATTAGTAAAAAATTCTATATAATTTTTCATCAATTTTTTTCCTCAAAATTTTCTATCTAAACCAAACAAAGAATTTCTTTAACTTTCCATCTAATTTTTATTTTCATGAAACTTTCCCTCCGAGTTTAGGAAGAATAGGAGAGAAAATATTTGGTAGGAGAAGAAACGAAATGAAAAGAAAAAAAAAGAAAGTAGAGGTATTACCAAGTTTAGGAAAGATTTGGAAGGATAAGAGAAAAAATAAATAATTAACCAAAATACACTTATATGGTATTTTTCATATTAATTCACAAAACTTTAATTAAAGACGAAATCGTAATTTAATGCTTCCACTCCCCTTTCCCCTCCAAATCAGTCCGATTTGAGTGGAAAGCAAATGGGGTATCAAACCCACTCATATCCATCCTTCCAAAATTCGGAAACAATCTCATTTTAATTTTTTTTATTCATTTCCTTCTATTTCTCTCCTCAGGAACAATACCTTAATGTCTTAGCTACGATTCTAATATTTTTAAACTTTTTTTTAATTCAGTTACTGATTTCCCATTTCCACCCCAGAGTGTTAAGAATGCGAAGACAACTAAGTTCGAGAGCCTGCAGCAAAGTTTTATCATGTCTGTTGCAGATTATACTAATAAGATTACCAGTTTGTCAGTTTATGCACCCGATCTCACGACGATCAAGGACATGCGGGTTAAGCAGTTCATGAATGGTCTGAGGTTTTCATTCTATTGATTTATTTCTAGTGACGGTTATACCTCATTGTTTAAAGAGGTTAATCGGACTATGATGATTGAAAAAAAGAAGGCTATTGAGCGTGATAATAGGAAGAGGGAGTGAGACGGTGACCGATAGGATTTACATACGAGTCGAAAGAGAGGATGTAGAGGAGGTAAGCCTCAACATCCTCAAAGAAGTGGTCACCAGATACAAGTGTCGCACCGCAGTCAATTAGCAACTTAACAGGATCGCGGACCTTACCAGCAGAGCAGTGGAAGTCAACATTCAAGTTCAAATCAACAGAATCAATTGAAGATGCAGTCCAAAACTTGTGGCCGATTTCATTTAGGCATTTGTCACTGCCAGGCTGGGGCATGTTTTTGTTATGGACGGGTGGGTCAATTTGTCAACCAATGCACCTAGCTAGATGCTATTATCAATCATATCTCAGCATATTCATCTTTTATGCATCCGCCTATGATTCAATCTATCGAGTAGTCAACTTCCACTACTGGTCAGCATACAGATGGATTTTCAATATTGGATCCTGGTGTAATGAAGGTGGTCAGACTTCAACTCCACCTGATAGTTGCCGATCTTAGCAATAAGATGGGAGAGCTCAAGCCAGAGTTTTCATATTAATATGCCGAGATGTTGAGGCATCTAACTTCATAGCTAGATGTACCTTACCTGTTTGTAAGCTTAATGCTTCGATATTATTTGACCCTAATGCTACACCATTTATTTATTTCACCACATTTTACATCTAATTTGTCTTTGTCTCTTATAAATCTTGCGATACCTTTAGCAGTGGCCACTTCGGTTAGTGGTCTTATTAGAGCCGAATTAGTGTATCACTCTTGCTTGATTTAGATTGGTGGTCATGATATGCTAGTAGATCCTTTTTACTTAATATGCTAGATTTTGATGTTATTTTAGGGATAGATCTATTTTAAATCATCTTAGATGGATCAAAATGAGACGGTGACATAGATTGACATTTTGAATCCATAGAACAAACTCAGAAGAATCACCCTTATTGTCACCATCTGATCAGAGCAACACCATCAAGGCTCCTTCTGGTCTTAAAACTCATCCCATTAATTCCATCAGAATAATTACTTAACACACATTTACAATATTTAACTTTCATCAAATTACGATGGTTGTAATTTAAAACCTGGACACATTTACTCCTGAAATTTATTTGTTACAATATTATTGATTTCTTAAAATATTTGGCGACTGAAGTGAGAGCATTCTTAGACGTGCATTGACCAAGAAGAAAGTCATTTGGGGGCATTCATTTGAAAATGACCGGCCAGAATGTGACTGAATCTGAATGCATCAGTGGATAAAATACAGGCACCTTGACGACCTGAGTTTGCATTATCGTACTCAATGTGACCAATGACTCAATGCTTCTCAATCCCTAGAGCTAGCATTCATCATCACCGAGCGTCTCATGAAGACGATAATCAAGTGATGAAAAACTTTGCCCCACTGAGCCTATAAGTTATCCCAGAGAACAGTCATAGCTCATGTGGCTCTTCGAATTTAACATGCATATCTTATGTAACTGATATCTTATATATTTACTATATGATGTTAAAGGGAGACCGTATTCAACAAAAATAAAGTGAAATGAAAATTTAATGGGAATATATTATTTTAGGATTTCAATCAATTTTGTTTTATTTAGTTTGTGAAGGACAATATGGTTTTTTTTTAAATTACCAAAAAAAAAGCGTTCTAACAATCATAATTTCAAAAATTAACTATCCAAATTTGTAATTTACAGGTTATTGCATTTTGGAATCATTTTAAATTAAATAAATCCCAATTTGATACATATATATTTTAGACTAATTATTAATCACATTTTGTGATTCTTCACAAATTGAAACGATATCAATTTGGTTTATTTAATTTTTTTTATAAATTATTCCCACACTCGACTTCAGTTGCTTGCTGATCTCGTTGTAATGGACGAAAAAAGTTATGGACTTTGGACATAGTCCACAACTTGTGTATGACGTCAGATCTCAGGGGGAACCCGATGTAGACCCAGGATGACCAGGCGCTCATCACTCATGTGTCCTCTAGCGGGTAAATCAGACATAGTTGGTTTTATTTATTCTATGGATGTAGTTTGGTTTTATTTTGGTTTAATGATTCATGTTTTAAACGTTTGGTATCCTTTTTTCATATTTGACCCACACGAGGTGAACAGGGAGGTGCGTCTGATCATGCACATCCACTAGATTGGGCCTTCGATCAAGGTCTTTGAGTTCCCAACCTAAGCTTAGCAAATGTGGTTCGAAAATTTTAAGGTTAGTATTTAAGTTGGACTCAACATTCTATTAACACATTTTGCTTGCCAATTTGAGTAATGTATTGAGGTTTTTAACTCATATATTTTGTCGCACGCAAAATACATTTTGCGGTTAGAGAATGACATAAAAATTATTAAATAGTTGAAGGTGAAGTGGTCTAGTATTCTATCAAACTCAGTTCAGAGCACTCTTTTTTTGCCACTAAAATTTCTCCCCGAAAAACACGTGTGGTTTGATAGTGAATGAAAATACTCAAGGATCATTTAGGTAATTGTCAACATATACATAAATATTCAAATAAGATTTTAGGAGTTAGAATTTAGGTTTTAACCTTTTTGAATGAATTGCAATATATAATTGACTAAATTAACACCATCAAGCCGAGACAGTCATGTGAAATGAGGACAAACATCAATCACACATTATTAGTTTGCCTCCATAATGATAGAAGTAACATAATATATCATTTTCTGGGTATTCCTATTTTTCTTGGGCTAAATTTTTTTAATATGTTGAACTCAACCGCTTTGTTCAACATTTAAATTTTTGTTCATTCTCTCTATTTTCTTTTGAATTGATCATACCTCTTTATATTTTGTTATATTTTGCTTGTTCAAAACAGTAGTTTACAACAACGATTTCATTGAAGAAAATCACAAATTGTGAATTGCATATGTGTTAATGATAATGATTAAGATGTACGCTAACAATTCACACTGCACAATTGCATTATCAGTTGTGAACTATGATTTTCTATGGTTCAAGGTAATATATTTTTAAGAAAAACTATAGTTCAAACTATGATTTTACCCTTTCAAAACAACAGTCGTGAAGTGGTTCATTATCATGCCACGTCTGAATAGTATCATGAGCACATATGCAGACCACATTTCACAATTGCAATTTTGATAAGAAAATTGCAGCAGCTTTGATAAGCAAAATCACATATAAGAAATATTTTAGATGCTAGATACTTTTTCTCATTAGTTGATGATTTTTGAAAAATTGTTCGGACACACATGTTAAAGGTAAAGACATATGCAATAGACATCTTAAAGAATTTCTTTCATTTTTTTAGCACAGTTTGAGAAGCAAACCAAAATTAGAAGATCACACAGTGAAGGATAGTTTTTTAATGTTTAATATAATCAATTATTGGCATCTGAAGAATGTATACATCATTCATCGTGTCCTTATACACCTAAAATTTGAATTGTTGAGAGAAAATAGAGGCGCCTCTCGAAGATTGTAAGAACACTAAAAATACAATCAAAACATTCTCCCAATATTTTGGTCTAATTGTATCCTCACAAAATTTTATCTGGTTCAATAGCTATATTAAAGTACAAGACACCATATGAATACTCTTTGAGATATCTCATTCTTATGATCATCTAAAAACTTTTTGAATGTATTTGATAAAAGTCTTATTGTTAGCAATATGAAGATAAGTTAGACCCGAGAACTCATGCTTCAGTGTCCTTCAGGTATCCTTATGGACAAAAAAATACAAATATATGATCTTCCTACTCATAATGTACATGTTAATAGACATTACTTTTATTGGAAATTACTTTCCATTTCAAATCATGTCTTCTAACATGTCAGCAAAATTAGTTTTGTGAGTAACTGATTATACTGAGGAACCTTATTGTATTAATGCTACTAGCATTGTACCTAATTCACTTGATGATATAAAATAAAGGATAAATTTTAAAGGCAATGATAATTTAAGAACTGATCCAATAGTTGAACTTAGAAGATTCATTAGTGTTGAGACTATTTAGAGATGATAGGAAGACTTTGTTTTTAATGCAACCAGTAAGAATATTACCTCATTCAATTTAAGTTATTTATTTATTTAAACAAATGTTGTATAACACATAGGTACTGCATACTGAAATCTAGTCTTATGGATGAACCTACATCATATGTTCAAGTTAGTAAGTATACATAATAAGATGATGCTATGAATGCCTACATAAATGCATTAAAAAATAATGACACTTGCTGGTAGAGGTTGTATCTAAGGGATGACCTTTATATAAACTTGATATCAATAATATATTTTTTTTACATAATTTTGTTACATTCATTACATAATTTTGTTGACGAGGAAGTGTATATGAAATTACCACCACAATTGTATAAGCAAGAAAAGACACAAAGGAAAGTATGTAGACTAACCAAGAGCCTTTATTGTTTGAAACAAGAAATATCTTGATAGTGGTTAATTGAATTATATACGCAACATTTTGTGCCAAAGGATCCCAAGAACAAACTTGCTTAGTTTACTGCGGAAAATACACCGTATTGTAGCAGCTTATTGGAAAATTTTTGTCAAGTTAATTTATCTAACAATCATTCGACCAAACTTGTCTTATGCAGTACATGTTCACATTCAATTCATGAAATCACTAAGATAAGATCATTTGCAAGTTGTTTATATTCTGTTGAGATACATTGAATATCCTTTTAGGCAAAGCATGCTCATGACAGCTGATTAACCAGTTCATGTTATTGTTTATTGTGATACAGATTTGACATTTTGTCCTCTTATTAAAATGTCACTTACTTGCTAATGTGTATTGCATGACAAATCATTGATTTCATGGAAGAATAAGAATGGCATCCGCAGAATCAAAGTACATGACTATGGTTCATGCATGTTCCAAGCTAATTTGGACAACGAACAATTCACGTGGTATGCATGTCTCCGTGGTCACTCTTTCAATTCCTCTCTATTACTGAGTGTGGTACCATAATAGTTGGAATGTACGGTCTCAATCTAGTCTTGAGTATCACATAACTGGAAAAAATATTCAAATTGAGAATCGTGAAGCACATTGTCTAGATCGTTAAATTTTGGACCGACTTATATCGCACTATATCCCACTCCAACTCAAACCATATGCTTGTAATTCATAATTCAGTAGTCCAATATATGTCATAGTTCGAACCTGAGATCTAGATCTTGTCTTGAATATCACATAACTGAAAATAAAAAATCAGATGAAGAATTGTGAATCTTATTGTCTAGATCGTTGAATTTCGCACCGACTTATATTGGATTATATCCCACTTTGACTTAAAAATATGGAAAAATGGGTTATGAGATGACACCTCATATCCCTTAGGTAAGGGATCGGATTATATAATTTTGTTAGTTTTCTTTTTTCATTTTAGAGGTTTTAGGGTTCTAGCATACTAAAATATTAGGATTATAGGGTTTTAGAGTTTTAGAATTTTCAAAGTTTAGGGTTTTGTGGGTTTAGGGGTTTCATACCCTTAAGGTTTAGGGTTTTTGGATTTTAGAGTTTATGGTTTAGATTTTTTTGTTGTTTAGATTTTATTGTATTTAAGACTATGATATAAATATCATAAAACCTTAAAATGAAAAAAATAGAAGCAAAACTATGTTATTTTGTCTTATCCCTTATATAACTTATATAAGGTGTCACCTTATATCCCATAACCCCTAAAAATATATATTTGTAAATTATGGTTTAGTAATTCAATATATGTCATATATCTTCTTTTCTCTGTGAAATATTTCACCAAGTGACTTTACTCAAAATAATTTGCCTCATCTCTACCTATATAAATCACTATTAGTCGTATTTTCTGGGCTATCAATCTATTAAATACGCAAAATTTACGATTTTCGTTGTATTTTTATCACGACAGGTTTAAGAATAAAATAAGTTTCGTGGGTCAAACATTGTCTGTTAAACAACTACGGAGCGCACAACATGGGCCAGGCCTTGAAACCCGACTTCTTGATTGTCGACCGTAGGTTGAAGTCCAAATGAAGGGTCCGGATGAAGTGACCCTCAAAACCAGTCGTTCCATCCACCATCGCTGTCTCCGCAAAAGCCGAGAAAAACCTCCTCCTCCGTCATCCTCTCGCTCTCAAAAATCCACCTCCTCCTCCCCCCACCATTTTCACAGATCCAAATCCATCAGATCCCATCAAAGTAGAACCGCAGCAATGGCGTCGACCAGAGAAGAGTACGTCTACATGGCCAAGCTT
>NQLW01000089.1:508896-543648 GCA_002312845.1 Kalanchoe fedtschenkoi | reverse complement strand
GCAACTTATTCTCACGGATAAACCCAAGTTGATATATGTAGATCCTACAAAGTTGATGTTGAAAAAGAGCATTACATGGTCAGATGACCCGAGCGATCTTAATGTACAAGTAACCAGTCCTACACATTTCAAGATCTGTACGGTAAGATACCCCTTCATCTCTTCTTTTGTTCTTCAACCCACAAGGTATAATGTAAGCTCATGCATCAACAAGCTCTGATCCTGTGAAAATAAATAAATTTGAAATGCAATTTCAATGACAGTGGAATCCGTATATCTGAAATTTTCCGCTCCTTGAATTTCCGGGTGAATCATTCCTCTAGCGTGTCATAATTCTGTCACTGATAATTATTTGTAATGTGCAGCCCAAAAAGGTAATGTCATTTGAAGATGCAAAACAGAGAGCGGTGCAGTGGAGGAAAGCCATTGAAGATCTCCAAAATCGTATGTGAGTTCGTTTTGGCCGTCAAGCGGGGGAGATTGCTAAAAAATAGAATCCAAGTCCTGCCAAAACTCCTCAACCTGGTAAATACAAACTGAGCACATGAAGGTTTAGCTACTGTAGTTTTGTTTGGATGAAACATAAAAATGGAGCTATTCCCTATTTTCCATGTCTAGCTCCATATCCATTTGTACACCCAATTTTCTCTCCTTATGTTCTCCCCTGTGATGAATGTCATTATCAGTAAGGCTGTGTTTGGTTTAGGGAAAATTTAGTGGAAAAGGAAAATATGGAGAAAAATTGGTAAAATTCAATGTTTGGTTTATATGGAAAATATGAGGGAAAAAAATTTATGTGGAAATTTAGAAGGAAAATTAATGTAAATTAAAAGGAGTTTTGAAACTTTCCTTCAAATTTTTCATTCTAAACCAAACAAAAGAAAAATAAGATGGAATCCATAATGGAACTCACCTTCCATCAAATTTTCCTTTCCCTACAAGTTTTCCTAAACCAAACACAGCCTAAAGAAATTGTGTTCGTATCTTAAATACATTGTTTGTTCCATGTCTGACAATGATAATTTCTCTGCAAAACTACTTCACAAGAATCTCATTAGTTATCTTATGTCCACGGACTGTACACAAACAGAGGCTTTATTAACCGGAGAATATGAGATGATTTACATAAAGCAGAGAAACAGCTGGACTAACCACAAATCAAGCTTCCAATACAAACTGATGCACACAGAATAAGAAATGAAATTCTGAATGAACAAGCAGTCTCCGCTATGACATAAGGGGTGGGGGATACATCATGGGTGCCCTATCAATGCCTGAAGACTTTTCACGGCACTGTCATATGTAACAAAACCCATAAACCAGAACTCGTGGTTATCCACAGATATGACCTGGATATACTTTTCGGCGGGATTGATGCGACTAGTAGATGGGTTGGCTGCTCTGAGATGGTGCAGAGGTAAAACCACCTATGAGACATGCAAACACAAGAATGTAAGTGATCATCATCAAGGGGCTACGGCATCTTGTGCTAATTGAAAATGGAACAAAGTCATATAAGCTTGACTAAATTTATCATTATTATTTTACTTCATTTTATTTTGAGAAGGAAGCTATGCTAATAATAAAATAAAGGGTAAATTACAAATACATTACCTGTACTTTCACCTGATTTCAAATCAGGTATTGTACTTTGTAATTTTTCAATTCGAGTACTCTAAGACTAATTTTGAAACTAAAAAAATACTATAATTCACCTTATTGAATGTGGATTCTCATTATCATGCAAGAGACTATATGATTTATAATGTTGGTGTACTAAATCCCATGAATTGTAGTGTTTTTTGTGTCAAAATTAGTCTTAGAGTACTTGAATTGAAAAATTACAAAGTACGGTACCTGATTTGAAATCAGGTGAAAGTACAGGTAATGTATTTGTAATTTACCCTAAAATAAAAAAACAAACATTGATATGAAAGCCCACATTACAGTCCATTGTCTTCTTCACAGAGGTGAAAATACACATTATGAGAGAATGAAACAAGGCTTATAGGATGTTCTGTATAGACTGACATCTTTTAAGGCCTTTGTGTCTCTCGCATTGCTGTCTTAGATTTCAGAATGTAAAATAAACTCTTGCAGTGGAGGCAATCTAGTTCATTAAGGAGAATGGGGAATTGGCATGCCACTAATTCAGCAAATAAGATTTTATAAACATAACAGGTATCACGTCATATTCTCCGCAAAATATCACGCAAAGGAATTCTACTCCAATTAACTAAAAAGAGTACCTTATAGTAGCTGTACTGTGTTTCATCACCAACTTTGTATGAAAGAGGATTGTCACTACAAAAAGCAATTTTTGCTGTTGATATATAAAGAACTCCCAAAACTGGACCAGCAGATGTGGATAAATAGCATGCGAACGAGTTCAAGAGTTTCTCCTCTGGAACTGTCTCAAAATTCTGTCTAAATATTTTCTCATAGCCACCCTCAGCAAGGACCTTTGTGCTATGAGCAATTCTTCCAACTGCAGCGTCAGTCATGCTTGGTGCTGTTTTCACTGGTAGAAAGTAGCAAAAGCATTGGCTCAAACTTGTATAATGAACGAATCAAAACAACAAAACCTGGCTAGTGTGAGGATCCTGTATTTACTTATTTTATTTAGAAATTATACTCTACACTCAAACCCTGCAACATAGTTTTACACAATAATTTCAACTCATGGAAGTAAAGAAGAAAACTCATATGTATCAATATATCAGAAAACTTGTCATACAAGCGGCACTTAAGCAACTTATTTTCTTTTTCCCAATAGTAAGAAAGAAAAGTTGCAATTGTGCCTATGTAATATAAACTTAAGAGAATTCTGAGGACCAAGAAGAATACCAGATCAATTTAATTAGTGCACTCAAGCCTTGGAAACAGCTATGTCAAGAAATCATATGAACATCATAAACCAACAAGACAAGTCATCCACAAAAAAAAAAGACAAGTTCTTAAAATAAAGACACAAACCCAGTAATCAGAGCCATGCTGGTGATCCTTAAATTCCACCATTTCAACAAGTTCTTATTATTTATGACCCATCAGTCATCTGTTTATCAGAACAACTATATTTCTATGTTGCACACATCCATACTTGGCTGCCTATCGACTCAACAGAACCATCTGAATCAAGTTAAGTAGCTTTTGGCATAAAAAATACATACAGTGTTGCCAGACGTTTCCAGCGACATCCTCAGCCTTCTTCGTGGCGTCGGCAGCCTTCTTTCCCAATTTCCCCAACGCATCCTTCACGGATTCGACCGTGTCTAAACAATCCCAACCACAGAAGCCAAAATCAAAACCCAACTCAATCCAACCTAACAAAAATAGAAAAAAAAATATTTGATAATAAGAGAAAAAAGAACAGACTCTTAACGGCGGAGGGCGGCGCAGGGGAGGAGGAAACGTAAGGATTGGACTCGGCGGGCATGGCAGTGGTTTGATTAGGCGGGTGCGGCGAGGTCCAAGACTCGACTTGCGGGGGTGGTGCAACGTCGGTAGGGTCGAGCTTCGGGTAGGGAGCGTAATCGGTGGAACGACTGGCCGAACCTGGATTCACTTGCTGCTTCTCCATTGGATGTTTTCAGTTGGAAGATGATCCTGGAAAAGTAGTTCGATTGGAAAATCGAGTTTCCGACTTTTTATGAACTTCCCAACATCTTCTGTGTTTATATAAATAAATATTATTTACAAATATTTTAAACATGTTGATTGATTTTTAGATTAATAATTATTATTGCAGCAAATTGTATGATTGTTTGGAATCTCGATTCAATTAATATATCAATATGAGTTTGAGTGTGTTACATAATTTACACATATCCAAATAAACACATCTTGATTTGATTTTTTTTTATTTTTTTTAAGAAGATTGATATTCCCTTTGAGGGTCATAGGCTTCAGCGTAGCTAAGCGTAAATGGGGTACCAACAGAGTTTGAACTCAAAATCTTGGGGTTGTTAGACACTCAATATCACTAAGTCAACACCTTATTGGTTCACATCTTGATTTTAAAATTAAATTAGTTCTAAAATTATTTGAGTTTAACTGAAATTGGAAACAAATAAATTGAGTGTGAATTGAAATAAAATATTTTCTAGCTAATGTATGCCTTGTCGACTAAGAATCAAAAAATAAAATAAAATAAAATAAAGTTGGGCGAATGAGTTAGTCTAAACAATTAAGAGAGAACGCGTAGACAAGGGACACATTGGTCGACATGGTTTTGAAGACAGTTAAGTTTTTTTTCTTTTTTTCTGTTGACCATCTGACCTATTATTTCAAAACAAATATTGAGTCAATAGAGCATTCATTAAAACTTTAATAAAAAATTAATGTCATATCAAATTATCATAGTTATAAATTTTATTTTTCCAAATATTTCATCCTCATTAAAACAAATATTTTATTATTCTATTTGTGGGATTCACATGTCATATTATATATATTTTATATTCCCTCCAACTCGGTCTTCTTTATTTGTCGTTTTTAAATAGATTTGAGCTTAACTTTTTGTTTCTTTTGTAAAATTTTCTGATAAATATTACGATAATGGATCTAAGTATATTCGTATCGAATTCTGCTTTGACAATATATTTTTAATAATTTTTTAATATTTATATATCGAGCTATTTACGTTCACAATTTAATGCACATTATTTTAAGTGATAAATAAAAGTGGACAGAGGAAATATTGTACTAATTACTATTTTTAAAAAATTTATTTAATGTTGGATTGTTTGTAACTAATTATTCATATAATTTTTGGACATTTGTACACTCAAAAAAACTCACATAATTATAAATTTTCATTAAACAACAATAGAAATAATATTATATTAAATATTACATTAAATCTAACACTCTAAACTTAAAATAAAATAATAAACAGAAATATAAAATATGATAAATATAGTTTAATTCGAATCAATGTCTTTGAATAGGTGTCAAATATATTTGTCCAAATCGAAAGGGAGGGTGTTCAAGAGGGAGAGGAAGAACATAATATCAACGCAAGATGGTATGCATTTTTTTCATATTTATATTAAACATTACAATGCTTGTAAGGTTTTTCATTGAAACAAATTAAAAAAAAGTAAATTTACATCACATCATATAATTATTTTCATAAATGTATTTCACAATTTTTTTCCACATTGAAAAAAATTTTCACACAATTTTGTTCAACAGTTACAATTTATTTGAAAGGAAAAAATCCAAAAGGGACCCTGAACTATCACCGGTTACCCAATTGCGGTTCGAACTACCACAATTTCCAAAAAGGTTATGATGAAAAAAAACACTGGACTGATTTTCTAAAATAAAATTTAACATTACATTATTAAACCAATATTATTATAAGATTTAAATTTTTGTGCGAAAATTACGTTGTTTGGTTATCAAAATAAATTATATCGTTTTATGCATATAAAAAAACGACGTCTTTTGATAACAAAATAACGTATTTTTCATACATAAATCTAAGTCCTGTAATAATATTTGTTTTGAAATGTAATGGTAAATTTTATTTTAGAAAATCAATCAAATTTTGTTCATCGCACCATTTTTAGAAATCGTAATAATTCGGAGTATAATTGGATAAGCGGTGATAGTTCAGGATTCTTTTTGAATTTTATTCCTATTTTAAATATATAACCACGAAAGATTACTCTTTAAAAGTTGAAGTGCTCTAAAAAACACAAAATAATTCATTTTAAAAAATATTAATTATAAACCATAGAGGATGTGTTTAATTTAAAGCGTTATAAAAAGTTCGATTAAAATATGATAGATGGTCGATAAGACCATCGTTGAGGTATATTATGCAAATAAAATTTATAATATTTTTCTTACTAGTAAATAGTAAGTAAGAGTCGATCCATGAAGACAATGACCTGTAACATATGTGATAGACAAGACAAAAGAAAATAACACAATGAGGGATTGCAAATAAACATGCAACCTGTAAAGCTGTGGATGAAGGAAAGAATCAAATGAACAGACACGTAGCTTAGGTGACTAATTTAAGATTGTGCTGATAATTACATTAAAGATGAAAGTTATGTAATGATTCGAACTCAACAAAATATATATCCTCATGACACCAGAGGTACTAGGTTCGAACCTTAGTGGTACTGCAATTACGCTTTGATATGTTGAAGGTGCGGGTGAGTTGACCCACCGTGAGTAAGAGCGTCACTATCAAAATGGAAGGGAGTGTACGGCCTCTGACCATTGTCAAAAAAAAAAAAGAAAAAGGGACGAAGCTAATCTTATACAGCCTATTCTTTATATTTAATCTTTTATTACAGCCCTACCAAGTAATGAAATTATGTTTAGACAATAACTTATTCAGCATAGGTTCACATATTTATGATTTTGGGACAGGTAATGGTATTTAGAAGCAGTAGATAAAGGCAAACTTATGTCGTGCCACTCCACATGAGAATTAGAAATAGAGATGATACTTAGAGTATTTTTGTTTAGTGATGACTAGTTTTATTGTGATCCAAGGTAATGCACTTGAATTTTCAAAACCGTACTCTCATTAATGTAATAATATAATTATTTGATAAATAGAAATAGAAAAAAATATTAAAAAGACATAAATATTAATTTAATGAGTTGTTATATTTATCAGATGATGTTGTATTAATTAGATATTGTCATGTTTTATCATATGAGCTTAAATGTTCATCAGATGGATAAGTGGTTAATATTTTTTTTAAGATATTTAGTTTTTATAAGATTTCGAATCAATTTCATGTTTTGGGGTTTTTATTTTCTTATTTATGAGCTTTTTATTTTTTTATCGATCTTTGTATTATATATGAATAATATGAATTGATCAAAGATTTTAAAAAGGCGTCATTTTAAACTGAGAATACTCATCTTATTATTGCTCTCAATGAACTGAATGGCCAATTCAACTGGTTTCTTTATTTAAAATGTAACTCCATAAAAATTTGAACCTCCAACCTACTACTCAATTCCATTTTTTAACACCAAGTAATTCATGAAACCTTCTTCATAGTTGTCTCCGTAAGTATATAATGCGTAAAATTTAAATAATTAAATAGGTGATCAAATCATCCAATTCAAAAGGTAAACCGAAAGCGTATATCAAATTCATAATCAATGGAACCTTCAATCCGATTTTATAACAAGACTAATTTGTCGTTCTATAAAATTAAATATTGAATGTTAAATTTTGTATGAGAATTTGGATGATCGAATGCTGAATAATTTTATTTCATTTGGTAAGAATAATAACATCTAGTAAAATATACTCATCAATGTTGGTGAAACATATATAGAGACAGTAATACTTGCTGAAAATTAGGGGGGAACGAAATAAAAAAATTTGACGGAGAAAGAAACAAAATAGAACGGTTCAGAGAAAGTGAGAAGTGAATTAAATACTATGTGAGTTTGTATCAAAGTGAGGAAATATATAGAGATGGCTATCAGAATTGTATCGATACAGAATTTCTGATCGATTTATATATAAATATGATAACAAATCATACAAGATCTACTAAATATGTAGTAAGAGAAAATAAAATGATCAGTTGCTTAACGTAGTGAAAGACTATCTTAATTGAGAAGAACAACAAAATTACAGTGCAACCCTCGACCAAAAACGACAACATTTGTATGCAAATGTCGCACACCACGTGGGACGAGGGTAATTTCGGCGGCGGACACAGACAGCGGCACAGAAGATGGCGTTGAGCCCTGTTAAAACCCTCGCCAGCAAAGATTCCTTTACTGGATTGTTTCCGCCGGAATCGAGGCCGGGACTATGTAGATTCGCGAGAAGAGTCAGCGTTGTGGCGATGTCAGCTGAGCTGCCATCCCTTGGTGGTTTAAAACACAGTTCGAGGAAAGACGAGGTTATCAGGTCTATCGAGCGATCTTTGAACAATTGTTTATCTGAGACAGACCTTCTACGTACGGTTTCTGGGCTGAAATCAAAGATACGTGGGAAGGTAAATGTTGCAGTTTTTTTTCCTTAAACCCTGATGGCAATTATTTCGTCTTGATTTCTTGGAGTTTGCGAGTTGAGTCGGTGAGTGTCTTGGGAACGGAAGAGACTTTGATTTCTTTCAATGATTTTGAAGATGGTGTTTGTGATTATCAGGTTAGAGACATTTATGATGGTGGAGATTATCTTGTGCTGGTTACAACTGATCGTCAGAGCGCCTTTGATAGAATACTTGCATCAATCCCATTCAAAGGCCAGGTTATGTTGGATTCTTCTACAAGAAAGTTTGTATCTTTAGGTTAGTTTGAGTCAGTATTGTGTTGAATACCACTTTTATCTTTTCTTTGGTTATCTTCCAGGTTTTGAATGAGACGAGTTTGTGGTGGTTTGACAGAACTAGTCATATAACAGCCAATGCAGTATTGTCTGCTCCAGACAGGAATGTAACTATTGCAAAGAAATGCTCCGTTTTTCCTGTTGAATTTGTTGGTTAGTATTTTATTGGAAAGCCGATTAACTTGTATGCAAACCTCCTGTGTTTTTATCAATTTTTAATAATGCTGAATTGTTGTGTAGTTAGAGGGTATGTGACTGGAAGTACTGATACTTCGCTGTGGACGGTGTATAAGAATGGCGTTCGCAATTACTGCGGGAATGAACTCCCAGATGGTGTGCACCTTTAACTGAATATTTTATCGTTTTTTCTGGTGTGATGTTCTGGAGCGGCCTAATAGGTTTGTGCCCATTGCAGGCATGGTGAAGAATCAAAAGCTATCAGCAAATATATTGACTCCAACTACTAAGGCTGCAGATCATGATGTTCCCGTGACCCCCAAGGAGGTTCGTATATAACTAACCTTCTTAATCCCTTTTGTCGCCTTATGAGCCTATTTGTCACCAAGGCGGCAAGGCAACTTGTAATCAGTTATGCAGTTATGACTTGGGCATTGTTTCTTCAAGTGATAACTCTAGATTTTTTCTCTTGTGATGCCTGAAACTTCCAGATTGTTGAGCAAGGACTGATGTCGAGAGATGATTATGAAGAAGTGAGTAGAAAAGCATTGAGCTTGTTTGAATTTGGACAGGTATCTTTCTCATATCCTTTGGCGGAAACAAGCACTCTTATTACTCAGATTGCTCTTTATGCTCCGGAATAGGGTTACGGCTGTATGCAGGTTACTCTTTTGGTATGCTGAGTACGTTAATCCATCTAGACATTTATTTTACAAATAACATACACATACCTGTGTTACTTCAAACTCAAAAGAAGTCCCAAATTAGTTTTCAGGAAAGAACTAGATAAAAGTCATTATGAAATGCTAAATTTGTACGGTTGATAATATATATTTTTTTTAAAAAAAAAAAACTCACGCACCCAACCACCTATGGTATTTGAACTAGAGACCACAAGAATGACAGACTGCCACCTGACCACTCGGACACCATTACTGGTGGCGATTGTTGATAATACAATTTGTCGTATTGTCGTGTCTGTGTGTCTTTCCAATCCATCATCAGCTGATGGAATGTTGATTTGCTAAAATGTCTTTAAAATTGCAGCATATAGCTTCACAACATGGCTTGATATTGGTAGACACCAAATATGAATTCGGAAAAGCTCCTGATGGCACAATCTTATTAATTGACGAGGTTAAATTACCGCCTTGAATTATATGTCTATTTCTTAGTTTATCATACCGTCTAATTATTTACTGCTACAATGCCGCTTCAGGTGCATACTCCAGACTCAAGTAGATATTGGATTGCCAGCTCGTATGAGGAGCGTATTCAAAAGGGTCTTGAGCCTGAAAATGTCGATAAGGTATGTGGTTTTTGTTTTTCAGCTTGTATTTTGTCGATAGCCTTCCAAGAACCTACACCTGTTTCTGACAATACCCACATATTGTGAACTTCAGCTTGCATCTTGATAGCCACTGTTTTACATAGATAGCTCCACAATCCTTAACTTTTATGTGTTTCTTAATAAGCCCTAGCCCTTCGACGATTCTGATACTAACCGAACCTATCAGGAGTTCCTGAGGCTGTGGTTTAAAGAGCACTGCAATCCTTACGAGGATAAGGTCCTTCCTGACGCTCCGAAAGAACTTGTTACAGAACTGTCGTGGAGGTATTCTACTGATTTCTCTTATATCTGGATATGTTGTTACCATCGCCGCCTCCTGGTGATTTGTCCGTGTGCCATTTTTAGCATGGCTTCCAGCTTTGTTGCTCAAACATCTGCAGGTACATTTCCTTGTACGAGACTATAACAAAATCCAAGTTTGATATACCAACAGTGGAGGTAATAACTTAAAACTTACAACCCACTCAGCCTTGAGCCTAATAAAATAATGAATCAGCGGACGCAAGTCAAGCTTGTTCTGTTTCTTGCAGGAGCCCATCCATGATCGAATTTCCCGGAACGTGCTGTCAGCACTCTCATCTATGTAGGCCCGTCCAGATTTTATCCAGCTGAAGCTCAATGCATTTAGACTTGTGCATTGGGTGCGAGAGCCGGATTGGTTTTGTGTCGTTAAAATGGAGCTTGACTATTGAGATATTTAACTCGATGCTGGAACATGACATGAGGCATATTTGAGCAAATTAAGGAATTAAGGAACAAGCTGCTTCTATGGTTCCTGTATCGTATGATGGTACCGCTGTCAAAAATTTCATCTTTATACCGAATCTCTGTGCTTTACTAGTTCCAGGCGTCAAAAAGGTTTTAGTTTATTGGGGTATTATTCATGAATTTATTTCATTTACGGTTTAAATGATTTGAATTTTCAGTTTAGGTGAAATTTTTTTGGACTAAATTGTATTTTAGAAATCACAGTTGCACATCACTAATGTTATTTTAAGAATTAGGCAAAATTAAGTGGTTTAGTAATCTAAATAATGATTTGATTTATCTATTGAAACGAATCAATTCAGCTCAACTAATAAGCTGAATCAGGTACTTAACGCTTTTCTCATTACTTATATGTGATGTACAAAGATTTCAGTGTCGTTCTGTAAAATTAAGAGTTGAATGTTAACAGAAAATTTGAATGGTCAGACTACTGGTTAGACCAATTTTAATTACTGATTGCTGAATAATTTACTTTCATTTGTTAAATTATTTTTTATTGTTGATTTCTAAATAATTTATCATGACTGACGATAAATACAGTTGCTTCCAACTCCACTCCGAGACCCTTCCGTCTATGACGCTTGATGCGACATTTTTTTTGTCAAACTCAAATAAATTTTGATAACAAAAATATGCAGCACAAGTGAGGAAGAAATTTTTCATCAAACATATTTTTCAAAAAATTTCATTAATCAAATTTTAGCAAGTCTTCAGTCGAACAAGACCTTCGGATAGGCAAATTTCATTGCAGCGGATGCCGACGACTTGATGGCCATTGAGCAGCTTCTTGGCGATGATTGACAATAGACGTCACAGCATGTGATGCCTTTTGTCAGTCAGCAAACAAACAAAACGACGTCGTTTTAGACCGCGCAATTACGGCATATCACCGGATACTAAATCTCTTAGAATTGAGTTTCACATCCAAATCTTATTTGATATTCCTATTTTTTCCGTGCAATTACAGCATATCACCGGATACTAAATCCCCTAAAATTGAGTTTCACATCCAAGTCTTATTTGATATTCCTACTTTTCATATTATGCAAATTAATATGATTATTTTACTTAATCATTACATAAAAATAAAATAATATCATCGTATCGACAGCTAAACTTATGCTGACAAATACTCTTAATAATAATATAATAATTAATATATTAAAAGTATTTATTATACAATCACTTTTCTTAAGTTTTTTTTTTACGAGTAATGTTGGGTCCCACGTCAGAGTAACTCTGGAGAAGAAAATTGCCATACGAATTCGAAAATTGATAAACCCTAATTAAACCTCTGCTTCTTCTCATTCCCTATTACTCTTTTGTCATCGCACGATTACATCACTTTTGACCTCTACACGCCATTAGAGCCGACCAGAATCAATTCATTGTACAGTATTTTTATCCTGCGTGCCTCCAGTTGCATTTGACCTCAAATGGGGAGGCTCGGCTGGTTAGGGCTGACGCCCAGGCTCATTTCGCAGACGCATATCGTAAGTTCGGTATATTACACGTCGGAAACTTTAAAACTGATTTTGAAATGGGAGTTTTCCACCCCAATTCGGTGGTTTTGTATTTCATGGGCTGAAACTAAATTCGATCATTTTTGAGTTCCAGGCCAGGAGGAGATTTCTTTCATTCATGATGTTAGAAACGCAATCTAGTCAGTTAGACTCGCACTTTATCTCTTCTATGTTGGGAAGAGGTTGTTGGCACGGTAAGCTACGTCATGGATTTGGTCTAGTAGTTTTATTTCTTGTTTATTAGTAAGAGATTTGAAGCTCGGATATCAGGTATTGGAAGAGGCTAATGGCATTTGTTTCTTCTATGTGTAGCATACAGCCACAGCTCTCCTACTTGGAATCAAGGAGGTCCTGCAAATATAAGATTACCATTCAGCATTCGCTATTTTCACGCCACAGGTTTTTCTGCCTAAATAGAGTTAACTTCTTTACTAGAATCCTTAAAGTTTCTGTTTCAATTTGTAATTTGTTTTACCAATGAAGGTGCTTCCTTTGCTGCTGAGAAAGATTACTATGAAGTTCTTGGTGTCTCCAAAAACGCCAGTCGTGAAGAGATTAAAAAGGCTTTTCATGCTGTGAGTGCTCCTCATCGAATTTTATTTACCTTCCTTTATCCATCTGCAGATACATAGTGAATCCTGCATGGTGTGATCTAAAATGTTGCCGACGTAAGTGTTCGACCTTTAAACTAGTGTAGTAGCAAGTAATATGTTATAACGTTTCTAAATTGAGGTTGGATGGATTTGGGCTGTGCGTCTATCTACCTAATTATGTGTTAAGTCTTCAGTTTGTATGAAACCTGGCCACGATAGTGACTGTAGAATAGAGGATGCGTCCAACAGATGGCTGAGTCTCATCTTATGCTTTGGAATGACCTGTCAACCGGCCCTCAAATGTTTCATTTAAGAGCTGGAAAATTAATATCTTGATATAATCTTATTTCTAATGGATGTGATATAGCGTGCAATTTATTGGGGTGAGATTACTGGGTGGAATAACTGGTCATATTTTGGGTTATCTCATTTTGCGTGTCTATTATTCATTGTAGATATAATATTTTCTTATCGAGATTTTTTATTTTTTTATATTATATATATTTTATTTATATTTGTTTTATTACATTATATATATCTTATTGAAGTTTCACTTGGTCATACAGCTAGCTAAGAAGTATCACCCTGATGCAAATCAGAACAAGTCATTTGCAAAGAGGAAATTCCAAGAGATCAGAGATGCATATGAGGTTGATCATTAATACTCAATGCAATCGTGGTCGTTATAAATGAACTTTTGGTAGCATTATACCCATTGAGGCCCTTGTTTAATCTGTAATGTCGTGATGTTCAGATTTTACAAGATTCTGAAAAGAGGGCCCAGTATGACATGGTAACGACTGTTTCTTAGCTGTGTTGTCAGCACCATTTTTTCAGTTCTCAATGCTCTATTTCCAATGTTTTAATCCTTATTTCTTTTATTGATTCTCTAGCCAATTCTTGTTGTTGCCAGATAATATTTACTGTGGTAACCATTGGTTCTGACTTTTTTGCATTTCCTTGATACTTTAGGAGCGAGCTCAGGGTCCAGCCAGAGAACAACATACTGAATATTCTGCTAGAGGGCCTAGGGGTTTCGGGCGTGCTTCTAATGCAGAATTCTCTGAATCATTCCATAAAATTTTCTCTGAGGTGTTCTGCCGCATACTGTTCGTTAATTTGTGTAAGAAAATGTATCTTAGCAGTCTGCGTTTGTTATACCTTTCCTTCTGTTTTTCTATGTAGTTATTTGAAAATGAAGCAGAAGATTATGTTGCTGACATCAGGGTACAGTTTTATCGACCTAATCTTATTCAGATTATTTTCTCCACCCGTCACTCAACCAAAACTCGCTGTTAACTTCTTAGGCTGAGCTTTCTCTATCTTTCACTGAGGCCATCAAAGGATGCACAAAAACTTTATCTTTTGATGCAAATATTCCTTGTGATTCCTGCTGTAAGTAGAAACTCTATGATGAATCTCAAAGCATGAAATCAATGCTCGTGTTACTTTATATCCTGGAAATCACACCTTATCTATTTTCCTTTTTCTCCCACTTGCAGCTGGGCGTGGATATCCTTCTAATGCCAGGAGGGTAATTTGCTCCACTTGTGGGGGACTTGGAAAAGTATGTGAATTAGTAGTAATACGGACTCTTTTTCATGTTTGTACACACCATCTTTGTCCTTAATAATGCCTCTACATCAATTCAGGTGACAATTCCTCCATTTACGTCAAAATGCCGTACTTGCGGAGGGCTTGGTGAAGTTATCAAGGTTGGAATGTTGGATCTCATACATGGGGCACTATTTCATTGATGCGATGAAGTTTTCATATATTTTTTGATGCAGGAACATTGTCCATCATGTAAAGGATTGGGAGTAGTAGAAGGTGTTAAACAGGTTATAGTTTCTGTACCGCCAGGTTGGTTTGATACTTTTTCAGTCTTTATCTTAGATGCAAATATAAAGAATCAAACGCTAAAACCTACAAATACATTAGTTGCATTTTCATATGTGCAAGTCTTGTTAACAGTCCGGTTCTTGCTTACCTGATTAGGAGTTGAATCTGGTGCAACAATCCATGTCCCTGGAGCTGGTAATGCTGGTTGGAAACGAAGTCAAGTGGGGAGTTTGTACATTAAAATCAAGGTTTCTTATTTCTTTCTATACAATTCACGGGGATTAATGTAGTTTTGGATATGAGTGATTTAATGCAGTTTTGGAATTGTTGAATTTGTTAAATTCACTGAAAGCTTAGGTTAGCTAATGTAATATGTTTGATGAGCATCAGTATCTGATAAATGAAGGAACTTTAAATAGGCCCTCTGTGAATTGCTGAACGCGAATATACATAATTCGAAAAGTTCTTGTTTCACAATTCATTCTTCGGCTGCACTTGTTTATTTATTTCAGTATTAATCAAAGAACAGCATAGTCTGCGAGTAAAAATTTAGTTCTATGATCATATCTGTTTCGTACATATCCATGCATTGGAGATTCTGTGCTGCCACCATGCCATTATTTGTGAAGAAGCCAACTTCTGTTTCCTCTAGGTGCTGGTACTTTATGTCTTTACTATGATCTACAACACATCAAATCACTAGGGGCCTGATTGATTTTGTATCTTCGTTGAACCTCTCACCTTTGATATACCTCAGCAAAATATGTTAATTTCTTGGAGCTCATTGATTTTGCCTTTTCCGTTTTCAGGTCGAGGATGACTTTGTTTTCACTAGAGATGGTGCAGATTTATATGTTGATACTAACATAAGTTTTACTCAGGTTCGTCTCTTTCTCAGATTTAGATGTTCAATTCCATTTGCAATTTTCTACTTTTAGTTTCTTTTATGCATCTCCCAGTGACATGAAATTCTAGCTATCGTCAATTTGAATTACTCAAATCTTAGACCACGTTCTTAAATTTGTAGAATATTTATTTGGTGCGCCTGTCTTAGTCAAGAATATTTTTGAAATTAACTGAGCCTTATACTCTGTGGTTGCGTTCAGTTTGCAGTTGATATATTCAAACATACTTTGGAAAAGAAATAAAGAAATGATATCATACCAAATCAAAGCGCTATCGCCTAAAGGTGTAATAATGTCTGCGAAACATTATTTTTCGTGCTTAAAATCTACATGGCTCTTAAATGCTGTAAATATGTGCAAGGATTTGAATTTGTTAAATGCAATACACAAATGACTGATGAGTGTTGATTCGTCTAATCGCTCCATGAATAATTGTAAAGAGATCGTATTGAATTTTAAGTACTAATTGCAATCCTATGAGATATTCTATCTGCTTGTGTGCATGACCTTCTAGATTTTACTGCAGGCTGTTCTTGGTGGTAAGGTTGAGGTGCCAACATTGGAAGGGAAGATGGAAATAGAAGTACGGCCTTGATCTGTGTTCAATATCCTGAATTTGATTTGATAGCATTTTTCCTTCAATGTTTAATGTATATTCGAGTGATTCATCTAAGTTTTCATGATTTTCCTGTATTCAGATACCAAAAGGGGTTCAACCAGGTCAGCTAATGGTTTTAAGAGGCAAAGGTAACAATATATATATATATTTGTCAATTTTATATTCATTTTATTACAAAATCTGTTGATTAATATTTGATTCTATTTTATTGACAGGACTCCCAAAGCCAGGGTTGTTTGTCACCCAGGGAGATCAATATGTGCGTTTTCGTGTCAGCTTCCCCACGTTAGTTCTCTTGTACCTTTCATAATCATATAAGTTTCTACCCTCGGCTTACTTGAGTGTGTGCATCACTTATTAAAATAAGAACCAATAAAGTGAAATGTATAGAACAAGCTTTATTAGTTAAAATGCAAGTTGTATTGACCTGCTTCTATGCAGTCCTATGTAACTTCTAAATGATTACAGAACAACACTTACGACTTAGCTAATTAACATGCTAATTTTATGTATTTACCCATTTCGTACAGTGTTATAAATGAACGGCAGCGTCAGATACTAGAGGAATTAGCACTGGAAGAAGTACATGAAAATAGCTCGTCAAGTTTAGATAACTGGTAAATTTTCTGATTTATTTCTTTCTACATATCATGCAGATTGTTATGTTCTTTCTATTTTTTCTTGCTTTGATCTCTCATCCATGCTCAATCCAGATTAGATGCAATGAGTAACTTAGTGCAAACAGTTCCCACAGTGTTGGGTTGAATTTTGTAATCTATTTTTCAAGAGCTAAATGTGGCCCGTGCTTTGCTAGTCATGCATTTTGCAAACAGTCTCCTCTTGTAAGTTTATTTTTTTTATGTTACCAAACCATTAAAGGTTAGAAGATTTACCATCTTATGAGATGCTAATGTAAATAAAGTAAGCTAGTTGTCTCTGGATTAGGATTTAGGAATAAAACTTTAGGCGTCCGATTTATTAAGATTAGAGTTAGATCTAATGTGGTCAGTGTGTATGTTTCTCACTTACTTAAACGTAGTTTGGATACGAATGGTTGCTAAGGGTCGACTTTTGTTCATTTTGTGTCTTGTAGATTGAGCTGATTGTAATCAAGATTTTTAATATTGATAACAGGCTTTACCAGCAGCTGTCTACTGGTTGAACTTTCAGGTGGCAGCTAATCGTGGATCGTTGGCAGCTGTTTTTGACCCGTGCAGCGGATCCTAGATTCGTGATCCGGGTTTCCATCATCCTGCTTCTGCTCCTGATGATGTTTGGCTGAAGAGCCAAATAAGGTTGGCTATCAGGTCAGTCAAAACCCACAGCTTCACACCTACAATTTCTGGATCACCAAGCATCCCATTCCTAGGGATGACCAATTTAAACCTCCAACCATTATATACTCTTCAAAGATAACAGGGCATTCGACATAGCCTCGCCTGCCATCCATTTTTCATGGTTCTGACCAATTTCCAGAGTTCAATTTGATTGAGACCCATTGTTGGTAGGGTTCTCTGCTGACACGCCCACAATAAAATGCTGTATAGGAAATAGAAAACACAATTCACAGCAGTGCATCCAATGTATCTACACAAGGCTGCATCTTTGGTGCCCTATAGTTCACCTGTTGTTGAGACTTTGAAACTTGATCAACATAATGAAAGAAATCCCTATTGGACCACATCGAGACCTCAGCTGTCCCAAAATATATATTTTGCTAATGTCCTGGCTTGAATGCCTGATTATAGAGTACTTAATCATATCAGACATTTTTGCAGTTGGTGGAGAGATAGCTTCTAAAGTTGTAAGAAGACCATTCAATTTCATGAAATTTATGAATAAACTGGAACATAACAATTAAGCAACTATCTCATTTGACAGATTATTAAATCAATTCAATCAAACAAACAATCAGCATCTCCCAACTTTACTAGTTTCATGCATGCGCCCCTTTGATGCCATTCCCAAACTTGTTAATGCTGGTCTTTCTCATCAAATAACATTACACTATTCATGCTGAGATTCTCATCCCGTACAGTCATATCAGTATATAACAATTGAAAATAACGGTGGTTTTAGTCAAAACAAGAATGATTTTTTTAAAAAAAAATTGGGGTTTATAAAAATTATAATTCAACTAGTAATATTACTTTAATTACTGTATACGTGAGACACATTAATACTAGTTATAAAAATTTTAAACTATACTGTTTCTTAGATTGTTTGGCATTATCGGATCTTATCCCTTCATGCTGAGTGGTAAGATGGTGAACAGTTGGACCGGACGCGACGGTTTGACCAGTTATATGGTGGTTCTTGACCATAAGGTAGGGCTGAGCTGAGCATCTAGTCTAAACTACCTAATAAAGTTGTGAAACCTCGATTCCAATTGATAAATCAAACAAAACACCAAAGGTGAGTAAATAAAACAGTCTTTCAATGAAATGAGACTTCATAAAAACTAAACATGGATGACAGCAGTGGCGGATCTAAAGGTGGACTCCAAAAAAATTTTGCTTATATTTATATGCTATTTTGGTTATAAAGTTAAAAAAATATTCATAATGTCTATTAATCAAAATGACCCTTAATAAATTAAAGACATACAATATCTACCCAAATAATTGATTTTTAGATAACGAACTCACTTAACATTTTTTCTGGATCTGCCACTGGATGGCAGTGCCAATTACATCTTTTATTCATCTCATGTTTCTATCACTTTTCAGCAGTGAAGTACCTAATCGCCTAAAACAAGGCAGTCCCTTTTTATGTTTGGCAATAAATATTTAGGAGAGCATGCGTAGATCAATTCATCAGGCACGCGGCTCAGGCATACGAATCATCCATATTGCACTCTCCTCCAAAAACTTTGAGGCTGCGGGGTGAGCCGCAGCTGCCTTCGGCTATGATCGCTCTGTCGTTGGCCGCCATATGTGCGATAATCTTGTATATCATCTCAATCTACACAAGTGATGAAAAGGATAAAGAGTTTGTTCCTAGATGTCAGCATGTACTTTAGTAGTTTCAAGCAATTTACTATTTGAACTCACATCTTCAGGAGCATGACATCGGTCAGCTACTTCTTGGAGGGTCAATGGCTCGATGGGCTGTTTACAACTGCGGTGAAATAAAAGAGACACAAATCACGAAAAGTTGGCGCTATAGACTGAGTAGGTCGCTGAGAACATCAAAATGACTGGGCAAGTGGAACAATATCAGACCTGGCTTCATTGAGTATGGCCAGGACTCTTTTCTGAAGGGCTAACACTTCTCCAGCAGCTTTTTTACCAGCTTCCACGCCTGAACATTATTTATTGGAGAGCATAATCTTTGGATTTAGTTAGTTGGAAATCTAAAATGGCCACAGACAGTAACAAAACACAAGATGTACCAGGTTGATGGTAGGCATTGATGTTGACGATTGCTGCATATATCCCAACTGCTCGCTCATACAGTGCTATAAGAGCACCCACAGTTCTGGGTGTAACTTCTTGCACTGTGACTGTTATGGATTCTCTGTCATTGGCGTACAGAGCTGCCCTTGTTCCCTGGAACAAGTTCGACCCATCGTTGTAAAACATATGAACAAAAACACATTAACCTGATTGGTCACTGCTTTATCTTATCTGATGGAAGGAAAGTGAAAAGGAAAATAGGTGGTAAAATATTTTTTCACATAAAATGCATCAGAAAAATTTTGTATTGCTTGATATTTTTGTTTGTTTTACTTTTCCACAGTAAACCAAACACAAAATATCATTTTCTTCACAATTCTTTCCATCTCAGATTTTCCAAGAACTACATAAGGAGTCATTATTTATAAAAGAAATTGCACCACCAATTTTTAGTTTCTGGATCGACTACTTCTTTCAGGCAATATGTTTATTCAACACAGGGTAGAATATAAACTCCTAGCAGCATTTTCCTAGGAGAAAAATGGAATTCACTTAAAAATTATAGCTTTTCTCTTCACTAACAAGATTGACAAGGTTTTAAGATGGATCATAATCAGCTCATCTCTTCACTAAAAATTATAGCATTTTTCTGGCATATAATTGTATTGTACACTCAGTGAT
The DNA here is from genome assembly GCA_002312845.1 of Kalanchoe fedtschenkoi. Taxonomy (NCBI): domain Eukaryota; kingdom Viridiplantae; phylum Streptophyta; class Magnoliopsida; order Saxifragales; family Crassulaceae; genus Kalanchoe; species Kalanchoe fedtschenkoi. The sequence continues at coordinate 523,462 of NQLW01000089.1, read as the reverse complement.
TAGTAGTTTGAATCTTCAGACAATCAAACATTGACAATATACAGTCATTCTAACAAAGCTTCATTTTTTTTGGGGGAAAAAAAGATTATTCAGCATCTTTGAGGGAATTGCAACCGGAGACAGTAGACCAGGAAGCCACACCAGATATACGTTCAGGTGAAAAAGCAACTAAAATATAAGATCTAGTCAAGTTGATGATGAAAAGCTGGCTACTTCCAGGAGAGTTAACAAAGATTTTGATTTAGTGAAACCAAGAGCTTGAGGATGGGAAAAGTACTATTGAAAGTATTAACTTCAAATTTATCGGTAAATAAGACCCACCTGTAACATTCCAAAAAGGTAGTCACCACATGTGACACCCGGTTCAAGCTCCCAATCATGACCGGGTGGCCGGTCACGTAATACTTCGATGAATGTTGCAAAGAAATTATGCACACCTTCTCTTAGTTGCTGTATGTAGCTGCACATACCCAACATGTGATATCACAGTGAGTGAAAAAAAAAAGTAAAAGGTAGCTAATATCCGAGTTAAATTGGATGTCCCGAAAATACAGTAAGAAACTTACGCATGCTGATCTGTGCTACCTTTATTTCCGTATACAGTAAGCCCTTGATTCACCTGTAAAATGATCAAATAACATTAAATCTGTGTCGATTCTAACGGTGTGCATCATATAAGGAACACTGCCAGTCCAGAATTGCTCTGGAAAAGCAAGAGGATGGCTGAGTTACATTCTCGCAAAGATATACTGAGTGTTGGGTTTAGTTAAGCACCCTCCAACTTATATTTGCTTAATAAAATGTTGTGCTTAATGATTACAAAGATATCGACAGTACCCGATTGCCATCCAAATCAAACTCTTTTCCAAGAGATTCCATGACCAATTGCTGCAAGTATCTACTAAATAGCAACAAGCTGTCCTTGTAAGGAAGGACAACCATATCCTGAGAAATTGCAGTCGAAATGTGAGCCAGACAAACATAGATTATACAGCGAATAAATTTGTATACTATATGAACATCAGAACAGCTACCTTCAATCCTTTCCCATCAGAGGCCCAATACCAGCACAATGCCAGCAAAGCTGCTGGATTGTTCTTCACCTGATACAGCTCATCAGTATCATTAAGTAAGGCGTCAGTGACCGAATGATTATTCACATTTCAGGAACTTTTAACTTTGTGGTTCATAAACTCGTGAATATTGAAGTTCATTATGCTAGTAACTTATGTATTTTCTCGGGGCTGCATACGCAAGAGTTACAATACTACAATACAAGTCATTTCACTACATAAGAGCAGATAGCGCAAAGAACAATGTCATTCCTTATACATTTTATTCTGTAAAATTCTTACCACTGTAGTTCGATTCGCCTCGTCCATCAGTGCAGCACCAGCTAGCATTTCTCTGATGTTAATGCCCTGCAATCAGACATTCACGTAATAGTATTTAGGAGACATAATCAGACATAGTCTGTCCGCTTAAAAGAAGATTTTTGAGCAGCAACAACCTGGAGAGCTGCAGGAAGTAGCCCAACAGCAGACATTACAGAAGTCCTTCCTCCAACCCAATCAAACATAGGAAATCTAGCTACCCAACCTTCAATTCTTGCAGTGTTGTCTAACAGTGAATTTTCTTGCGTGATAGCAACACCCTGTGTAATAGACAATATGCTTCAGATTGTCTACAGTAAATTATATCTAAGGTGGAAAGATAAAGTCGGTGCGCATATCTGCACACATGCCAACTCAAGCCTGATAGTTTTTCTACCGTAATGCTGGAAGGAATAAAATATGGGCGAAGCTGCACTGTAGCAAGACATGAAGAAAACATGCAAGCAGAAACAAGAACCTGAGATCAAAACCTGTTTCGCAAAATCCAAGCCTGCCTCGCGGAAAGCCCTTTGTACCTCTAGTAATCCATTTCTAGTTTCAGGGGTACCTCCACTCTGCAATACGATGACAAAATTTATAGTTATCACTTATCAACTGTACCATTTAAGAATGATCTTCGTGAAAAAACATGCTAATACAAACTACTATCCACACCTTTGAGATCACAATTACTAGTGTAGATGCCAACTCATCACCAAGCTGAGCAATTTGATGATCAATCCCAGCTGGATCCGTATTGTCAATGAATCGTATCTGAAAACAACAAGCCTAAAACATTTCTACCCTGGAGTTATAAAAAGTAGTTTTGCCAAATTTTTAAATAAAAAGAAAAACCTTCAGAGGAGGATTATCAGGAGCTAATGCCTCTGCGACGAACTGTGGCCCTAATGCCGAACCTCCTATCCCAACAGACAAAATTTGGGTAAAGCGACCTTCCGGAGAAGATGGAGGCTTGATCTGCATCCCAACACCATCAGTTGGTAATATAGCTATATTTCAGTCCTAGTATCACACGCTATCAGATTCTAACATCCCCAAATCCATTTCTGGTCCTCATACAATCTGGCGGCACTGCACTGGATGTGGGGGGAAAAAAAAACTGACCTTACCACTGATGACATCATCAGCGAAGGCGGAAACAGCTTCTAGCGTATTATCAATCTGGGATTTCAACCTGGAGCTGGGCGCCAAGTTGGAATTCCTGAGCCAGTAATGGCCGACCATCCGGCCCTCATCAGGATTGGCAATGGCGCCCTTCTCCAACTCCTGCATGGCCTTGAACGCAGCTTGAAACTTAGGCTCCATAATATTGACGAAGTCATCAGTGAAGCCGACCCGACTGACATCGATGTACAAGCCAAGCTCCTTATGTTGATACAGCCAGTCAACAAACCTGGTCCAGAGAGCCCGCGGGTCCTTCACCAGGCCCTTCTTCAGCAGCGCTAGGTCCGAGGAGGTGTCCCTGGCTAGGGAATGCGTGGCTGTGGTCAGATGAGTGTAGTGTCTGGACGAGCGATGAGAGGGGAATGCGAGGGAGACTCTGCGGAAGGAGGATCGGGTGGAGGCGAGGTTAAGGGCGGAGGAGGAGGACGGGGAGCGTATGCCGGAGATGGAGGCCATTGATAGGTGGGTGAGCGCCTTAATTCATGGGTTGAGGGAGTTGTAATGTAAGGAGAAGAAAGCTTTGGAAGATACTGTCGTGTTGTGTCATCGTGTGTCACTTCCATTGGTTTTGTGCGTGCCAATCGCACGTTGGTTGCGGTCGGGTCCCCTCCGGATCAAAATGTTGGGAATTTCTTTCTTCCCTCAATGCACCAATGTTTCAAACAAACCTCAACTAAAATGTTGCAAGCATATCTTGAAATATTTATTCATTTCTACTCATGAAAATATGTTAATTGAAATAGTAAATTGGAAATTTTATTTTTATGTTTTTTTAAAAAATGTGCTTTCATTGAAAAGATAGTATGAACAAGAGAGAGAAAAGGTGTCTCAAATAATGTACAAACCAAGTCAGAATGGCTAAGAATCCGACTATCTGAGAAAGATGATCTAAATCTATTTGATAAGCTCATGCGCTTGTTGTAATGAGACGAGACCGGAAAAAGCTCTGTTTTATGTTACCATCATGCAAGACTGTCTTTAGAATGTGGAGTTTGGAGAAGGGGATATCTTGAATTATAACAATATTCATGGCTTTCCAAATATTATTATGGATACAAGTTGATAAAAATAGAAAGCAAATGAGCTTGAATTATTTGGAAGGGAACTGATTAGAAAAAGATGACAGATGTAATGCCTAAGAGCCTGGACGATGAGATCCTAAGTATGCTAATACTGTAAGGGAATATACGCCTAAAGCTTAATAAACATTGGTTCCCTTCCATTGGTTATCTATAAACATGAACGACATATGTTTATTTTGTACTCTTTAGTTAATATACACCTATAGCCTAATAACTAAATCAACATTAACAAATCATTCAACAGAACAATTCAATCATTAAGGCTATCATGAAACAAAATAATCATTCAGTTGAAGTACAATAAAAATAACATCATGACAATCATTTATTAAGAATGATTATCTCGCGATGTACATCACAAGTTAAAGCACCTGAACTACACAAAGAATTTAGTTACTAAGAGCCATAGGAATGAACATAATCATATATAAACAAACTGCACTAACTCTGCCCAGACCAGAACAATATCCCTTGTTGTTCTCCATTGGCGGTTGACTCTCTAGTCGTAGTGATGTTTCTCTAGTTTCACATGCACGGTGTAGTCACCTTCAGATCGTACACTTGAATAATGAGGTAGAGACCTCCTTATATAGCTTAAGGTGTGTCCAACCTAACAACAATTGATAATCATGAGTTGTTTAAGTTCTCTGATGTAAATTCTTGGGAAATTTGATGTATATATGAATTTGTGAGCTGATAGAAGATAAACTCGGATTTAGAGTTGATTTTGGAAACAAATCTGTCCATCGACATTGATCATTATGCTAGCGGATATCCATTGAGAATTAGATCACAATTCCTTTTAGAAAGTTATAGATGATTGTCTTAATTTTCTATATCAACTTGAATTATCAAAATCAAACTTTTAATATGGAGGTTATTGCCCTTGAACCTTACCAAATCAAAACTGGCTTGAATTTCGCAGCAGGCGCGTGTGGCATGCACATGTGTGCTTTCTTGTGTGTGCAGCTCTTGTGCGTGATGAGTGTTGCGCCAACTCTTTGATTTTTTGTTCTTTTAACACATGTATGTCCTTGCCATATCACTCGCGCGCATGGTGTTTGCGCTCGACTAGTTGTACTCTTGAGTCCTTCGATTTGATGTTGTCCGTACTTTACTCTGAAAATCTCCTTTTAGCATATTTTTACATAAAGATCTAAAATAAATTTGAAATACAAATACTAGGTAAAAGTATCAAATAATACTCACGAACAATCAAGAATAAGTGAGTTAAGTTTATAATAAACTGAATAAATTGGTCTCATCATATGACTAGAGAGACAGGCTATCAACTGATATTATGCAAGTTTATTCCATGAACTCAAGTGATATTAAATTAGAAAGATCTCAGAGACTGAAAAATGAGCTTGAGATTACAATCATACTTAATAATCTTCATGATATGAGCTCTTGAGAAGGGGACATCATAGAAAACAATGTTATTTTTAAATCTCCAGATATGATAGATATCCGCAGAGATAAAGGGAAAGCAAACATGCTTGAAAATTTGAGAAGAAAAATTACTGAAGGCTGACCATGAAATCGTTTGGGCCCATGGTGAGAATGTGCTAGAAGGCTGACAAAGACATAAATCAATATCTATAAGACAGAGCCTAAAAGGTATAATCTTCAAAGGAAGTCTGTCTTGGTAGGCTAGAATGTGAAGCTATGTTTCAGATATGAGATTTTATTCCATATAACGTGACATCAAGGGGCTATGGACGACCCCTAGTCGAATGAGAGTAAACTGATTTTAATTAGAAATGGATACCTGAAATCTTTCATGTAAGAACATCATTAGTCACTGAACAATAATCCTGAGCTAAATCTCTAGATTTGAGCATCTCCTTCACCGAACACGGATAAGATACTTTATGAGGAAGAAACCACCAAGATCGTGATTTAATGATATATGAACGCAACCACTTAATCCATAAAGAATCAGATTTGAGATGGAGGTCCCAATTTTGTGAGAGAAAAATAAATAAACTAATGTGAGTATTCATCTTGATACCGAGACCACTATAAGAAGTAGGAAGACAAACCTGTATCCAATTTTTTTTAAAACTACCCTTCCTCCAAGTTTTTATATCAATTTTACCCTACCATTCATTTTAATTCCAAATCTACCCTATTTGAAGAAAATCGTATTTGTGAACCGCAGTTTTCTTTAAGAAAACCGCAGTTTCAGACCAGTGATTTCTTAAAATAACAATACCGCAGTTTCAAACTGCAGTTTTCTTAAAACAATCGCGGTTCACAATTGTGGTTTTTGTGTATTTTAAACTGATGTTTTTATAGAAAATAAAATCGCGGTTTGTAATGGTGGTTTTATTAAGAAAAACCGCGGTTCACAATTACGGTTTTCTTCAAGTATGGTAGATTTTAAATTAAAAAGAATGGAAGGGTAGAATGAATATAAAAATTTGTGGAAATGGTAGTTTTCAGAAAAAATCCTTGTATCCATCTAATTGGAGATTTATACTCAACTTATCATAATAACTTCCTGGAAATACAATCAACAACTTTAAGAGTAGCCTTATGTGGCCCTTAAACTCTATACTAAAAGACTGAAGAGAATTGAGGACCAATATGAGAATTACTCTTCCAACTAAAGATAGATGCTTGTTATCCCACGATTTAATTCAAAAATTAATAGAATCCAGAATAATGGTGGAGTTCGAGGCTCGAATGGACTTGGAATTTAGGGGAACTCCAAACACTTAATTGTCAGATGCCCTTGAGAAAAGCCAATTAAATAAGATAAATGTCATGCAATCACGGGTGAGATCCTGCCAAAAAAACCTTATACCTACATCAGTTAACCTGAGGCCAGAAATATCACCGAAAGCATCCAGAGCTTCCTTCATTAGACCTAGAGACTGAGAATCACCATGAAAAAGGATAATGAGGTCACCACTATAAATAAGGTGATTCAGATTTAGCTTGGCGCACCTTGGGTGAGCTTTGAAGATCAGATTGGAAAAAAGAATTCTAAGCATTCTCAAGAAGAACTCCATCAACAAGTAGAAAAGAAGAGAAGATAAAAGGGTAGCCCTGCCTTATACTAGCTTGTTCTCAAAAATAACCCTAGATGCTACTTTGAAGACAATAGAGAAGTTTGTACATGTGATACAACTGGTCATCCATTTAACAAAATTATAAGAAAATCCATAATACTTCATGAACTGAAGAAGGAAGTCCCTACTAATAGAATCAAAAGATGTCTGAGTGTCAACCTTGAGGCAGCATTTAAAGGAGATATTCTTTTGAGAATAACCCGAGATCAGAGATTGCGTTCGAAAAATATTATGAATAATACTTCGACCTTCAATGAAAGTTGTCTACTCATGACCTATTAACTTCTTCATAGAGTGCATCCTGATATTGAATTTTAGTGACTACCTTATAGACAATATGACATCAAAAAAGAACTCATTAACAGTAGAAGAGGTTTCTGTCTTGAGAATAAGAACTAACAATGTTGAGTCCAAACTCTGAGACATTTTTTCCTTAAGAAAGAAAGTCCTGATAGCTCAAATAATGATGTCAAACAAAACAAAATGATTAAATGAGCTTAACTTTTTAGTGGACCCGTCGTTCAATTCCAATGAACCATACACATCATCTACAAAGATCGAGTAAAATAACCAAAAACGAGCTCAAGAAAGGATTGCGTAACTGGGGCATCTTAATATATATAAACTAGTACATCAGTATTATTGTGCTGTTATCCAGTTATATTAATTACAATTCAATCTTTAAGATTCAGTATAATTCAGTCTTAACGTATGCATGAGCATATGATATATCCAGATATAGTCGTGGACGCAAGACGCCAAGGAGCAAATAGGATCATCAAGTATAACATTTGCTGTAATGAAAACAACACTCTAGACCATGTGGATGATGTACACAGTACACCTGAAAACGTTCTCAATCACATTATGAAAAACATAAATGAAGAAGACTACGGAGATGAGTGTAACATCATGTTGTGTACTGCATGCCTTACGTTTCCATTCCTAATTGGTACACGCCTGCATCAATATGTCAAGGAAGAAAAGGATAAGGCATGAACATGTTTTCCAGGTCCCTCAGATAGATGTAACTTGTTAATCCATGCACAACCATGTATGGAAGAATATATCCAAGGTACAGTGTTTATAGATTGGTTTTATTTCTGATGCTCACCTTATAGTTCATATGGCACACTAGAACTTGCTGGCTCTTCTACGTAGTGTGCCAGAGATGTCAAGCATTATATCCACTTTATGGCTTGTAAACCAAGCAGCCAAATGCATTTCGCTTTCGTCTTTCCTGGCATGCCAAATGGACAAATACTGTTCATGATTCCAATGGAGGGCTACTGGTGCAAAGACTGCGAATGTCGCCATCACTTGCCCATTCATTACTTAGCTAAATTATCAAGTAGTTCAAATACAGATAACAGCTTTCTTTCTTTGCATATCAACTCAAGCAATGCAGTCCAGGTTTCCATCTCAGGCTTGAGACCCATCTCAACTAGTCCAAAAACAGCAGATGCGGCATCATCTGCCCTCCCCTCATTGCACATGCGAATCAATAATTCATTTGAAGTGGCAAAATGAGGCACAAAACCTCGTCCCAGCATTAAATGAAGTAACTCGGCTGCTCTTTTTAATTTACCTTCCTTCAACAGTATGTTGAGGACGACTCTGTAACTGGCTTTGTTTAGATGAACACCCTGATATGGGAGTCTATCAAGCATTCTGAGAGCTTCGTCATACCTACCTTCTCTGCACAAACCTCTGAGTATTACGTTGAAAGTAGTGGCATCAGGTTGACAGCTCTTTTCTTTCATCTCTTTCAGCAATTCCAGAGCATCGTCAACGCTCCCAATCTTGCAAGAGCAATTCATTAGTGCTGTATAACCAACTGTGTCCAATTCTAAGCCTGAGTTCTTCATTTCATCGAATGCTTCCTTGGCCTCCGACAACCTTCCCTCCTTGCAGAATCCATTTATTAGTGTCGCATAATTGTATATATTGGGACTGCAGCCATTGCTCTTCATGAATTCCATAATTTTCTTGGCTCGGTCAACTTTACCATCCTGACAAAACCCATTCAATAGAAGATTGTACGTCAAGGCATCAGGTATTATTTGATATTTTGAGACCATATCTTCAAACAAATCAACAGCTTCCTTCAATTTACCAAGTCTGCAATGACCATCAATCAAAGTAGAGTATGTGATTAAGTTGGGATAAGAAATCTTCAACTTTCTCATCTCCTCCAAGACCTTGAACGCAGATGCAAGATCTTCATTCCTGCAGTGATGCTTAATCAGAATATTGTAAATGCATGTATTGGGCTCAAGATCCAGATTCTTCTTACATGCAACCAGAAACTGTTGAGCCTTGGCAATTTGCTTGGATTCTATCAGAAGGTTAAGACATGTGCTGATGGCATTGAGAGAAGGCTTCTCACGAACCATTGGTTGAATGGCATCAAACATTTCTACAACTCGTTCATGTAGAGAAGCCCGTGAAAATAGTTTCATTAGATTGACGAATATACCTTCGTGAAACTTGCAGGTTTCATATTTCATTTGCCGAAGAATTCCATCAATCGCATTAAATTTCTTTGAATGAGCAAGCTTATGAAGGATAGCAGCATAAGTAGCATTGTTGTGATTAAAACCCCGTTGCTCTGACACTTTGTTGAAAGCATTCAGGGCACGCTGGGGATCTTCCGCGTGTCTAATGAAATTGATGATGGCTTCATGAGACATATATTTGCGCTTGTTTTCCACTTCCTGCTTGGTAGGATTGTTTTCGACAGGAAGGTCAGATTTTGAGGTGGCTGCTTTAAGATACTTGAGTGGAGAAAACCATGAACGCGAAATTGATGACTCAGATGCGGAGGACAGGGAGGATAGCCCTCTATGGACTTTTGAAATTCCTCCCATGTTTTGCACACTAATAAACCTCCAATAACTCAATCATCTGACAAAAATACAAATCAAAGCTTTCAGATTATATCATAAACTCATCACAAAAACATAAAAATTCAGAGACAGTCAAAAGCATTCCTGTTTACTTTTTCAAATTAAGACCTCACATGAATACCCAACTCGGACACTGAGGTAACTAGATAAGGATCATATCTTATAGTATTACTCGAACAAGACGATAGAAACTTTTGACATGGCAAAAAGCAAGAGCTCATCCCACAAATTCTCACATAAGTCTGCATCTTCTTCCAACAAAACAGAAGCAACCAATAACAACTTACCAACCACAAATGCAGGGCATTCATCCCAAAGACCTTAACGAATTGAAGAAAGGAAAAAGAAAACTAATATTAAAATTTAAAAAAAATTTGGAAACATACGACATATCTAAAATGTGCAGACATTACGTCGAACATTTGTAGTGCAATCATGTGTTACCCAAAATCTGCTACCATCAAACATGAACAAAACCGATTTACTGAATCATCTGATCTTATTATTAGTAACCTTATGACCGTAACATTATAGGCATCGGGAACTGACCTGGATGACAATGGCTATCCAGAACTCTTCAACTTACAAAACCCTCATCTTCCCAACCCCCAAAATGGCAGTCCGGAAATTCAATGATTCATCAACAAGCCGCCAAATGGGCCTTTTCCGGGTGCGAGCAGAAGCAGATGGAGGCTTCGTTGAAGTGAGAATCAGGTTAGATAATCTGGTTAAAATGGCGCCAAGGTTTTCGTATGACCGACGACATCATGGATGATCTCACATTATTCTCCGTTGAGTGTTCGACATTCATGCGTGGAGTTACACAATAATTGGGCCGACAAAGTTTTAATCATCTGCAACCAGCCCACTATTTTCTATAGGAAAAAAAATCTTAATTGGGGATTTAATAATCACTATTTTATGGTTGGAAGTTTGAACTATCTTATCTTCACACATAATTCAAAAGAAGACTGAACTATCACCACTTATCTAATTGCGGTCCGAACTAGCACGATTTTCAAAAAAGTTGCGATGAACAAAAAATTAGATTGATTTTCTAAAATAAAATGTAACATTACATTCATAAATTGATATTATTATAAGATTTAGATTTGTGTGCGAAAAATATGTCGTCTAGTTATCAAAATAAATAATATCGTTTTATGTACATAAAGAAAATAATATTTTTTTCATACTCAATCATTCATAATTCTGAACAAATTTTATAAGATCAGTTATGTTTAAGAAATCAAACAAACAGATCTCAAGCATCATCCAAAATCAGTCCGATTTTTTTTTCATCGCACATTTTTTGAATAGTGGTAGTTCGTACCGCAATTGGGTAAGCGGTGGTAGTTCAGAGCCCCTTTTGGATTTTCCCCTAAATTATAGGCTAATATATATATAATAATATATATTATTATATAAAGTGATTTTTTATATACCCATTTTGCTTGATTTGTTTCATAAATACCATATTCTTTGGTTTCAGATGATGACGTGGGAAAAAAAAGAAGATGGTGACGTGGCTGACACTCCATTTTGGGTCAGACCAAACCGTATTCTGTAAACGTGATTTGCTTGGATATCAGATCCATGCATGATTTTTTTTGTCATGCATTATTGTGCCAAGAAACTCCTCTTTAACAATCACCTCAAGAAGCCCATAAACCTGGTTCCAATAGACTTAAAGCGAATCAATCACCGATCTAAGAATGAAAACTCGCCCAACATATATAAGATAAATGTATGTTCCCTAGGACTGAATTCTAGATTTAATAAAATATTGAATGATGGTACAATGTAAGGCTACGAGGGACTTAAATTTTAGGGGAGATGTCAAATATTTATCTTGTAACTATCCTTTAGAGAAGTTAATAAGATAAGATAAGTGCCTTATGAAAGCTTGGAAAGCCTGTCAAAGAAATCTTAGACTTAGAGCCATTAATTCAAGCCGAAAACATCATCAAAAGCATCCAAAACTTTTTTTTCATAATACAGAAAAACACTATGGAAAATGATGAAGATGTAATGAGCATAAATAAGATGATTCAAGTTCAATCAGACACACTTAGGATGAGCTTTGAATGATGGATTAAAGATAAATGACTCTAAGCATTTTGGATAGAAATTCTATTACCAAGCAGAATATAAGAGGTGGCAATGGGCACCCCTGTCTTACACCGGCTTAACCTTGAAACTATCCCTGAAGGCTACCCTTGAAGACAATAAAGATGTGTGTGCCTATAATATAGTTGGTCATCCATTTGCTAAAACTTGGAAGACATCAGTAATACTTCATCCATTGAACAAAGAAGTCCAAGCTAATGGAGTCGGAAGATTTCTGGATATCAATCTTGAGGCAACATCTATGAGTGATATTCTTCCGAGAACAATACGATATCAAGAACTGCACAAGAAGAATTATGAATAATACTTCAACCCTCAGTGAAGGTTGTTTTCTCATGACCCAATAACTTCTTCACATACGAATGCATCTTAAAAATCAGAAATTTAGTGATCACCTTATAGATGGTATAACACAAGGAAAGAGGTCTAAAATCATTGGTAGTGGTAGGAGCTTCAGTCTTGACAGTAAGAACTCTTAATGTCGAGTTCAAGCCCTTAGGAATTTATTCATTGGAGAAGAAAGCTTTGATAGCCTTGCAAATATCCATATCAATAATAGGCAAAGTAAACTTAAATAATTTTGCATTAAAATCATGGAGTTCTATTGTTTCCCTGGGTGAAAATGACTGCCTTGATATCATCATCCAAAAAGAAAGCGCAAAGAGCCCAGCTATCAATATGAGACAAGGATCCATGGGAGCCAGCCTATTATCATAAGGAATCACACCCGAAGAAGTACCCAGAATAGCTCTCAAGCGATCAATTAGGTACTTTTTGATCTGAGAAAGATCCTCAGTCCAATTTCTATCTGGGCCTTGAAGTTTGTTCATAGAATTTCTGATCGTTCTCTTCTTTAGAAAAGCATGAATATATGCACTATTCAAATCCTCATGATTACTCCACTAAACTTTAGATTACTAATGAGGATGAATAGCTTCCGTCCTTTTTCAATTTGATGAACGTGTAAAACTGTCCGACCACTTTTCAGAAAACTCATAACTAATTGTTAATTTTTACATAAAAAGACACCGCAGAAGATGACATGACCAAAAGTCCTTGGACATTAGCCGGAAATATGATAAGATTTTTGGCAACTTCAGGGGCTTTCCATCCGATATTCAATTATATTTAATATTCTGATAAAAATTTTAAGTTTCAGCTGGAAATTGGCAGAAAACTGACCGTAATCTTAGTAAAAAAGTTTTAGTAAATTTCTCGCCAACTCAACTTTGGCCACAATATAGAAAATTTTTTATAACGAGAGGGTAATTTAGTAATATCATGCATTCGCCTTAAATCATACATATCAATACAAAAAACTTCTCCAACCAAATACCAACCTACGAACATACCATATTATGCAACATTGTATATAAATAGCATATCATCATATATTAGTATGTCACTAAACTTAGCAAATTTTAGACTTCCCAACTAAACACCCCGCAAGATTGGTAAAGTTCATACCCCCAACCATGAATGATAGATAACTCGAACAACTTTAAGTGGTCTTCTAATACAATTGATTGCCTAAAATTTGAATTTATGTCTATTTTTTTAACCTATTTCAAGTTCATATATTATAATAGTGTTACATTTTTTTTCTTATGACGGTTAGTTGCCGTTATAAATTGACGAAATTTACAATTTCCTTGTAATTTTTTATGAAATATAAGAATGTGGAAGAAGCACTAGTATACACTAAACAAGTAAACAGTAATAAACCTAAAATATGGAAATAAAATATACATAATCAAAGCTTTGAATACATATAAGAATGAGATCGACAAGATTAAAGGAGGTACAGTACACCTCAAATTCTACGTTGGTCTAACCACAGCGTGGTTCATAGATATTCATTAATGTATGATCAAGCTGGAACAATATTATTAAACCTCGACCACATCGTGCCTGCATCTTAGAACTCTCATTCATAATGTAACTTTAGTTTAAACAAATAAGCATGCAAGTACATAGAGAAGAAAGATATCATTATCTAATAATTAGCCTTGAATAAGACCAATCAGTAAATTACCAGACTGTTTGACGAGTCAAGGTAGGTCACAACACATGACTCTACAAATATTTATACACCAGCTCATTTTAACAATAATAGATGGAATAATTTAGATTAGATTAATGCCTCTTGCTGACTGATTTGAAACTAGCTAGGAGCCAGCTTAGCTGGTTTCATTGGTCATTTGAAATGCTAGACTATACTAATTGTCACTCAAGCTAGCTAGCTACTAGATAGTATAGATTATTGTATAATTCTGAAAACTATTGTTAGGTCTTAATTTTATTATAAAAATAATTATATATATATATTATTAAATTTATTATTAATGTATATAACTCTGTCGAACCGTTTAATTAATTTTTCCGATTAATCCCTCTCAACTCAATTAATCTTGACACTTTACTCACCGTCTAACACTTTTTATAACATTATGTTGAGACAACAGAGAACAAATATGACATTTAATTTATAGGAAGCTTGAAGTCGTCATTTTTATATATGCACTCAGAGTTGTGCATATATATAGTTGTTAGTAGTCCCCAAATGCTTTAAAATGAATAATAATTTATTTAGGCTTTTAGTGAATCTCAATAATAACTCGCAGGATCGATAGCTTTATGGAGAGTTGCATGCAACAACATCTCTATAAACTTGCGGGAACTTTTTTGCAACAGTCAATCAGCCATCAGCTAGGCTACATTCATCTACCTTGGAACACGTAGAGTGACTGAAATTATTGTGAGGACCATGACCATCGCTGCTAGCTCTAAATACAAGAAGCTCAATA
>NQLW01000089.1:458028-507842 GCA_002312845.1 Kalanchoe fedtschenkoi | reverse complement strand
TGATCATGTCTTAGTACCGAGAATAATTTAAGAATTGATGAGAGATGTTACGAGGATTTATGAGATAAATTTTTATTGTGTGATCGTCTTTATGTAAGTCTTTGTTTGGAGAAAACGTATACGCTTAGTGTGAGTGAAAGTCGGTCAAAAATGTTGAATTGAAGATAAAGAAATCTAGGAGGAAAATTGAGTGAAAAAATGTGTTTGGTTTAGGAAAAATTTTATGAAAACAAATTTTGATAAAAAAATTAGTAAAATTAAGTGTTTGGTTTAGATGTAAAATAGGAGGGAAAGAAAACTAGGTGAGAAAATTGAGTGAAAAAATGTGATTCTCATCTCTAACAAATCAATTCGGTCAAATTCAATGTATTTCAAATAAATAATCACTTCTTAAAAGAATTTAATATATATATTTCATCAAGTCCAATGTATGAAGTGATGAAAAGTTAATACTTTTCTACATATTTTTCATAAAACTTTCTATGATCATGGAAAATAAAGTAGATTCCTAATAATTTTCATTGACATTTTTCTTTTGAAACCAAACAAGGGTAAAATTAGATGAATTCTCTAAGGATTTAATTTCTTTTTCTATTTTCCACCAAATTTTCATTTCCACCAAATTTTTTCTAAACCAAACTCTTAGAGTGTGTTTGGTTTAGAGAAAAATTTGATGGAAATAAAATTATGGGAGAAAATGGATTCCCCCATAAATTCCATCATATATTTTCTTATTTGGTTAGGGGTGAAAAAATGGCGGGAAAATACTTAAACATTTTTTAATTTAAGGGGAAAAACTCAAAAGGAATCTTGAACTATCACCGACCCAATTGCGGTCAGAACTACTATGGTTTCCAAAAATGGTGCGATGAAAACAAAATGGACTGATTTTTTAAAATAAAATTCATAATTGCATTCCAAAACTAATATTATTATAAGACTTAGATATGTGTGCGAAAATTACGTCGTTTGATTATCAAAAGACGTTATTTTCTTTATGTGCGCAAAATGATATAATTTATTTTGATAACCAAACAACGTAATTTTCGCACACAAATCTTAGTATTGTAATAATATTAGTTTGGAATTGTAATGGTAAATTTTATTTTAGAAAATCAATTCAATTTTTTTTATCGCACCATTTTTGGAAATTGTGGTAGTTCAAGGCCCTTTTGAGTTTTATCCCTTAGTTTAAACAAATTTTTCTTCCTATTTTCCTACAAACTTTCTTTCTCATTTTCTCACAAATTTTTCTTAAGTGTAAATGCGGTACCAACAGGGCTTGAACCCAGAATCTTAAGATTATTAAAGAACACCTAATATCACTACACCAACAGCCACGTACTTGATATCAAACAATTGATGTGTGGCTCTACAAGATATATTATACAAAAAAAACTTTAGCAAACTGTAAAATGGACTTGAGAGGTTCCTGACTCCTTAACTGTAATGCAAGGCTTTTTCCCTTTTACTATTTAGTGTAATATTTTAAAGTTGAAGCTTTATGGGTGTTTAAAAATGACAGAGGATAAATGGTAAAAGATGTGATAGGTCATTCAATATAACCCATGCAGTCCTCCACATCAAATTTATTGCATACCCACCTCACACATACCCCACACCACACCATTACTATAAGCCGTGATGTTAAACCAAAAATAATTAATTAAAATCACATAATTTTAAATTTAGATGACTTTCCTATATTGTTAGTATGTGTTATATATTGAACAAATTATGTTATCAAAAGTAAAATATTATTTTTTAACACTCGATGATATATGTAGTTTTAAAAATAAAACAAAGTCATTTTGAAATGTTTGTATATATCTTAATTCTTAAGCTCATATTTGGTAGTCATGATTAAGAGTAGGATTGAATAATTAATAACGCTCTAACGTATTTGGTACAAACTAGGTCAAGTATTAATAATTCTAAAACATAAGTTTTAATTTTAAAATTCAGAATTAGTTATAAGACCAAAATAGATAAAATTATTTATTTTTTTTTAGTATTAATAGTGAGACATTTTGTAGATGAAAACACGACTTGTGTAGCTTCCCTACTACCTCTACGTCATAGGACGTCTGAATATCTGGACAAGCAAAGCCCACACTCAAAATCTTCACTTCTCGCTTCACTATATATCTCTTCCCTCTAGTCACTGTATTCACTTGCCCCTGGAGCCATAAACCACTCACACTATCCCTTGTTTCAAGCCTTAATTGTTGCATCTTCCTCATTTGAACCTCAACAAAACATCATTCCTTTTTGTGAACTCTGTGGGGGGTGAGATTTGGGAGGTGCATCAATGGCGCCCAGCTTTGATTGGGCTCTTTCCAGTCTTCTGTGTGCAGAAAACAGCATTGGGTTTTTGGGTGATGACTTGGGTTGTAATGATGATGGAACAGTGGAGACATCATCCACCTCATCATTACAAAGTCAGGATCAGAAGTCTGAGAGTTGGGTTTCTTTTACTGGGGTTTTGTGTGTCCAGAGTGAAGAGTGTTTGGATTTGATGTTTGGGAAAGAAAGTCAGCATTTGCCTGAGGGTGATTATTTGGCAAAATTGAGAAGTGGGGATGTGGACTTGTGTGATAGAATGAATGCTGTTGATTGGATTAAAAAGGTGGGTCATGCTGTGTTTTTCACTGTGCTCTTCTCAATGTTTTGGATTGGCTTGTGTCCTGTTTCATTCTGGTTATTCAGTCCTCTATTGATCACCAATCTGCTGATCTTCTTCAAATGGGACCCTCTTTTTTCATACTTATGCCATCATTCCTTAGCATTAAGCAGTTCCCTATGAACTACGAATTTCGTCCCACTCTTGATGGATTTGGACAATATGTTGTACTCATGGAACTTCATGAACTCTCAATGGCAGCTGGTTAGTGTTTTAATACACTTGTTAAATGAACAGGTTCATGCCCATTATGAATTTGGACCGCTTTCTCTTTATCTATCCGTAAACTACTTGGATCGGTTCCTATCGGCCTACCAGTTACCAGTAAGTTGAAACACAGCATTTACATTTTATTCATGTAAAAGTGAGTTCTTGGTGTAACAGTTAGTGTCTCTGTTGGTAACGTTTTGCAGGAGGGTAGAGATTGGATGATGCAGCTACTGGCAGTGGCTTGTGTATCGATCGCTGCAAAAATGGAGGAGACTGAAATCCCTCTCGCGCATGATTTTCAGGTTCCTATTTTTGTAAAACTCATCATCATTTGAGGCAGTTGATGTAGTTTTAGTTTAACATTTCCTGATATGTTATCTAATATTGGCTTTCAGGTGGCTGAGTCGAGATTTGTATTTGAAGCAAGAACAATACAGAGAATGGAGATTCTGGTGCTGAGCACATTGCGGTGGAGAATGCAAGCAGTGACACCCTTTTCTTTCATTGACACATTTCTGCATAGAGTTAATGGTGATCCACACCCACCCGCAACATGGATAAACCAGTCAATCCAACTCATATTAAGCACGGTTGAAGGTATATTTTAAACTTGGGTTACAAGTTTTTATTAATATATTTAGACATCCATGGGAAGATACTGGTTGCAGTTGCATGAAGAGATTTGGTCTAAGAATTTGGTTTGTGGTTGGATGGAATTGATGCAGATATTGACTATTTGGAGTTCAGACCTTCTGAGGTTGCAGCAGCGGTGGCAATTGCTGTTGCAGGGGAAAATCAAACGCTGGATGAAACTGAGAGAGCAATCAATTTGTTTGGTTTACATGCTAGTAAGGTAATGGAATAAACGGATAAGAAATTCTGTGATCAGTAATTATTATTTCAAATATGTCGATTTTTTGTATGTTGAGATAACAAGAATGGACACTATAAATATACTCATCTTGTAGATGAAAATGTTTCTTTTTATTTACTTTCCTGATAGAAGCTTAAGACTGGAAATCGTTTCAAAGAGGATGATCATGATCATGCCTGTTGAGGTGCTTTCCTAATGAATGAATTTTAATGTGGTAGTTTCTTATGATACCTGTGCAGGAAAAGGTAGTCAAGTGTGTTGAGTTGCTACATGATGTGGTATTAATGATGAGGGATGGTTATTATCGAGGCTCGAGCAGCTCCGTCGACAGTCCGACTGGGGTATTGGATGCTGCACGTCTAAGCTACAAAAGCGATACGACCACGCATTTTGACTCATGTGCAAGCTCTTCGACCAACACACCAAATAACAAAAGAAGAAAGATGGATAGAAACTGCGAAGTTGAGCAGTAAGTAAGGAGGAGTATTTGGGGAGGTGGGATGATTGCACCACTCAACTCACCATTACTATAACAACCTCATTTAAAAATTAGCAAAGTGTGCGGTTTACTAGAAAGTCGATGAGTTTTTTACTAGGGAACTAAAAGGAAATCATTAAGTTGAATGAAGACCACCATGGACGCTATGCAATGTGTGGGTGAAGATGCTTCATGCCATGTGCATGAAATGAGAGGAGAGGAATCACCAACTGTTAAATATTAGACTTCTTAACAGTTTCTTAGGCCATCAAGGGAGATAAACTGCCCAGCCTTTATGATTTTCAGAGGTGTGATAGGATTTTTTTGTGTGGTTGGATTGTTATTTTTTATATAGTTTCTTTGTAGCAAGTGAAGAAAAAAAAATACTTTGGAATTTTTTTGGAAGCATTTAAAATTCAGAACATTTTCCCCCACAGTCTTCTAGTTTTCCTTGCACTGTTATGAAACTGTGGCTATAATTTATTATGTGGAAGTGTGAGGTGGAAGCATGATGTGTGGATGATTAACTATTATTCTACATAAGACCCTCCCAGACATGTGACTAGGAATGGCAAAAATAATACTGTCCTTGATGGTATTTCACATATTAAATGGCTGCTTTATATCTGGAAAAAAAGGCCTACCACCGGCCATTTGTTTGACTGTTTGTCTGGTAAGACTCTGAACCTTTGTGATATGATAACCCACTTAGATAACATCCAAAAAGAATCTCGCATTTTGAGAAGGAGATAATAATGTTGTTCCGCTTCAACCACTTTTCTCTTGATAATTTTATAATCTTATGGAAATTAAAAAATGATAAACTTGTTTGCACTTCTATGTTCTTAGCCCAAATTACGATCCCCAGTTTCAAGCAAGCAATAATTATATTTAGTTCATAGTTAAGTTTTGAATACCTTGTTTCTTGGCCTCCTTGGAGTGTCATGGATTTTCGAAGTTTAAGTATATGTTGTCCTTGGGCTTTTCCCTTGAAGCCAATTGTACACCTAATAGTTCATAAGACATAAGAATTGGAAATTATGATTCTGGTGCAGCCATTACAACAATTAGATAAAACAGAAGACAAGACTCTTGAAACTATAAAACACCCATGCAATGTAAGACTTTGAATGAAAAGTGATCATTTTGAACAGAAATTAAACTATCTAGATCTCAAGTGGGTGGGTGGTTGAATGAACTGAGTGAAGGAACCAACTAGCTCAAAGGCCAGAGGTAAAGCCATTTCACAGAAAACACTGGCTGCCAAGCCAGAGAAAAATAAACAATGATAATTTTTTTTCAATCAGGTCATGGCATCCACTAGCGCGAGTATTACTAGATTGCATCACGAATGTGATTCCCTGTAACCTTTTGTTTTTATCCAGATATTCTGCTTTTACATGACCATTCAGATTCAAACGTGACTTATGGCGCCTGAGACTAATCTAATGCCAGTCAGTGTAGTACATAGGACAAGTGCCTTCAGACAATAAGAAACCTTATCTAATGTCATTTTATTAAAATGGAAAAGTTCTTTCTACATTCAATAAATACAGTTGCGACCTCACAGTAGATGTGCGGTTAAATGCTGCATATATAAAGCTTGTGAAACATTGTAAGATGGCCCGCAAAAATGATACATGACAGTTGTCGTATCTTTCACAAAATATAGTCACAGAAACCGAATGCAATATAAATTGATCATCCTCCGAAAAAAGGCATTCTTCAGAAAACAAACCATCTTATCTAAGAATTTCGGTCGTTAATATTTGCGTGGAAAGGTAGTTGAGAATGTGCCAGTGGGCCAAAACTGAAAATTCATGCATCAAAAGTTTTAGCCATGTCATAGCAAACAATTTTATTCGGTAGATGACAAGAAACTTAACGCATCATGAACAATATACCAAAACCACAGGGCGTAATCAGACACAGGTTATTGGGAAAACTAAATTATAAGACTCATTTTACAATGTAACAGTGGAAAGGAAATCACTACAGGAAGCTAATAAGAATCCTTTAATTTCCACCTAGAGATGAGATGTAAGCAACTAATTTTGTGCATCCAAATTTCTAAGCTGTCATGAGCAGACTCCTGCATTAAAATACATTCACTTGCAGCACTTGGCCGCATAGTTTCAAAGAAGTAGTAGGCATGAATTTTAATTGGGTTTGACTAGTAGTAACCAAGGGGTTAATGGTGGAAAAACAAATAGGCCTCAAGGATTAACCATAAGAGTAAAACGCACATCTGACATACATAAGCGTAAATTTTGGGATTGTTAGACAGTCCCCAAAGCTACTAGACCAACACCCTGTTGGTTTTGCAATGTTAATATATTCCGAATAACATTCAGAACCCTTGAGTAGAGCCTCTAAGAAAAAACACAATGACAAACCATTCGACGAGATCCATTCAATTTAGTTTTGCAAAAATGAGCCACACTGAATTCAACAGAGTCAAGCATTTGAACAAATCGATCAGATCAGTGGCGCCCACAGGCTGCGAAAAAAGTCCTAATATTCTTCTTTTCCAATGCAGGCCAGCCATATAGTTGTTAATGGGCAGCCAAGTTTTGGTGTTTTACGTGCATAATGTGAAAGGAAGATACCTGATGATGTAAACTAGAACTAGGATTTGAAACCTTCCCTGAAGCTGGAAGATAATTACCCAGATAAGCTGTTGCAAGTTGGAAGTTGCTTAATTATGTAGCAGTACCTTCTTCATGTTCCAATACTAGCAAGGCCGGCTAAGGCCCAGCGCAAGTGGATCAGTTGCACTGGGCCCCAAATTTGTTAAGGCCTCAATTTTTTTAATTTTCTCTTTTGTTCTAATTTTATAAATTCTAACACAAAAATCTGAGAGAGGAAAGAAGAAGCGGCGGCCTTTTCCTAAGCCCCAAATATTTAAGGCCCAGATTTGTACAAGACCCCCAAAACGTTTGAGCCGGCCCTAAATACTAATAGGCTATTATTTTTGTCATATTTTGAATGGCGTCATTCTTCAATGTAATTCTACATAGTCACTGGGAATAGCGCAATGAGCCAAGTCTTACACAGCCAGTCCCCTACAGTACCAACCAGTAACGTACGGCTACATTTGGTTTAGGGAATATTTGATTGAAAGAAATTTGGGGAAATTGAATTCTCATATGGAATCCATCCTATTTCCCTTTGTTTGGTTAGGAGTGAAAATTGGTGAGAAAATGGTAAACATTCTTTATCTTAAACAATTTTTTCTTCCAATTTTCATCTGATTTTCCTACAAACTTTTCTTCTCATTTTCTCACAAATTTTTCAACTCATTTTTCACCAAATTTTCTCTAAACCAAACACAACCTAAAGTGTCAATCTTTCATTTATCTTTGTGTGAAATTTGAGAAATAAAAGAAGCCAAATCAAACGAAGAATTTAAGAAATCACACACTCGCACACAATACACAAAGCATAAAACCAAACGAAAAGCGTCGAAGATCTCAATTCATCAAAATCAACTAGTTAGTATGTCGCCCATGCACAAACTGATTCGAGTAGTAATCATTCAGCAATCTTCATTGCCAATCTACGAGACATGAAATCCTTACCAGATGAAGGTGTCCAACGGCTGAAGCATCATCTCCTCTTAGCAACCTAAGCTTCCAGAATCATCGGAATAAAGAGCTGGAAATTGCTGCGGATTCGTACTGGCCAAGCGCCATATTCACGCTTCTTTTCTGCCGCCAATTTCTCAACAATAAGCAGTGTTATGTGGAAAGGGCCGGATGAGATGGACTACAATACGGTTGGGCCTCCAGTAAGCCCAAATTGAATGGATCTCCAAAAAAAAAAAAAATTATGCATCATCAAGCCCAGAAATGCATAATTGAATCCGAGTCTTATAATTAAACCTCAAAATAGGAAAAGTGCGAAGGATTGTTATTCTAAACAATCAATTGAATTACTGAGGCCTTGTTTTGTAATAATTGTTGGACTCTATTCAGAATTGATCTCTTATTATATTAAGCATTCAGTGAATTGAATTCTTATTTTTTTTTCCTTAATAAATATTTTGAAAGTTTGAATGATTTATATCAATTTTATATATGAATAGTTCAGATGCGAAATCAATACGATCCTCATAATTAATTTTTTCAGGGGACGAAGAAGAGTGGAAAAATTTCTTCACTTCAGATGGAAAGCTCCAGGATGATGGGTAAAGATGCTTACAAAGGTCCGTATTGGAGTGTGTTTGTTTTCTTCATATCTATATTCCATTACACGGTGCTAATACGTCTCCAATAGTTTACACATATCTAATAATGTTGATGGGTTCGAATGGATGTAAGATAATGATCAAAGCATCCAAGCAGAAGTGAAGGTGTGTTGCGCTCTATCTACAGTCTATTACTTGCTTACAATTTTAACTAATGGGTGATTATTACTCGTTCTATTTTGTGTGTGCAGAAAAGAAGATTGCAAGAGAAGTGTCACAAGCTCTACACCAACAAGAATTCAAGTAACGATGGGCGACGACACTAGAATGAGCCAAAGAAACAGCGGACTCTGACTCCGAAGATGCAATCACTGCCGGAGTTTCTGTAGAAAAGTGACAGAATTGTGTTCAGAGGAGTCACTAAGCTCCGAATCGATTGATGAACTCAAGTTACAGAATGAATTCGGAGAGAAAAATAGTTTATATACAGTTGGGAGGAAGAGGAATGGAAAGGGAAGAAGGAGGGAGTTTCAACAGAACAAAACGATGTCACTAACGCAGCGCCAAAACCCGTTTCGAACTTCTTCCAAACGACGTCGCATCTTCGCTCCTTCAATCGGCGTCGTTCCTTGCATCAGCAGAACTCCTTTCTTCCTTTGCTCTGGTTCTGTTTCGTCCGCGACCGCCAGCTCCGCTGCCGTCCACCGTAGCTGCCTTAGGTGGCTGAGACCCCCTGCAAGTTCAGCCGGATATAGATTGTAGAGGTTGAACTTGGAAATCAGATGAAGAAACTGAACTTTAGGCAGGACTTTGGTTAACAAATCGGCAGGTTGATCAACTGTTGGCACATAAAAGGAGGAAATCGTCTAATTCTTCACATGAGAGAAAAACAATTTATATACAGCAGGGAGCAAGAGGAGCGGAAAGGGGAAGAATGAGGGAGTTTCAACAGACCAAAAGACGTCGCCTAACGCAGCGCCAAAACCCGTTTCGAACTTCTTCCAAACGACGTCGCATCCTTTTTTCTTCAAACGACGTCGTTACTTGCATCAGCAGAACTCCTTTCTTCCTCTTCCTCTACTCCGATTCTGTTTTGTCCGCGACCGCCAGCTCTGCTGCCGTCCACCGTAGCTGCCGTAGGTGGCTGAGAAAAAGTAGCTTGAATGTTGGCGACATGAAAATTTATTGGTCCCGTGCGTGGTTGGAAGTTGTTGAGAGTTCATCAAGATGCATGACATATGACATTACTTTTTAAATTGCGGATTCGTCTTACTCATATTCCTCGGACGATTCTAATGTTATTCCGAGAAGATTGGGAGGAGAACAAGCTTGACACTTCTTTACAGGATGGTGCTGGTGCAGCTTAGAAGGGAGTTGAGCTTTGAGCAGATGCTTTGCTTGTGGAAAGTGGTCTGGGTGGATCAGACAGGCGTCAGGCCCGCTTCGGGAACTCTGCGTGAAGCAGAATATGGCCGAGAGCCCCTCCCACTGACGACATGCTGCTCTATGCAATTCTTGCTTCAGTCCTGCAGAGGAGAAAACTCATCATCATGTAGTGCACCAACATGGCCAGACAGCTTGACGTGTGGAAGCTCCTCGACGATGCCCACAACCTCATCGTCACCCTATATGAACATTATTATAATTTTATTTGTATAATTTAAAATAATAGTCTTAATTATAATTTTAAATTATTATAAACTAAAATGTTGAAAAATAATTCATTCAGCAATCAGCAGAGGTTTAACTATTCAAATTCTTATACAATTTCAATTCTTAATTTTACAGAACGATACCTAAATGATACCGCATGATGTTTTATTACTCTTTTTTTTTAAATTTATCCTAACAAGAAATTGTTGAAGTGACTTTGTGACTATAAATTGTGTTTTTAGGAAGAATTTCTGTATTTAGGTGGTTTTCAATATTTTATGTTCATACTTATTGGTTTATTTCTCATTTTCCCTTACCTTTCAAAAAACGTTACTACAGTCTATCGTGGCAAAACAGTAGGATCGGCTCAACTACAAAGAGTCCCGTGCGTTATTGAAAATAGGGAAAAATTCAAAAAGGATCCTGAACTATCACACCTTATTTAATTGTGATTCACGTTATCATGATTTTCAAAAAGGATACGATGAAAAATAAATTGGACTGATTTTGGATAATGCTTAAAATCAGTTTGTTTGATTTCTTAAATATAATTGATTTTATTAAATTTGTTTACGATTACAATGATTGAGTATGAAAAGATGTCGTTTTCTTTATGTGCTTAAAACGATATTATTTATTTTTTTAGCGCACAAATCTAAGTCTTATAATAATATTAGTTTAGAAATGTAATGATAAATTTTATTTTAAAAAATTAGTTCAATTTTTTTACATTGCACCTTTTTTGAAAATCGTGGTAGTTCAGACCGTCATTAGGTAAGTGGTGATAGTTCAGTACTTTTTTTGGATTTATCCCATGAAAATAAAGTCTTTTAAAAATTATATTTATGTGGATTGAAAGTTGGACTTTTCAAAGTCACCTATGGAGATGGTCGAGTGATCATATGGTAGTCTATCATCTTTGTGGTCTCTGTTTCAAATTTCATTGGTGATGGTTGAATGCATGAATTTTTTTTTAAATAAAAGTTGGACTTTTCAAAAATTATAGTAATTGGAGTTACTTCAACTCATTATTCATTACTCATTTTTTTTCATTGTATAAATAATTTTTAAGAAATTTAGGGATTTTCACTACTAAATAAAAATTTGGTCTCAAAATGGGCTCCGTGCGAGCCTCTTGTAAAACAGATTTTGTACATACTCCCTCTGTCCTCTTTTACATGTCACTTAATCGAATTTTTTTGTCCACTTTTACTTGTCACTTACCAATTTTCAATGTGTATTTAATATCAACAACTACCTTAAAATGTCAAACATTAATCACTTCATTATCATAATCAATAAAGAATACATTCCTCACCAATAATCATATACCAATTTTACTTTTTGCACGAACTTTTTCAAAAAATTGTTAACCACCTACCTATTAAATTTGTTCAACTGTCAGCATTAACTTCACCTTAATCTACTCAAATTAACCGTAAACAACATGTATTAGAGGACGGAGGGAATAGGTAGTAACATTGTTGTTAAAAACAACAATTTTTTTAACAAAAACTTAACCGGTTCATATATATTTTGTGGAAAAATATAACGATTTCAGGTGTTGTCTAACAATTTTAAAATTCTGAATTCGATTTTTGGTGGTACCTCATGCACATGAATATGCTGGAGATGCGCGAGCTGGCCGGTAATAAGTTTAGCATCACTATAAGAAAATATGTATATTTTGTAAAAGAAGAAATAACCGTTTACAAATTGATATTTTAAAATGTATGATAAAATGAAAAATAAATCTTGAGGTAAGATAAAAAAAATAAAACCCAAAAAATATCATTTTTGAAATACAAAATCGTAGATATTATGACTAATTACTAGCTAGAGGGGTGAGGGGAATGGATAATATGATTATTAAAACGGTGTTGGTAAGGATGAAACGTCAGTCCGCATCCGGCGGCAGAGAATAAAAAAAAGGGATAAAAAGGGATTTGGCATAAAGAAAGACTTGGCAGGCAAGGCGTGACATTTTTACTTAATTAATATTAATCTTAAACTAATCGACTGCGCTTTTACCGGAAAGCGGGAGGGTAGCCTCGTTCTGAGCACAGAGATTTGCTGCCACCCAACCCAAGATTCACTACCCACGCCACGCCTCCCTCTTACCTGTCCTTTTTTTTTATATATAGTTTTACAGCTTTATTTTCGTATTCATTAACGTTAAATCTTCATCTGTTTATCTTAAATTCGTACTACTAGTTTGTAGTAAACCCTAACAGCATTGTCCCTCTTCTAATGGTAGTAATTTAAAATTAAATTGAATTAATTAAGGAGATATTAATATTAATTGTTAACTAAATTTGGTATATATATTTCATTTATTTTAAAAAAATTATGTAAAATATAAAATGTGTTTGAAGGATTTCTTTACAAATTATGATGATGAATATTAATTTCTTGTTTATTGAAATATGTGACACTATTAAATATATATTTGAATTATTATAAATAAAAATGAACATATAAATATTGACTATTGACATTCCCTTCTTCCTTTTATACATGTCGTTTAAGGTTAATTTGAATATATTAAGGTAAAGTGAATGCTAACGGTTGAACAAATTTAATAAATAAGTAGAAAATTCACGCAAAAAGTAAAATTGGTAGAAGATTATTGGTGAACAATGTATTTTTTTATTGATTATGATAATGGAGTGATTAATATTTGATGTTTTAAGATAATTGTTGATATTAAATAGGAAAAAACCCTAAATGGGGCCTCAAACTATATAATCATTTATCCAATTACGGTCAGAACTATTTAAATGTTCAAAAAAGATAAAAAAGTTCATTTGTTTAAAATGTCACATTGGGTTTGATACATTAAATGATCTTATAAAATTTGTTCAGTACTAGAGTCAGTTTAATATGAAATTTATGATTTTTTTGTATAAACAAAATGATATTGTTTAACTTGATGACAAAATAATGTAATTTTAGCACAAGAATATAAGTCATATAGTATTACTAGTTAAAGAATGCAACTATAAATTTTAATTTAAAATATAAGTCCAAAAAAATATTTTTATCCCTTTTTAGACATTTTGATAATTCTGATTTCTGACCGTAATTGGATAAATGACAATAGTTCGGAATTCCTTTTAGGATTTTTTCTATTAAATACGTATTAAAAATTGTTAAGCGATAAGTAAAAATAAATAAAAAAATTCAGTCAAGTGACATGTAAAAGAAGATAAAGTAAGTGAAAGAGGAGAAATTAAATACTCCATAAAAAGAAGTTATATTGTTATGCGATGAGAATTAATGAGTTTAGTGCGACCAATTTCAAATGTGATGGTGAATTAATTAGTCGTGAGAATGAGTAGTAGATGGGCATGGGGCTTGGTAATATAATGACCTATTTTGACTTACTAACTCATCTATGACGACAAATGTTGGCCTATATTTTGACATACCGGCTCCTTTAACCTAGAACTACCAACACTAGTCGACAACAATTGTCAAACAATTACATTTATTTTGTCCTAAAAAAACAGCTAATTGCGAGTTACGATGATATATATACATATATATATCGATGATAGTACGTACACTGTGTATATCCTATCCTAATACTACGCAGACAAATCTCTTGGCTAATCGATGGGTAAGCAATAATGCAAGGTTGAAGTTTGCACGTGTTTGATGACCAGAGCGAAAACAATTGAAGCTTAGCCTGCCACGACAAATTTTTGGTGGACTGTGTCCATCACGTGGGCGGTGGACATTATCAATGGGGAGTCATCATATGGCGCGTTGAAAAGTCAAAAAAATTTTCAAACCAATAATAAATCATCACGTGTAATTTTGA
This sequence comes from Kalanchoe fedtschenkoi, assembly GCA_002312845.1. NCBI lineage: Eukaryota > Viridiplantae > Streptophyta > Magnoliopsida > Saxifragales > Crassulaceae > Kalanchoe > Kalanchoe fedtschenkoi. The sequence goes on along the minus strand of NQLW01000089.1, from coordinate 493,929 downwards.
CTTTTCAACGCGGCGCGTGTCGACACTCCATTAATGGTGTCCACCGTCAATTGATGGACAAAATCCACCCAAGAATCACGCCGCCAGCCTCATGTCGCATTCACATTACGCACCCATATAGAGCCAATATACTAGAAAACCCCGCCCTACACGAGGGGTTGACACATTCTCATATTTATTTTACAAACTATTCTTCTTGCATATTGTATTATTATTTTTTTGATTTTATTTTATTTGAAGAAAATTACAGTTGTGAAATACAATTTCAAACCGATTATTTTATAATTAAATTTTCTTAAGAAAATAAAATAACTAATTTGAGACCGCGGTTTTTTAGATAAAAATCGTGCTAAAAAACCGCGGTTCAGAATTGTGGTTTTCTGCAAATAGGTTATAATCGGAAAAAAATGACAGAAAGAATAACAAAATTTAGAGAAAGAATAAGTTGGAAAAAAAATCTTCTCATATTTATTTTATAAATTACCCTTATTTACATATTTACCGAGACATTTAAATGAAATTCATTCAGATGTGAGAATTTCACCATCACCGTCCATTCTTAAAGTAGGGAATAATTGAGGATGTACTCCCTCCGTCCTCTATTACATGTCGTTTAAGGTTAATTTGAGTAGATTAAGGTGAAATTAATGCTAGCGGTTGAACAAATTTAATGAATGAGTGGTTGATGTTTTTATAAAAAAATTTGTGCAAAAAGTAAAATTGGTAGATTATTACTGGTGGGGAATGTATTTTTTATTGAATATGATAATGAAGTGATTAATGTTTGACATTTTAAGGTAGTTGTTGACATTAAATACGCTTTGAAAATTGTTAAGTGACAAGTAAAAGTGGACAAAAAAATTCGGTTAAGTGACATGTAAAAGAGGACAGAGGGAGTATTTCTTTTACGAGTAATGTTTAAGGGTTATTTGTTGAAATTTGTAATTTTGATTATTATATTTTTGCTTAGAATTTTGAACTTTACATTTTTGTTTTTGGATTGAATTTTCTAATTGGACGCAACAGATCACTTTATACTTCTTCAAAAATTCGAAATAATTTTTGGATTGAACTTTCTAATTGGACGCAATGGATCACTTTATATTTCTTCCAAAATTCAAAATAGATCTTGAGACAGCATGGATCTTGAATTAAACATCGTACTTTTTCATAATTAAATTAAAGTTTGATTTTGAATAAAATTATATACTAATTCGTACCAGTTGAAATAACTAAGAACACAAATAATATAAAGATGATTAAGAGAGAACAAATAACGAGAGAATCAAGAGAATATACAATTTGAGTAAATTTTCTATGGTGAGTATGAATATGTAAATTTGATTGCTAAAAAAAAGGAGATGGTCAAATTTCAGAAAAATAAATAAGAAATTGTTAGATCTTGACGTGTACATAATTTGTTCATAGTTTATATATTCAAACTAAAAAAATCATTTGATCCACTCTTTGTCTATATAGACATATATATATTGCGGATTAAACAGAAATCATTTTGCATTATAAATTATGGATTAATAGGAATCACTAAGTCTGTGCAAAATAATTGGGTCAGATTTTGTTTATTAATTGTATGTGTACTTAATATAAAAAAATAAACATTTATTTTATGTTATAATTTCAATTTGATGAAATCCTGACTTAATGCAGGGTACATTGTACATGACTTAATGCAATTTTAATTAAACATTTTTGTGGTTGGATATGCTGAACCTGTGGGTAATAAAAATGAAGTTTTGATTATTAAGAATTTAAAATGAATTTATTGAATTTAATTGCAAAATATTTCTGAAATTCGGTAAAAATTATCATATATGATGGGGGAATGTGGATCAAATGAAAACCGTTTTAGATTTGTAAACTGTGAACTCATTATGTCCACTGATTTTATTCAATCTAACGGACATGATTATTAAGATTTTTAAATAAATTATTATCGCTTTTAATTTTCATTTAAAGATTCCCTTAATTATAGCATGAATATTATCTTAATAAATCTTTTATGATAATCTCTTTTCCACAATAAATATTTTTGTAGATAATCTTTATGATTATCTTCTTTCCTCTCTCTTCCACTACATATATTTCGTAGATTTCTTACTCATATATTGTTCGATCATCAACTTGATCAGTCAAACATTTTTTCGTTCATCTAGATGCAACATCAACTGATTTGGGCAGGGTTTGGGGAGCCGCTGGAGTGAATGTTTGTGCACCATGTGAAATTAACTTGTGCACCATGTAAACTTAACTTGTACACCATTACAATATAACAGGGTGCCAAGTAATAATAAAATAATAAATTATGATGCATCATACCAAAATAAAAAAGTGCACCAGCTAAAATCAATATGTGCACCGTCTCTTATATTATGCACCAAATAGTGTATCAATAAATTACAGTGCACCATCTCAAATTGGTAATAGGTGCACCATTAAATCGTGGTGCACATCAGATGATTCATCTTCTCTTGTCGGATCGGAGATCATCATTATATTTTTTAAAAGACGAAACGTAAAAGTAGGAATAAATCAAGAGATTTGATAGTTAAGAGGTGGCGTAAAAAAGGAAAGAATATATTCCGGGTTTAAATTTTGATCTTATCCGCTTAATATTAAAACATAATTAATTAACATATGTTTATGTAATAAAAGCAAAAAAAATCTGATGCATTGATTTGAAATAGATCAACGATTAAAAACGGTTCACAGTTTACAAATCCAAAGTGGTTTTCACCTGATCCGCCTCATATGATGGGGATTTGATATGTATTGATTTGATAATAATAATAATCAAATGCTTATTTTCATTTATCACTTAATTAAATACTTATAGCTAGTTAAACAGTTATAATGGTGGACAATTTACCTAAAAAAACAAAAAAAACCCACGCGCATATGAGGCAAAAGTTCAGCACGATGGGTGATAAATAAGTTGGAATTATTTGTCTTGGGGGGACAAAATGAATGGTTAAGAGACTAAGCTCAAATCATTCATGAGTACTCTTTAAACCACATTGTATATGTAGATGATTGATTAAGCTTAGCAATTAGCATAAAGGGTGTGTGATACACATTTATATAATGTTTTAGTGGGGGTGGGTAGAGAAGAAATGAGGTGGGACGGATTAATGGTGGGTAGTAGGAGTAAGTAGTCTTCTTTTGGCTTTACAAGCGTGGATGTTTATGTTGGAGAATCCAACTACCTATTGCCTCCATCAACTCAATGTCCCACACCACACACCATGCTAAGATAACTCTAAAATCTCCTTTTCCTTTTCTTAGCTTAATAATATCCCTAACCCACTTCTTCCCCTTTTTCTTTGATTGTGGTTTGGGGCCAATCATCGTCTTTATTTTGATAATAGCTTTCATATCTACTGTGGATCAGCTCACGCGCGGACTACAGTACCAACAGAACTTGAATTTAAAATTTTGAAATTATCAGACAGTTTCAAAATTAGTAGACTTCTTTAATCAGTTAAAAGACACACCACCAAGTTTTCTTTTGCTTTCCACTTGGGGTTTGATTTAAGTAAATGATTATAAGTTTGGTTTTGTTTTCTTTACACCCATACACTACTCTCACGCTTGCCGCAACTCGACCAATGGCCGGGTGGTTCCCAAAAGTATATAATGAGTCGGAGATTAATAAGACACATTATCATGTGTCGGGTGGAGTCGAGCGTGTTTCATGATTGTTCCCTCCACTGTAAACAACTTGGGTGGGAGCTTTTATTTGAACATGATGTGATGTAATGTAAGTATTAGGGTTTCGTGTTCACACTAAGTCATGTTATCCAAGTGTTTAACTATCTATCAAATTATTATTATTATTATTATTATTTTTGGTATTGTTTGTTGGTGGTGATAGAATCATGGGCAGGGTTGATTTAAGAATAAGATTGAACTTGAACCACCAGCAAAAGGCATTTATATGTATCCTCATGCGGATGCCGGGGGATCTTCTGAGCTGAGGATATGATTCCCAGTCAGGTTCCTCAAGCTGAAATCATTATCTTCTGTTTTCACTACTCATGCATGTCTCAGCTACCATTGCTTTTCTACCAAATATTCAATTGCTTTTGTTTAAATGGATTGTTTGCGTTACCAGGGGTGGTGCCGAAAGTGACGTCATCCGCAAAGTTTAATATTCGAAGGGTGTTTGTATTTTCTTTTTGTTTATTGTATCTAACGTAAAGAAAAAAAAATTTGCCAAATAAAAACCACTTTAATTTCACTAGTGAAATTTTAAGGATAAAAATAAATGATAAAAAATGACATTCAATTCTAAGTTTATGTCTTCAAAAATAGGAAGAAAAATCAGTTGAATCTCTCTGAGGACATTTACGTGAGACGACTCTCGTATCGAACATCTATATATGTCGTTATTTTTGTAGTTATACATTATAAGTCATATTATAATATCATGACCCGGACTATTTAGTCTTTATCAATGATTTTGAAAAAAAAATAAAGCATACGCCATATAGAGAATATATAGATAATTCAATAATCCGTTATGAGGATGGAGTAAAGTTGAGAGTGGAAACAACTAGCAGTGTAAATAAAGACCGATAAACAAATGAATTGAACCAAATTAAATGAATCGATAGGTTTGGTTCAGTTCGGAATGTCAATGGTTCGGTTACGATTTCAAATTTTAAAAAATCAATGACTATTGATATGATTTAGTTTTTTTTTTTTTTTTCAAACCGAACCGATCCAAACCAAAAAAATTAAAACTTTATATAAGAATTCTCTTATTTAGTAATTAAATTAGTTAATAAAGTTAATGAAAAAAATTAACCAAACCAAATCGAACTATGTGATTTGATTTTGTTTAGTTTTTTAAAACTAGCAGTTCAGTTTAATTTTAAATTTATCAATTACTAATTAATTTGATTTTTTATTAAAAATTGATCCAATCTAAATCGTTACACTCCTAGAAACAAGCAATCAGACATGATTGGAAATGCATACAAAGAGTGGAGCGAATATGCGGGCGTGCAAAAACAGGGAGGCTAAATTGGATTTGGTGAGGGGAATGGAATGATGATTTGGTGAGTTCATTCAACGCCCATTTCACATCATTTGGAAAAATAAGCATACAAAGAATCGATTCTCGCAGCCGCAGGGCCCTCCTCATCCCTCCTTCAGCCTGTGCGTGTGTCGTCACAGTTTCATCTTTGTCTTAACTCCTCATCATCACCATCATGAAGCTTATACTGACTGCACCAGACTCTCAATCATGAATTTGAGGATGTTACCAACTCAAATGTATGGTAGAATACTGAATTAATGTGAGTTCTAAAAAAAAATGTGATGAAAAAAAAGTAATTTTTGATAATACTTAAGATCAGTTTGTTTGATTTTTTAAATATAATTGATCTTATTAAATTCGTTGAGAATTATGGATGATTGAATATGAAAAAGACATCATTTTTATGTACGTAAATGATATTATTTATTTTAATAATCAAACGACGTAATTTTCGCACACAAATCTAACTCTTATAGAAGAATGTAATGGTAAATTTTATTTTAAAAAATCGATCTATCTGTTTTCATCACATCATTTTTGGAAATTATGGTAGTTCGAACCGCAATCAGGTAAATTGTGATGGTTCAGGACCCTTTCGGGTTCTATCCCTTAATAAATTTATTTGTTCTCATTAAATATTAATAAAAATGGATATCAAATTTTATGCAAGCACTCTTGGGTGCTACGGGAGTAGGTGCTCTCGTTTGCGATGTCGTTTTGATTTGATTAAACATGGCGTCGTTTTTCTTATTTTATCACTCGTTTTCGACCTCAACTGATGAATATAGAAGCACAACATCAGTTGTGCTTATATATTCACCAGTTATTATTTTCTACAAATATTGAAACACAAATCATCGGATGAATATAGCAAGTCATCTGATGAATATAGCAAGTCAAATCATTAGTTGTGCTTTTATATTCATCAGCTGACCTGCTATATTCATCAGTTGACTAATACAACTGATGAATATAGAAGCATAACTGATGAATATTCATCAGCTGTGCTTATATATTCACTAGTTGTTGTTTTCTGTAAATACAGAAGAACAAATCATCTGATGAATATAACAGGTCATCTGATGAATATAGCATGTCAAATGATGAATATAAAGTACAATTGATGAATATTCATCAGTTGTGCTTATATATATAACTGGTGAATATATAAACACAACTGCTGAAGAACATATAAACACAATCGATGAATATTCATCAGTTGTGCTTATATATTCACTAATTATTTTGGTCAACTGATGAATATAAGATCAACTAATGAATATTCATCAGTGATGCTTATTTATTCACCAATTGTTTTGGTCAGCTGATGAATATAACAGATCAACTGATGAATATTCAACATATTCATCAATTATGCTTCTATATTCATCAGTTATACTTCTATATTCATCAGTTGTGTATATATATACATATGTTGTGTTTATATATATATATTAGTTGTGTTTACATATACATCCATTATTTTGGCCGAGCGTGATGTGTTTAATGTGTCGCACGTAAAACAACGTATTTTTCATCAAAAATAAAACCACATCGCAAATGAGAGCACTTACTCCTGGAGCATTCAAGAATTTGTGAATTTTAAGTGCGTTACATGCGTCTTAATGTATATTCTTAAATGAACCCACATTCTTATATAAATTATTATAAAAATATTTGAAATGATTTTTTAAAAATTAATTTAATTTAATTATTAATTAATTATTATAAATTTTCAAATACATACTCATTATACACCTTATTCTTATATATGATGGTGATTTTTAAGAAATTATATAACAAATAAAATTTAAGTAATATTACTTAATTAGGTTTAATACAATAAAATGAAATATCTGCGGTTTTCACTGGATGACATGCCTTTTTTTTTTAATTTTTTAATTTTATATGAATCACATTGAAATTTAAAAGGCCATGTCTTATTTAGGACAGTGAAGCAAAATACCATGATCTTAGTTTAATTTCAGAGTGTTGATTGACTGTCAGACAAGCTTCTATTGTACATGTATTAAAAAATTATATTTCACTAAAATAACAGAATAGGATTTCTGTCGCGACGCTCCCGAACCGGTCGGTTCGGTCCGGTTCAGTTCTGTTCGGTTCGATTTGATTTGGTTCAGTTCGATTTCAAATTTTAAAAAATTATTCGGTTTACAGTTTCATATTTTAAAAAGGGATGACTAATAATTTGTTTCGATTTTTAATTTTTCTTGAACCGAACCGTCGGGACAACGGGTGTTTTTAATTGTTCGGTTTAAAGTTTCATATTTTAAAAATGGATGACTAATAATTTGGTTCGATTTTTAATTTTTTAATCGAACCGTCGGAACGACGAGTGCCTTTACTCGTTTCAATATAAAAGATAATAATACGTTTGGGGTACGTTTAATAGCATTTTGAATATTACTAATAATAGAATAAACAATTCTACTGATTTTGGTGATATAAATAATTCTAACTATTAAAGCTAAAATTCATCTATTAAAATTAATAACACTTACTTCTGATTTGAGTCAAACAAATTAAGATGTATCCAATCTCACTTTTAGTCTCGACCACCAATCACGAGCTTAAAACATGAAAGAAGATTATACACAATAGTAATACTAAAATCCTAAGCCCCATTTGGTAGCATGTATTAGAAACGAAATGATATATTAATATCATGGTGATGTGTTTGGTACAAAATAAGAACACGTATTAATTATGCAGAGAGGAAAAAATTTTACCTTTGGAAACCCGTATTAATAATACTTTCTCAATACAGGTATTAATAATACATATATAAATAATACGGTGTACCAAACGTGCACTAATGCAACATAATTTAAATAACCATAATGTTTAATTATCTCATTAAAGCCATGAGTTGCTCTGCAAAAGAAAATTTATTACTCCCTCTGTCCTCTTTTACATGTCACTTAACCGAATTTTTTTGTCGACTTTTACTTGTCACTTACTCCCTCCGTCCTCTATTACATGTCGTTTAAGGTTAATTTGAGTAGATTAAGGTGAAGTTAATGCTAGCGGTTAGACAAATTTAATGAATGAGTGGTTGATGTGTTTATACAAAAATTCTTGCAAAAAGTAAAATTGGTAGATGATTACTGGTGAAGAATGTATTTTTTATTGGATTTGAGAATGAAGTTATTAATGTTTGATATTTTAAAGTAGTTGTTGACATTAAATACGCATTGAAAATTGTTAAGTGACAAGTAAAAAAGTGGACAAAAAAATTCGGTTAAGTGACATGTAAAAGAGGACAGAGGGAGTAACAATTTTCAATGCACGTTTAATGTCAACAACTATCTTAAAATGTCAAACATTAATCACTTCATTATCATATTCAATAAAAAAAATATATTTCCCACCAGTAATCATCTATCAATTTTACTTTTTACACGATTTTTTTTATAAAAATATCAACCACTTATTCATTAAATTTGTTCAACCGCCAACATTAACTTCACCTTAATCTACTCAAATTAATCTTAAACGACATGTAATAGAGGACGGAGGGAGTATCTTACAATACATACAATGATGTGAAGGTTTGCACGAGAACAATGTTTTCAAGCAATGCATTGATTAGTCATGATTAGTTGGTTATATGGAATTAATTGAAAGAATTAATTGAAAGTTACAAAAATAATATAATTAATGTAAAATTAATGCAAGAGAATGTATGATGAGTACAATTATTCATTAAATATTTATCAAACATAACATTTTTTTTGAAGTTGTTATCTTTAAAATTGTTAAACAAAAATTTAAATGCATTAAAAAATGAGTGACAGAGTAACTTGTAAGATAACTGATCGAATCCCATGCAATCCATCGAGAACTTTTTGGTGGACACAATCACCGTGTGGATTGTGGACACACGAATGCTGAGCCGTTACATGACATTTGATCAGTCACGTGACACGTTGAAAAATCAAATTTTTTTTCAAAACAAATGATGAATCACAACGTGTCACATTGACTTTTCAACACGACACGTGCACAACTTCTCATTAGCGGTCGATAAGTTTCCACTCAAAAATTTCTCCACTCCACCTATGTATAGTACCTAACCCTTCATATCTATAATGTATTATTCAAAGGTGAAAAATAAAAAAATGATTCTGGACAATAACACTTTATTAAAAAAAAATTGTAATTTATTTAGAGAAAAATGTAATGTTTTACTGTTAAATTGACATTATCATATGAATCAAACATATGCATAAAAATTATATTATTTCATTATCAAACTAAATGATATTATTTTAATCACATAAATAAAAAAATGTATCTTCATAATAAATCAACTATGATCATTAATAAATTTAATAAAATTAATTATATTTAATAAATTAATAAATTAATTTTAAACTTAGTCTTAATTTTTTTCTTAACACTTTTTTGTGATAAATTTTAGATAATTATGTGAACAAAGATTAATTTAGAGCCTTTCAGTATCCCTTGACACGTAAAAATAGGAGGAACCGTAAATTCTTGTGTGTTCTGGGAGTACCTACTCTGGTTTGCAACGTCGTTTTGATTTTGACGAAAACGAAGTTGTTTATGTATTACACACACATGCTAGGCCAAACATCTAGTGAATATATAAATACAATTGGTGAATTTGCAGAAAACAACAACTGATGAATATATGAACACAACTGATGAATATTCATCAGTTGTGCTTATATATTCACCAAATGATTTGTACTTCTGTAATTGCAGAAAACAACAAGTGGTGAATATATAACCAATGAATATTCATCAGTTGTGCTTATATATTCACCATGTGATTTGTACTTTTGGATATGTAGAAAACGTAAGCAAAATTGATGAGTATAGAAGCGGAACTGATGAATATTCACCAATTACGCTTATATATTCATCAGTTGTATATATAAGCACAACTAATGAATATTCATCAGATGACCTACTATATTCATCAGACGATTTATTCTTCTATATTTACAGAAACAACAACTGGTGAATATATAAGCACAACTGATGAATGTGAATATTCATGAGTTGACTTGCTATATTCATCAAATGACCTGCTATATTCATCAAATGATTTATGCTTCAATTTTTGAAGAAAATAACAACTGGTGCATATAAAAGCAGAACTGATGAATATTTACCAGTTGTTCTTCTATATTCACCAACTGTATATATAAACACAACTGATGAATATAAAAAGAGAACTGATGAATATAAAACTACAAGTGATGAATATGGAACTACAACTGATAAATATGGAACCATAAAATAATCTAATAAATATGGAACCATAAAGTAATCTGATGAATATGAAATCATAAATAATCTGATAAATATAAAAATAAAATTAATGAATACGAAAGCAAAACTAATAATTATGAAAACATATAAAAATGACTTTATTTTAAATAAATTCAAAACTAGGTTGCAATTGGGAGCTAGTGGTATGGAGGAGGAACGGAACAATATATTTGGAACAACGAGACGTTGACAATGACGACTCCGTCAACCTGTCATATTCTGACACGTCGAAACAAACAGAGTCACGCTCTGCTGCTGAGCCTTTTTCTCATGCCATCAATTCACAGCCACGCTTACTGCTCCGCATCGCCATCTTTCGCCAAACCATGCGTGCCAGCCCCAAGGGGCATTTTCGCCAATAAAATAAATAATTCTCTCTCCTCATCCGCCTCCTCCTCCACACCCAATCTTATTATTATTTACACACACTCTCTCTCCATTTCTCCATCTCCTCCTGCTCATTCATACCTCTCGCTGTCCCTGGTCTTTTTTTTCCATATCCGTCTCGTACTCTGCTCCCTCCAGATAAGGCCTGCGATTCTCCTCGTGTACGTCTCACGCCTTCGGCTGCTTCCAGATTTTCAGGTTTACATCCTTACTTACGTTACTTTTTGTTGTTGTTGTTGTTGTCGGAATTGTTTTGCTTGATTCGTTTATGTAAATATCTCTTTTCCCGCCTCGGATTGTTGTGTACGAATGATGATCCATGTTAACGCTAATTCGGCATAGTTCTAGCCGATTCGGTGCCCGTTGCTTGCAGATCTGTTTGTTAGTTGTTTAATTCTGAAATTTATATTGTTGAATTATGATGAATTCTGGTGTCTTTGTTTCAGATCTGTGTATTTTCTGCGTTATTTAGAGTTCCGAGTGATTTTCTGCGGAGATTTGATCGGTTTGTTGGTGTTTGCAGGGATTTGGCGGACAACAGTGGCTTTCGTATTGAGAGGAGAAACAGCATGCGGTGGTGGTTGAGTTTATCTGTAGACGTTTATCGCAGAGTCAATTTGTTGAACCTCTACTGTAGAGTTATTCTGTAGCTTTCCTTCCACTTTGGACTGCCCTTGATTATTTTGTTTTCGCGGTTGTTCACATTTCATCTTCACCCACAGCTTTGAATTTGTTCCCATGGGGTCCAAGGTCTTTGTATTCCCCCGCTACACCCGCAGGATCAGCTGAATTCTTCTCAACTTTAGTCTCCATTCTGTTTCACTCACTTAATTCTCACCCAATCATTTTGTGATCTGTTCCGTAAGTTTCTTACTGGTCATCTCATAGTTAATTCTTAGTGATTTTCCTTCCCAAGGCCAGTAGATAGTCGTTCGTCCAATCTTGTAGTAAGTCAATCATTCTAGTCTCCTGTTCTCGTGTGTCTCTGTCAATCTCTTTGGCATCTGGGTGGTATTCCTTTCATTGTAGTGGTACTGAACAACTATTGCGGTTTGGAGTGCTTGTTCAGTAGTTATGGTGTGCCAAGCAGCTGGCCAAATAAGATTTCGGGCATTGAAACATGAGAATGGAACTGCCGGGAGTGCCACCATAATAGTTAGAGTAATAGCTTGCTTCCAACCTCTTCAAGATTGCCAGGTTCGTCATTTGCATAATTTGTGTTTACATTACAGCTATTGTCCATCCTTTATCATAATGTAATATCAATGCCAAATTTAATGTCATAACTGATTGAAAGCTCATATTACTTCATGCTGCAGATATTAATAATTTATTTATTTTTCATTACATGCCTGATATTGGAATTTTATCATTTCCAGGCTGAATACTTTCGTCAGTTGCTGAAGCCCGTAACGTAGATTGTACTTGTTCCTGCATTTTGTAATAATCTTTAGTTGGAGCTTTCAAATTTCTTTTGTTTGGGCAAGGATATCAAGAGTTTACAAGTTTACTATACTACATTGCATTTCTCCAGGTTATTCCACCTTCCTATTTTTCTTCGTTCACTTATCCATTGATCAACCTGGAACTAATACGGAGTTGCTATTGTGGCGCTCAGGTACTTGTCTTCAGCTTATGGGAGGGGATTGCGGATCCTGGCCTCATCAGTGGCATATTGATGGCCAATCCCCTGATTTCAATTCCAAAAGTGCTTGGACACAGCCATATGTGGGGTTGCACAAGCACTTGTCTAATTATATGGATCCTTTGCATGATGACACAAAAAGGAGCTTCTCGGTATCTGCATTGGCTGAGCCTCCTCAGCCACGAGTTGGTCATGCCGAAACACATGGATGGCTTCATCGTTTGCCGAATTTCAGACAAGCAATGTTTCCTACTCCAGACTCTGTTTGTAAGGAACAATCGTTCATAGAGCCGCAAGAAAATGGTAAGAAGGACGAGAATCCTGCTGCACTTCCACAGCTTCAACAAAAGCAGTTCCTTGTTTTTGATCAGACCGGTGATCAAACGACCATGATATTTAGTTCAGGAGTCGGTGCTCCTCCAGTGCGTTATCTCTCTCCATGGAAGAAAATGCAAGCAGAGGCGTCTGCCTTTTATCCAGAGCTTGAGGGTGGGAAGGAGCCTATGATGGGCAATCCAGACACAATTTTATTGGACAGTTTCATTGACATGAACAAGTTTGACAACGACCACGAAAGTGATGTCCAGATTGAGATGCATGAAGATACTGAAGAACTCAATGCCTTGATGTATTCTGATGATGAAACTGATAGTGATGATGAGGATGAAGTAAACAGCACAGGTCACTCCCCCAGCACGCTTACCAGTAACCAGAAACATTACGAGTTGACTGGAATTATAGAAGAGGTAGCTAGTTCTGATGAAGTGCCGAAGAAAAGGCAAAAGTTATTTAATGGAGGCCGTGGGATTGCTCAAACAGAAGGGCACATCACCCTGAACCATGGTACCTTTGCTTTTGATGATGACACAGAATCCCATTGTGGGAGCGGAAGAGTATGTGATTCCGGAGAAACCATTTCTCTTTGTGGCAAGAAGCGAGCCAGGAAAGACTTAGTACGAGAGACAGTGCGTACACTGCAGAGCCTGGTTCCTGGGGGAAAGGGTGCAACTCCTATTGAAGTCATCGATGAAGCCATCAATTTCTTAATATCGTTGAAGCTGAAGGTCAATTCTTTAGGATTTGACTCCATGTGAGTCAGTTAATGGGCACAGTATATCGGCCCTATATGAGGGCTAGATTTCTAGTTTCAGATCAAGTTGTGAGCATAATAAGTTGGGGTCACTGTGGGAAGACAATGTGAGGTATAGAGGATATGAAAATTGTAGTCCTTGGCCAAGGAAGGCGTAGCTGGTGGACATCACCGTGTTTGAGCAATTCACATTGCATCTTTTCAGAGCCCGACATTTGGTTGGTTGTTTATATCCAGTTTGTTTGATAGTGTCGTGTGCAAATAAGTTTGGTTCTCCGGAAATGAATCTGGGAAAGTCTATCCAAGGAGGAAGAGTTGTGAATTATAAGGGTCAGTTGATACAAGCGCTGAAGAAGGGTTTCTTGTGTTGAAGTTCCTTCTACGATGATTGAGATGGCAAAAAGCATTCATGCTTGTGAACCCTTGTTCCGGCTCCACAAAAGAGGTGAGAAAAAGCAAGTGCATAAAAGCGGAGTTTATCATAAATGGAAATGATTAGGGAGAGGAAGCTATGGTGGCTTTGGTCTGGTTAAAGCATCATCACTCTGCACCTGGGATGATTGGGGTTGGCAGCAGCATTTGAGTACCCACACCAATACTGGACCTGGAGGGGGGCGGGCATATGAGGAGTGCTAGCGCCATTCAAAGCTTTATCCGACGTGTTTTGGGTCCACTTTCTCACCCTTTGCCCTGTTTTCGTTTCTTGTCAATCTATTTTCTCTCTTACCTCTTTGGCTCTTTGTTTGTTGGGTGTTCTTGTTCTGGCCTGCGTTGAACTTTGATGTAAAATATGCGACTGCCAGAAAAAAGCTAGCCCCCCTCAATCCACTTTCTCTCGATTCCCACCCACTGCCTAGTGTCTACCTTTAATTGCCACTCTCCACTCATACACATACACTGCTTGTTGACCCTGATTGATGCTGATACCAGTATCATTGCCCACTTGCGGATGTTGGAAGGTTATGTAGACTAGTGATTTTGATGGATGTGGCTCTCTGCCTAGGGTGCTTCATTTCTCGGTAGTAGGCCGGAGTATGGGTGTGTGCGGCCCGAGTGTAATTCGGATCTGTAATGTCAACTTTACTAATGTAAACGTTTGTGTGTATATTTGCTTTCTTTTTTGTCTTGCACTTCCTTCTTTCTTATTTTTATGCATTGTTTTATTTATTTCTAGCTTGGAGACTGGGCTCTGACTTGGAGGTCCGCTCCGTTCTTACGTCGATCGAGCCCAAACACAGCCAGGGCCCTGGGCAAAAATAAAAATGAACCCTTTTACATGTAAACAAAATATAAAAAAATACCATCATTTTGTGATTTTTGTTTATTTTATTATGTTCAGCTCATAATCCTATATATCTTACAAACTTACAATCTTGAAATGCTTAATTTTAAAATCTGATAACCGAATCTTATGTGTCTAAGAATCCTACAACCTCTAAATTTCTTATAACCTTAGTGTTTATATCATTTTCCTTTCCTCATTTTTTCCAAAAATATATTTGTGTTTTTGAATTTGAGTATGTAATTGTCATTTGTTGTCGTCACAATATAGTATAAATTAGTTTTGTTTAATACATATAGATGACTTAGTCAAATTGGTTTTGAGGCATTTGAATAAATTTGAAAGGTGTGAGTTCGATTCTTGACAAAAATATTTTTTAATATTTTTCATTTTTTTTGTGGGCGGCCTGCTAGGCTCCGGACGGCCGCCCATATGGGACCACATATCAGAGCCCCAACAAAAAAAAAGTGAATATCTTGATAGATTTTGATAGTAGTGTTAACCCTAAAAGATGTACTTCAAATGTTTTTTTTCTAAATCTGAAAAACTCACTCCATTTCAGAGAAAAACTCTTGATAGACATGCGCAACATCGGGTGCCTCATAAAGACTCTGAGGAGGATTCACGCCGGCCCTAGCCCATAAGTGCGTCTCAAGATTATTATCATGAGAGATTTTTGGATGGATAATATTGTCATGGATATTTTTATGAAGCATAGTTGTCAAGTATCGAACCTGAAACCAATAGAATTAACGTGATCCTAAGGCCTGGCTCCTTACTCTGAGTTGAGCATGGCAAAGTTGACATTGGCTTTATATATCAGTGATTTTTCCGGTCTGATGCTAATTGTGGCCGTTTCATAAATTCAACAGTACTAGTCATTTGGTCATTAGCACATTCAGACATATTTAGTCTTTCGAGTTAGGAAAGATTTGAGGAAGATGATTTATTAAGAGAAGAGAAGAAAGAAAAATAAAGGATTCGACAGGTGAAATATAATTGATTAAGTATAAAAGGCTTTGAGAAGAAAAAAGAAAAATATAAACATCTTGACTGAAATAACCATGCATAATAATTTTGAAAATATGTATTGATGCATAAAGAAGATTAAAATATCTTTTATTGTCTTATTTTAAGAAACCCTTACCCACCCATTTCCTTATAAACCCATCCAAATCGGACGAAAAATGAATGAGGATCTCTCCTGACACCTCCAAATCTCTAAATTGAGGAACAAATTAAATACAAATTTTTCCTCTAATTTTTTTCCTTTCTCTCCTAAATTAAGCTCGATATCACTACCTTATGGAGATGTAATTCTAATGATTTATATAAAGCATAAATCCATATAAAGTATAACCCAGGTTTCTCTTTATCATCATAACAAGTCAACAATTTTAATAATATCAATTACATTGAAAATTGATATATTCATATTTTGTATCAACTCAACTAATTCGAGATTTTGGTTGAGTTATAGTAAAACTCATATTTTATTTATAATAGTTTGACTCAACTCAATTCTTCAACCCAAATAAACTCATATTCAAAATTATTAATAAAATTTAATTTGGGTCAATCAAATTAATTCTATTAGAATTTATTTTTTAAAGTCAAGTATTAAGAGATGCTAGAATTTAGGTTGATTTCAATTTTGGATCAGCCCAAAATTAGGTTACTTGAACCAGATCAACAAAAAATACCATACAAACAATTAGAGATAAGACATGAGAAGCAATGAGCTTTATCAACAGGGCATCTAAATACCACCAATAAGACATATTCTATCAAATGAGGTCATGAGTGAAGGTTAAGCAAGTAACATCTGGATCTACTTATCTTCATTATTAGTTGGAAGTTTGGTTTATCTATGCACGTTGGTGTTTTGGGAATTAGCTATAAGTTGGCTATTTTTGTGATGGGCATTCCATAACAGCATCACCAGTGCATTTTTGGCAGCCTCTAGTCCTTTTAAAACCCCTACACAAAAGAGAGATTTAACAAAATGAATCCCCTTTTTTACGCAACATAAATGCTTGTATATAAAGGTCAACTAGGAAATTAGACTCTTCAACAGGATATTTATTTAAGATTTTTAACTGTATATTATATATATATGAAGGACGGATTAAATTTCTTTTTTATAAAATTGTGATTTATATATGAAACATTCACTACAAAAAGTGCGTTTTGCCAGATTATTGACCAAAAGAATGGTCAGAAAACTGCCAGCAAAAATATTTCCGTTAACTTTCGGCCAGCAATAGTGGCTGGAATGCCATCACTGATAAATTTTTTATTTGGTCTGTAGAGGTTTTTCGATCACATTTTCCAGATAAATTTCAGCCAATTTTCGACAAATTTATCGGACATCTTTTCTAGCTTTTTTTTGATCATATTTACTGTCAATATTTTCTGACCGTGGTCTTGCAGCCATTTTTGGACCACTTTCGCCGTCATTTTTTCTGCCACTTTCCAGCCATTTTTATCAAAAATAAAAAAGAATATTAAAAGCTAAAAAATTATTGACTCAAATGATGTAAGATGTCGATGTGTTGAATGTCTGACTTGAATGATGTTAGATGTCCTCGACGGAAGAGTGCTACTTTATATAAAAAATCATAGTGAATGATGTCCCAAAATCAATGCTCAAGTTTGTTATGTGTTTCGAGTCAAAATCTAGTCATACCAGAACTACTTTTCTGTGTTCAACCTCATGTGTTATTCCATGTCATTACGAGATCAAACTATTAGGAAGTTCTAAGTCACAACTATAATGGGTAAACATATCGACTTAAAAACAATGACTTAGTGTCTCATAATCTTAAATTATGACCGAATTCTAACTCGAGGAACATAAAAACACTCAACCATAAACTTAGATACTAGCCGTTATTTTTTGTCTTACAAGTTAAAATCCACATCTTCAGTCATCGTATGCTCTAATAGTAAAAATGTATAAACTTCTAATGTTATAAGTAGATGAGTATAAGGGCCCACATCGATTGGATGTTAGGAGCACATTGAAGCGAAAAATGAAAAGTTCAACTTTAGACAAAAGATGGTGATGTATAGTGTCCCTAAGTTAATGCCTGAGTATACAAAGTGGCTCAGATTGAAACCGATCTTTTTTAAGTGTTTGATCATGATGAACCAAAAGTCTTTGTTTCCAAGCCGATGTATTGATCAGTGTAGTTGTTAGATCAAAATCTCACGAGAATCGAACTATGATAAATTTTAACCTGCAGTGGATAAAAAAGACTTTGCTCCTCATGATCAAACAATTATACTATGATAAATTCTAACTCGAGGCATATAACACACTTAATCGCAAATCTAGGTAACCACCAATCCACATTTATTATCTTATTGGTTAAACTCTGCATCTTATGTTATATTGTGCTTCAGAAATAAATAAAACATCGTGTACGATGAGGGAGAGGAGGCTTTCACGGAAGGACCTTGAAACGCGATGGGATGAGTAGAGATCCGGAGGGCCTCGACATTTTGGATTAGCAGGGTACTCGATGACTCTGACTCCAGCTTCTCCACGCCTCATGCCTCGGCCTATTGAGGCCTTGATGTCGGGGCCTCTCTTCAGGAGACCTCGAACACTCATCCCTACACCAAAATCATCCCCATATCCCTAACACTAAATGTCCCCTAACACCAAAATTAACCAAATAATCAATAGGATTGACCGAGACGACCACCAAATCAATAAAAATAAACAAAATCAAAACTAAAATCAACTTAAATCTATACAAAAGACACAAAATCCACAAAAAATTTAAATCGATACCTTAATTAAAATACTCAATTTGGAAGTATGTTTGATAACTTTACTAAGTAATATTTTGTATGGGATTTGAGAAAAAGAACGCTGATTTTTTTGAAAACTTATTTCCAGTTATGACTTAGCTAAATGTTTATTTCATCAATCACATTAATTTAATTTTAATCAATAAACTATAATGGTCAATGATTAATAATAAAGAGGGTTTGCACCCGAACTGTCACTTTATATATACATTCTCAACTAAAGTTGAAACGTGGATGTGTCTCACACAGCGTGTGATGTGTTAGCTCACTAAATAATAATGCATACCACTACTTGTGGCCCCGCCCATCTAATCTTTAGACTTTATCTTCAAAATAGATGGGAAATCGACATTACTTCAACTCTGATCCGAAATTTCGAAAACAGAAGTTCGGTCTCTTCAAAAGTCATACCGAAAAAAAAAGAAAAAAAGAAGACAAGTCTAATATCAACCTACGTATGTGGGAGTGGTGGGATGACCTTAATCATGTGTGACCCGTGCCGTTGATTCACCCACCCAACTCTTTCAAAATTTACCAAACATCTATAAGTCTTCAATCAGGCTTTCTTTTTTATCTCCCAATAATCTACTTTTGCTTACTTTATTAACTCGCTCCGCTAATCACTTCCAGCCATTCAAATCTGTGATCAAGGACCTGATTACAGATTATTTAAATTGTTTTTGTTCGGGTAATTTTTATCCTACAACAATCACAAAAAGAGAGAATTTATATAGTGCTTTGAAAATTATTAATTTTAAGATTTATTATTATTATTATTTTTTTGTTAATCTTTACTCCCTCCGTCCTCTAATACATGTCGTTTACGGTTAATTTGAGTAGATTAATGTGAAGTTAATGCTAGCGGTTGAACAAATTTAATAGGTAGGTGGTTAACATTTTTTTGAAAAAGTTCGTGCAAAAAGTAAAATTGGTAGATGATTATTGGTGAGGAATGTATTTTTTATTGATTATGATAATGAAGTGATTAATGTTTGACATTTTAAGGTAGTTGTTGATATTAAATACGCATTGAAAATTAGTAAGTGACAAGTAAAAGTGGACAAAAAAAATCGGTTAAGTTACAGGACAGAGACAGTGTCTTAGTTGTAAAACTAACAGATTGCGTGCATCAAAAACTTTTGACCACTTCAAAGCTTTATTCCTACCTCTCCTCTCTTTTCTGCGCGCGCGCACACACACTTCTATAATGTCTCTCTTTTGCATCTCACCTTTCTCTTTCCATCATTCTATTCCTCCTCCTCCTCTTCGCTCCATACCAATCCCTTTCAATGGGATACTTCTCTTGCAATGCCGACTCTGCCATACCCATATGCCATTCCATCACACACAAAAAGACGACAAAGCAACCCAACAAGCATTCTTCCAACAAGGTCCGCCATCAGGATCAGGAGATCACACAGTTTTCTTATTCCGAGCTGCAGATAGCCACCAACAACTTCTCCATGGAGATGTTTCTTGGGAAAGGAAGCCACGGGAGAGTTTACAGAGCAGCGCTCCACGGCGGGAAACTCATAGCGGCAGTGAAGAAAACCAAAGGCTACAAACGCGACCGTTGCGCCACGAGCCCCGCTGAGAATGAGATCGAGATCTTGTCCAAGGTTCGGAACCCGGGCCTGGTTAATCTGATAGGATTCTGCGTAGATTCGGCAGGAGAAAAGCTGATCGTGGTGGAGTACATGTCCAATGGAACTCTCTACGATCTGCTGCATACCAGCAATAAGCCGCTCGGCTGGAGGAAGCGCATTCAGTTGGCTTTGGAAGTTGCTAGAGCAGTACACTCGCTCCACTCAGCCAATCCGCCTGTTATTCACCGTGATATCAAATCGTCAAATGTGCTGCTCGACCGGAACATGAGCGCAAGACTAGGGGACTTTGGTCTGGCTTTGAGAGGACACGTGGAGGATGTGAGGATCAAGTGTACTCCCCCGGCTGGGACGCTGGGTTACCTAGACCCCAGCTACCTCGCGCCGGGGGATCTGAGCACCAAAAGCGACGTCTTCAGCTTCGGGATTCTAGTACTAGAAATAGTCAGTGGCAGGAATGCCATTGACGTGGACTACAGCCCTCCTTCAATCATTGACTGGGCCATTCCTCTAATAAGGATTTGTGATTTCTCAGCAATTTGCGACCGGCGGATTGGTTCTCCAGCAGATACGTCCATCGCTCAGCAACTGGCCCTGTTAGCTTCTAGGTGCGTGGCGGTGGAAGCTGAGAGGAGACCGGAGATGGGGGAGGTGGCCAAGTGCTTAAAGGAGTTAAGGAAGAGAGTGGGAGCATCGTCATCATGGAGTAAATTCACTATGTGCGTGAGAAAACCAGAGGGTTCTGGCCCTGGCAGGCAGCTCGTGGTTTCTGACATTGATAATAACCACGGAGTTCAAGAGACGGTGGTCAAGGATTTGAAAGCTGGCCTTAGAGGGAACAGAATTAGAGTATCCAGCTTGGAGTTGCTATCCAATGGAACACGTCCACGTGGAGAAGGAATGTCCAGATCAAGATCTATTGGCTCGGTGGACGAGATAAGGCAAGTGACTGACGGTAAGAAACTAGAGTCATCAGTGAAGACGAGGGTGGTAAGACTTAACAAGTCAAGATCCGTGGGGTTATTGCATGGCAGGAGCTTGGTGCGTTTCAGCAGGGAGAGAGAGGATGCAGTCAGAGATCAAACTGGTGAGGAAACTGAGTCGCTGATCGGCACTCATGGCCAAGGGATGATAAAAAAATATGTCACAGCTTCTTAACATTTCATAATGAATTTGAATGAGTGAAATGCTGAATTTTTTAAGTCATGCATTTACCCATTTGGATGACTGATTCCAAGTACTAAATCCAAAGGAGTTACTCCTAATTTATGAGATGAGAAAGAGACAGCACCTGATTTGGAAATAATGCTAGTTCCATTGACTGGTCATTAATCACTGAACTGCAGTTTGAGTTGCTATCAGCAACCTGGTAAAATTACAGTTGGGGAATTGTAAGCAGAAAAAAAAAAATTACGGTTGGGGAATAATTGTAAGCAGCAAAAGTTTGTACTAATTCATACTAGTATTACTCAACTATTTTGTTTGTGGTTGAGACTTGAGAGATGTATTATTGTTATTTTCCAATAGTTTCATCTCAGAACAGTTAGACATGGGACTGAACCTAAAGATTTATTGATCCTAGCCCCACTCAACAATCATAAATTTTTTTTCCTATTAAAAAACCCACTCTCTGAATCCTATTCAAACTAGAGGAAAGCGTATCCAACAAATCATAGGATGAAAAGGCTAAGAAATTTGTGGCAGGTAAGTGCCTTGAGTATATAGTCGCATGCATCAGTATTCTACGCCAAACTGGTCAGCGTAGCCCATCCCTTTTGGTTTATTTTACATACACTATTAATAATTGTCCAACGAGTAACAAAATACAGTTGCGGATGTTTCGGATACGGACAAGGGAAATAAGCAGATGAACAAGAAGCAGTAAAAAGACATTCTGGCTAACCTGAAAGTGTGGCAGCAGCGTCGGGTGGTTATATTTATATTTACCAAGCTATGTAGACTCGGAGAGGTTAAACTGCAAAGGCGACAGAGCCTGATCACTAACTAAATCCGAATCCGAATCACTCCCATCAATTGTATTCTTGATTGATTCACCACTGGGGCTAGCTTTTTTCTTATGAACCTGAGAGAGGTGAACACAAACAGCAGTCCATGCCATTAGAGTATATAAGGAAGTACATACAAATACTAGGGTGTAAATATGAGTCAAAAGTTGAATTTAGGTTGGGTTTTTCAGAACTCAAATTCATTTATGATAGAATAACTCAACCCAAACCCAACCCAAATTCAAAACAACCCAACCCGATCCAACCCAAATTCAAAAATCTTAATTCGGGTTGAATTTGAGTCAATCCATTTATTTTTATTAATAAAGAATTTTAAAATTAAAAAAATTAAAAATCCAAAAAAATAAAAAAGGAATTGAACAAATTTTAATTTTTTTTTAAATTTTTTAAAAATAAAAATATTTTTATTTTTTATTTTTCAATTTTTTATTTTTCAATTTTAATTTCTTATTTTTTATATATTTATAACTTGAGTTGTATTTTACAATTTGGGTCAACCCGAATTCAAATTATACAACCCAAAGACCAACCCAACCCAAACATTACAACTCAAAATCCAACCCAAATAAAATAACTTAACTCAAATTTATTTTAATTGGGTTAATTTGAATTGGATTTTGGATTCGCCCAAAACCCTTACACCCCTGACAAATACAGTGTGGTGGGAGAGTGTCACTTAATCCATGGATTTAAACAAGTTGGTGGAAGATTGTCACTTGATGCATGAGTTTACACAAGTCAACTTTTTGTTAGTTGATACAAAGGTACATGCCTTATTGTTCCCGCAAGATTTAAAAATACTTCCTTCTTTGCTAAGTTGTTTTAGTAACCTTTGATTCTCCAGATCCAGTATGCAGTTCTCTTCAGACAAAAACTGGACCTGAGTATTTAAGAGTTGAAGTCAGAAGAAAAAAATACAAAGACTTAGCTAGATTCCAGCACATTGCATTGCTATTTCCCACCTCCTCTTCAGCCTTGCGAAGGTTGCTTACTATATTCTCCTTATCTATTTCAACTACTTGGATTCTAGCAACTAGATATAGCACCTTTCGAGTCAGCGGCTTTAACCTACAAATATGAAACAATGAGACATTAGTCAGATGACCATTTGGAAAGAACACCAAATGGAGGTAACTTATCCATCAATAGTAGTCCCTTCCTCCAAACCTATTCCAAGTTTGCAGGAATCTCAGTAACACCTTATCATCAGCATTTGCCTCCAAGAAGGTATGCGCGAGCGCCTCAAATTCTTCGTCACATGTAGCTGATTCTAGCAATGAGCCAAGCAGATCTTCATCTGGGAGTGGTTTATCTAAGGATGAATCAACCTTCAAGATAACACCCCACACCTCAGTATGATGAATGCTTGCAGGTATAATCACTATTAATGTGCTCCATCAGAACATGTCTAGGCTGCGTAGTTCACTGGAACACATACTGGAAAGGATGTTTCCAAGCTTTCCAAGAACACATATTACAAAACCATGTGACATCTAATGAAGTAACCTTACTAACACACATTCCAACTCTGTAAAGCACGTGCATACAGATACACTAGACACAGCTAAACACACCATGCAAGTCAATCTGATCAGCAAGTCAGCAGCCCTCTATAAGTAGCTTCAGGTAAGGTTAGGTTCAATCAGATACAAACGAACATACTTCAACCTACAATAATCAGCAAGAAGTTACCTCACACGAAATATTGTAATATCGCAACTCCTCTACCACTCTTTCCAATTCACACCCCAATTCATGCACATGCATTTCTGCCTCAACGGCGCGCTCATCTGCACGGTTTACAATCTCCATCAACATTTCCCTGTCTCGCTCCAGCCTACAGCACTCATTCTCCCACATGGAGCACTGGCTCAACAGATCCGCACGCTCAGCCGCCAATACCTCATTCTCCTCTACTAACTTCCTCAACGGTTGTGCATCCATGATCGCTTCCGCCTGAAAAAATCAACACACATGATGGATCATCAATCAAGCATCACCATCAACAGAGAAATTCACAATTTACAGCCACTATATAAGCGACAAGGCGATCAACAAACGAACCCTAGCTTGATAAATCGCATCGTCTTTCTCACGCAACTTGAACTGCAACTCCGTAAACTGATCCCGCAGGCGATTAGAAGCTTCTTCGGATGCGTTCAGCATCGACTGCAGAGCGTGAACCGGAACCGGAATGCGTAGCAGATAATCGATGGAATGCTTGATGTAGTCGTCGATCTTTTGAGGCATCTCCATGGACGACAAATCGGAGCAAAAACTACTAGACTGGTGAAATTCGATATCTGAAGTGCTGAATCGTTTCTTGGCAGACGGTCGGATGATCGGCGGCGAGCTCCGGATAGCTAAAAGCTGGAAGCCGGAGAAGAGGAGGGAATGGATCTGATTGTCGAAGTTTGAAAAGATTGACCATTTGGTCGTCTTTATACGACGCGAGACGGCAAAATAACTCGCGTTTAAATGAAATGAATATATTGAGTTTATGACAAATATATATGTCTTCGTAATTTCTTGATTTACGCCTTCGATTTTAAAGTTTTCAAAACTATCATCTCCTCAACTCAATCACGCGAAAGAATATCAGTTATAGCATTTATGTGCTGTGAAGTTCTGGTAGAATTTGTTACTCCTTTGTTTTCTTTTACATGTCAATTAATTAAATTTTTGTATTCATTTTTATTTGTTATTTAATATTTTTCAATGCGTAATTAATAATAACTATCTTAGACATCAAAAATAATCACTTCGTTATCATAATCAATAAAAAGTTAATTCTTCACTCAATTTTATTTTTTGCATGAATTTTTTAATAAAAATATTAATCACCTACTTATTAAATTTGTTCAACCGTTAATATTAATTTCAGCTCAATCTATTTAAATTAATCTTAAATAATATGTATTAGAGGAGGAAAGGGAATATTTTTAAAAGAGGTCCGTCTCAATCAAAATGGAGATTTATCCCACTAACAGCCCGGCACTCGGCCAACGTCTCCGTAGGGCCCGAACAAAGCGGAATGTCTTGCAAGCATAATTTATATATTAAATATTTACATCCTAAAACCATTTATAAAAAATAATTATGTTAAATTCTACGTATAAGCAATAAGCAATTTTTTTTACTCAGGGCCCCAAAATGATGGGTTATATTGAATTAATGGTGTTTTCGTGACGAGAATATTGTTAGTTATATTGAACCTCTTGAAAAATTAAATGACAAAAAAAAATATATCAATGTGATTTTACAAGAAAAAATACATTATTTTCAAATGAATTTTATTTTTGGTGATATGATACCCTTGGAATATATAGTTTGTACCTCATTTCTTTTGAAACTCTGATAATTCAATCATTGAATCAATAACACAATTATTATCTTTCATGAACCAAATAACGCACTCAAATCAATTTATACGATTCATAAAGCAACAAGATGATAAGTTTGGCTTAAGAATGTTGACAATTAAATACTTTTATTTTTATTAAAACACAGACTTATTTTAGACCTCTTTACTAGATCAATTGTAAAAATAATATATTTTATTTTTTTTCCAAACAAATTGTCACTCAGAGCCCTTAGAAAGTCGGGATCAGACCTGCCCACTAACTCAACCAAATGATCATGCATTTTGATTTCATCTCTTCAGCAGCTGTGAATGGACAACCGCGTGCTAAGTAGTCAAAGCGTGAAGACAGCTTCTCTTTTGCTGCTTGTGACCAACTTCCTACATCATTAAATTACTACGCAACTTCACATTTAACTCGACATGATTAAAATTAATCTAATCAAGTAAGAAAAATAAATAAAAATAAAAGTAAAGAAAATAACAAAAATAACTCTGAGTTGTTTTTTGAGAAGCATATTTGTTTTACATCCGAGGTAAAGTTGGTAGAGCTTCTTCCCATGGCCACTATGAAATAATCCATCCATACGGTGTTGGTGGTGGCAACTGCTTTAAAGTAACATCATCTGAAAATTTATCATCTTTGGTTCATTGACTGTAACATGAGTAATTGGAAAGAAAAGCTCTCCAAAGACAAAATGAGAGTGGAATCGATCAGCTATTTCATCGATATGAAATACATATTCCACATGCACTAACACACTCTAACAAATTCTCATAGGTTGCACATGAGAGAGGTTAGCCAATTAAAAATTAGTATTAGATGGCTTAAGTGATCCTAACCTCAATCTAGAATAATTTAAGTACACATAACATTAATTGTTGAACCTAAATAAATCATACAATGACCAGTGCCCTTGGTACCGATAAAGTATGATCTATATTCTATAGAGGTACTTGGCTTGTGTTATGTTTTAAGTACCCGACTCTTTAACATTATCACAGAAAAGAATTAGGCATCCTCACGACTGTCTTCTGGGTCATCCTCTCTGTTTCTTTCTGATTCGTGACACACGTACAGACTTCACTACATCACCACGTGTTCAGCTATCACATCAGCACGTGTAGCTTTTGTCCTTCATCTGTTTCGATCCATTTTATCCATTTTTCACCATTAAAACTCCTGTTTTAGTCGGGTTTTATTATAAAGTATAAATAGCCTTTAAATATAAACTCACACAAAATAATAAGAATAATTAATCTTTAACAATCAAGAATAAAGTATAAAATAAGAAAAATAACTTTTTCTAATCATGATCTTAGTCTTTTATGCTGGTAATCAATAGTCTTATTATGATGTTGGAGAATCTAATTTTAATTGTGCTGCACAGGAGATAATGATGCTGGAGGCATAGGTACTAGTGGCATGAATCAAGGCAGAAACAAAAGAAACTTCAGATGTAGTTTTTGTTGTCTAAATGGACATCTTGGGAAAATTTATTACAAAATATTAAGTAACCCTTTGACTACAAGGACAATAAACAAGGAGGATGAGGTTCCACTCATTCTGGGGGGAGGTCAATGAAAAATAATATTCATACATACATTTCTGAAGCTAATAAAACCAAATCATCCTCATATTATTCAACAAATCAATTTACCCAAGAGCGAATCAACCAGGTATTTGGTTTTACTTCTCAACATAAAAGTGCCAGTGACAAATAAATTAAATGGCATGTGTAGCTTTCTTATTTTCTTTATATTGGATATATGAAGAGGAGAAACGTCATCGTTTCACAAGGCGGGAGAAGAGTTTAATTAGACACTGTCGTTTTACTCAGGCGAGAAGAGGAGCAGCTCTATGCGAAGTTATTTTGATTCGAAAAGCTGTTTAACATCTTTTCCCTCCTTATTTCTCATGCAACTTCTTCTCTCCTTTGTTAATATATAAACTATTGTGTAATTCATTTTCTGATTATCAAATGAATATCACAAGATTTTTTTAGAAGCTTCTCTACTCTTTTATAAGATCTTACACTTAATCTCTTTGTGATGATAGCTTGGATCCTAAATAATGGTGCAACTGATCAGTTTACAGCATGTTTGTCATTGCTGAAAGAGGTTTAAATTCTGCAACACTCATATGATGTTTAAGGTTTTTTACTCTGAGCAAGGGTGAAAGGAACAAGAATTTTGAGCAGTAATATTTCACTAATGGATGTGCTATATATACCTGAATTCAAGTTCAATATACTTTCTATTAGTAAATTAATGAAGGACTCAGGTATAACTTATCAAAGAAGTTTGATCCAGGATCTAATGGCTTTGACTTGCATAGGGACTTGTAGGATAGTAAATGTCCTGTATCAATTTACAGTTAAGAAACCTTAAATCTTTTAACATAATGACTAAAGAGGATTTACCTTCTCAAATAGAATCAATAGCTTGGAAATCTACTAGTCGTAAATTTAGTAAGGTGCATTCCAAATCTTTCTTGTCATTTAATAAAGGAGAAACATAGTTTTGTATGTCCCATGGAAAAAAAGTTAAACTGTTCTTTCATTCTAGTGTCATACAAACTACTTGTATCTTTCATTTGATAGACAGTGATATACGAGAAAGTTTCTCTGTTGAATCAGTGGCTGCCAAAATAATTTTTCTCACCATTGTTACTGATTATTCAAGAATAACTTATTTGATGAGTTATTGCACATAAAATGAAAAGTGAGTTACCTCAGCTAATCAAAGATTTCTGTTAGTTGTTCTTGCACAGTTTCACAAAAAGATCCTTGTTGAGAAGTGATATGGAAAACAGTTCATCACTAATGATCTTGCTAGATTTCTGCTTGATAGATGTTGTATACATCAATCATGTTGTGCTTATACTCCTCAGCAAAATGAAGTTGTTGATAGCAAGAATAGACATATTCTGGAGGTAGCAAGGGCATTGAAGTTTCATGCTAATATTCCTAAGTCATTTTGGTCTGATGGTATATTGGCAGCAGTCTATTTGATTAACAAGATGCCTTCCTCAGTTCTACATGGCAAGACTGCACATGAAACTTTCTCGCCCACACCACCAATTTATGATCGCCTAATTTTTTTTAGCTATCTTTATTATTTCACTACTAAGCAACTTAACAAAGACAAACTACATCCTAGGGCACATTCATATGTATTTTTAAGATACACTTTGGCTAAAGAAGATTATAAAGTCTTTGATTTTATTTCCACATGGAACTACAGCTTCAAGGCATGTTATCTTTTATGATGGAAAGTTTCCTTTTAAACAAGATCTAAATGATGAATTTTATACATTGACACTGGTATCACATGCAGTGCCTAATCGGTCAGTTCATCATCCCTTTGGTATGGATCCATCTTTCCCTTTTGAACTGCATAACTCTATCTCAACAAGAAGACTCAACAATACCGATTATTGCACCAATTCAGCCTTTAAAGAGATGAAAAATGACTAAACAGAACTTAGTATAGAAAAAAGACTATATTTATGCGGCTAAAACTTTACCTTATTCACTCAATAGAGTGGTTAGCTATGCATGTTCTTCTGAACAAAAGAAGTTTTTACTTCAAGTGACCACTTCTAGTGAACCTACTTCTTATCATGAAGCAGTTAAATCTCCTAAATTGATTCAGGCAACGCAAAATGAATTGCAAGCCTTGGAATCTAACCATACATGGAAGCTGGTTGACATTTTCCTCATGACAAGCACAAAGTATGTTTAATTGGTAAAGAGTATACACAAACACATGGCATAAATTATAATAATCTTTTGCCCCGTTATTAAGATGACCACAGTTAGAACGACGCTAACCATTGCAACAACTAAGCATTGACATTCATTTCACCTTGACGTTAATAATGCTTTTCTACATCGTTACTTAGATGGGGAGGTTTACAAGAGGCTTCCACCAAGATTTTATGATCAACCAAAGAAGGCAAAGAATGTTTGCAAATTACTTAAGAGCTTATATGGTCTTGAACAAGCCTTCCATAAGTGTGTTGCCGCCAAGCCCATCCTCCATGTCATGTTTCCATTTCAGAAAAGCTAATTGCCTATTTACCAAAGATTTGCCTAAAACTTGCTATGTCTCTTCCCTTCCAAACTAGGTTTATGGAATTTCTTTCATCGTCTAGCTTGCGGAGAGGTGTTGAGATGATCAAACCTTAATCAATTGGTTTATTATGCTCAAGGAGTTAGGTGTTAACTTTAGTAATTACAAGGTTCTTAGGTATTTTAGACATCATAAAATGTTATTATCTATTACAATTGCATAACAGTTTTCAAAGTAATAAGTGAGGTGTGGTTTTACTTGCTCTTTTCTTTCCAGATTCTGATCATCTTCTCCAGCAGTCCAGTCCTCCACTCCACTTTTCTTCAATGGAAGGGGGTCTAAATTAGCTAGTGGCGGTGCCACCAGGGAATATAGCTAAAAAATATAATATAATTTTATATGTTTAATTTAACCTAAATTTTAATTTCGTACTCCCGAATCCAACCCAAAATATTTCAATATAGTCAAATCAAATCCATAATTCATCAAAATAAATAAAAAATATTAAAAATAAAAAATCTAACATATGTACGGTTAAATTTAAAGTTCAAACTCTAATATCCAACTCAACCAAGAGACAACTTAACTATATCTAATCATTCGTCATCTATCTACAATCGGACGGAGATCCGGAATTGCAAATGTGGACCACTAGTAATTATATTGGTAAATTTTTTATACCCTAATTAAAATCCTGAAACCATCACTGAACTGAGCTTTGATGGTCAGGATTAGGAACAATACTAAGGTGTCGTTCTGTAAAATTAAGAGCTGAATGTTGAATGCTGTATGAGAATCTGAATGGTCAGACCATTGGTCAAATCACATCTGATTGCTGAATGGTTTATTTTCATTTGGTAATTTATTTTTTTAAGTATCTTAAAATGTAATAATTTATTAATATAAAATTAAATTATAATATAATTTTACAACATAAAAATAAAATTTATAATCATGTTACAAAAATATTATTTATTCGGTATTGTTGTGATTCTGATTGAAGTACAATTCGGACATAGTTGATTCCAGAAAGATATAAAAAAATAAAGAGATAATTATAATAATCGTATAGATATCGCCTCTTAATGATTCAGATATAAAATTGGTAACAAATCATTCAGACTTTCCAAACATTCATTAAGAGAAAAAGAATAAGTATTCGGTTCACTGAATGCTTAATAGAGCTCAATAAGTACAACAAAACAAGGCCTAAGACACTAAGTATCCTAAAATCACCAACAACTCCGTAGCTTTTGATATTCAACGCTCAAGTGAATTTATAAACAAAGACAGACTATGAAGTCCTGATTCAACCAAAGACAAGACGAACTGGAAAGGGTTAAGTTTTTTTTTTGGAAAATTGATTTTATTTATAAAGAAGCATGACAAAATCCTATAAGATATGTACCAGCTACTCTAGAACATGGAACTCGGGTTCTGTAAAAAACAGCTCACACAAGAGCTTTGGACCTAATTTGGACAATGTTCCTACATGGCTGATTAACTTATACAATTACCGTTTTCTCAATAGAAAACAATTTATCAGAAGAAACATGAGATTGTTACTCACTTTCCACTTATCATACTTTGAGCTCTATGCTGATTTTTCAAAAACTTGATATCCTCATATGCTCAGAAAAGATGGGTTGGTGCCCATCATTTTGGCCCATTCACTATTTTTCCTTGTATCTTTCATTCTTTTAATTCTGGGCAGGATCAACCCCATCTCATACTTGAGCTCCTTTTTTATTTTTTCTGTGGTTCACTCTTCAATTTTAAAGATTCTTCTTTTCCTTTCTTGCCAAATTGTATACATGATCAGATTTATCATTGCTCTGTTGGTAATCTGGACTATGGATGAACCTGCAAATATACTCAACACATATCCTAGTGTATTATGTAGGGACCCATATAGTTTCTGGACCCATATCATGTCACATATAACCTCCAACAGCTTTATGGATACACAATATTTAAAAAATAAATGTTTCATAGTCTCATTTTCTGTTCTACATAGACTGTATGTCATATCAGTTAGAACACCAAATCTGTATAATCTATCCTTAGTAGTCAATCTGTTATGACAAATCTTCCATGATATAGAACAATGTTCAGGTGATGATAATTTTTTCCGTCACAGATAATAATACTCAAAATTAAACAGATGAGGATTTTGAATTATAACATTTTATATTTCAGCAGTTGAAAAAGAGTACCTGACCTAGAAATCCTCACTTGTCCCAGCTCCAAACTGATCAGCCCTTGATGTTTTTGCGCTGTGTTGATCAGTTTTTTGGTTATCCAGGGCATATTACAGTGCATCTGGACTTCAAAAAAAGTCGTTATTCCTAAGAAAATGCATATGTATCCATTTTACCCACAGTGACTCTTTTATCCCATGCAATTTGAAAGGGCTGAGTTCTTGCACGTAAATATACAATTAATTAAGTCTGGTGCACTGGGAGAATTACTTTAAATATTGCAAAGCATGAAAAGCAAAGTCCCATCCTACTCTGATGCACTGGGAGAATTAGAACACAACACAACATGAAACAAACAAACCGAGTTACTGGGATGAACAGAACACTTTATGTGCATTCAAAAAATAACATCATTCCAGGAGTGCAACACCCTACAACCTCGAGGTGTTGGTGCAACAGACCACATGAAAATTTCCTAGTGAGCAAGTCATTTAGCTGAAGGTCAATATCCTTCAAAATTCACAAGGAATATCCTGAGAATCCCTCTCTGCACCATGTCCCGAACAAGAAAACTAATGTTCAAGGTATTTTTTTCATATCTCTTTTGCAAATTGAAGCGGGAAGTGAAGAGGATGTCAATGTATCCATTTAGCATGTTCCGCACCCACTGAACAAATTGTCCAAGTTTTTTTTTTTTTTTTTTTTTAAAGGGGATCGATAGTGGTTCCCCACTTCCCCCTTGGTGGCCAGGGGCCGCACACCCCCTCCACTTTGATAGAGTTACGCCCATACTCACTGCGGGCCAGCTCACGCGCACCTCCAGCATATCTAAGCGTAAATGCGGTACCAACAGGGTTTGAACCCAGGATTACTCATGGTTTATTCAACCTTTCCTGCAAGGAGTTGTTCAAGCATGAAACTTACAAGTACCTCCTCCTTGGTATCAAGTATACATCAGATAGAATACCAGACATGTATAGCAGGACAGAAGAAACAAAAAATTTCATTGGCAATAAATTAAATCAGTTAACCATGCTGGATGGGGCATTGCTGCTACTCACAACTCAAGCACAGTTTTCTCTTGCTTATATTCTGGTTATTTGGTATGAAACAATAGTAATTCCACTTACTATGCAACAACAAAATTCTAATACCGGTTTTCATGCCCGCTTTAAATAATATGACGTTCACGCAGCTTCTTGACTGAAGTCTAATTGGCCACCTTCGAAAAATCATATAACCTGTCAACTGAAATATACAAAGTTTCATGGGTAAAACAGTATTAGATCTCAGAGACCAAGAGCAGGGATCCACTATCTGAATATGACGACAATGGAATAGAAACACATACGGATACATGAAAAATTATGGGTACCAGTGGCAAAGTTCGCACACGCATAAGCCATCCATAATTCCAACTTCAAGACAAGGGCATGGAGCTGAGAGCCAAGAGCTTTCAACAGCCATCATACCCATTGGTTCTGATCGATGGTTGGCCAAAGTAAACTACTGATTCAATTAAGACCTCGAAGTATCATAAACATGGTTATCAAGGTGTTGCCTAGTCACCGCCATGATAAGCATACTCATTATACAGGTCAATTAATATGAGCCAGACAAAAGCCACTTATCAATTTAGTCAACATGAAATATTGTTGAACCAGTAGTATTGTCTTAATGAAGGTTGAATCAGTAGGTTAATGTAGTGTTGGTCTCACTCATGTTAATTGATTTCTATGCTAGAATCCTGATATAATTTAAGAATGTGTGAGGATTAGAATTAGTATGCTTGAAAGAACAGGATGAATTCAGAAAAGAAAGTATGAGGACGGCAACTGGTTAAGGAACAGCCGGTGCAAGAGGTATTAATGAAAAGTGAAAATATTGTAAGATCTAGGAATATCATTTGATAATTTATCATTTCTATCACTCTGACAACTCAGTTTGAGAAACCATTCTTTTATTATGAAGAACCAAGTACAAATAATCTTGCCGTTACGAACCCGAACTTGTTTCCTTACCAACGCGTCTCAAAGCTTTTTCTGCCTGCCGAAAATTCCAACATGAAACACACGTCAAGTTCACTAAAACTGCGGAGTTATTACGTTTAGCAAAGCTTAATAATCTTACCTCCTTCTGCCAATTACATCTAAAGACAACAACTGCCAGTATGATTGTCTGTACCAAAGTCCCACTGATCATGCCCAGCCACATTCCCTGTTATTACAAAGTGCAGTGTTAAATCTATGAAGCATTTCAACCAAAGCACAAACTGCAAATCTGATGCCATGCTATTGCAAGTTTACGAACTACAGAAATCAGTAAAAGCGAGACTGGGAAGAATAACACAACATAACTGTAACATCGATTCGGAAACACTCTTGAAACGTTGAAATTATACAAACCTTAACCCCAAATTGAAACAGCCATCCAGCGATAATTCCTATAGGGACCCCAACTGCATAGTAGCTTCCTATATTGATCACTGCTACTAATGCTTGCCAACCAGATCCAATAGCAACCCCTGGAACCAAACAACTGATTTCATAAATACAGAATTTGGGTTACACATGCCAGTTGTAAGGCTTCTCACCTGATAGAATTGGTTGAAAGCTATTGAGAAGGATAGTAAATCCTAATAACATTGCATAGTCCTCAACAACTTTAATGACATCATTGTTAGAGGTAAATATCATTGCAAGATTCTTGTCAAATCCCACAATTACTGAGGATAACACCAGCCCCACCACCAAGGCATTCAGAATTGATACGTTAGTGGCAAATTTAGAACCTTTAGCATTCCCAGCTCCTAGCTCATTTGCTACTCGAACACTGAGAAAAAAATTAAACAAAGATGATTTTGATCATGTAATTTGGTCAAGAAATGGAAGAGGCACCACACATAAGTGGCAAAGTGTCAGATAATTTTTAAAATGGCCATGTCTTTCTTTTCGAAGTAAAAGTAAATAAATCTTCACAATGACATTACAAGATAGAACCCCATTAGACAAGTTCAAAGAGGTGAGTGTCTTGCCTTCGAACTACTGTGAGAAGTGTGAAAAGCTTGAAAAATAAACATGTATAACAGTAAAACTCAAACATTACCTACCCAGTTGCTGCTAGACAACCAAGCATAATCATGGACTCCCACGCAAATATGCTTATGCTGCAACATAAACTTAACTATTAGAAAGCTGATATACCATTCCTAATTCAAGTAAAAAGATGGAGTAATGCCCACCAGATAGACACGGCATCAACTGAAGTTTCTGCATTCTTCATCTGGCTGGAAACAATAATCAAAACTCTGTAGTAAAAGTTCTCCAAGCTGCAAGCACCGGATAAACAAATTATGTTCAATTTAACAAAGGATAAGAAGTTTTTGAAGGAGAACCACGGTGTACATACGATAGCATGACTCCAGAGGAAATAGAGAGTTTAAGAAAATCCCACAGGCCAGAAAAAGCTTCGTTTGAAAACCCAGTCCATGTCTTTCTACACCCGCCGCCAACAATATATCCAAACAAACAAAAAACCGACAACCACCATGAGAAGTCAATGGTAAGGGCAATTCCAACAACCCCTACTCTCAGTCTAAACACAAACACCCAGCTTATAATCACATGAATGAGTAAAGCACCACCAGAAACGTAAGCAATT
This sequence comes from Kalanchoe fedtschenkoi, assembly GCA_002312845.1. NCBI lineage: Eukaryota > Viridiplantae > Streptophyta > Magnoliopsida > Saxifragales > Crassulaceae > Kalanchoe > Kalanchoe fedtschenkoi. The sequence goes on along the minus strand of NQLW01000089.1, from coordinate 458,386 downwards.
ACAGCCATCTTGAGCTGGCTCTGCAAGAACCTCTGCAAAGTGAACTGAAAGGGGAAGCTCAAATGAAGTGGTATTAGCCACACTGCAACCACACCGGATAGCTCAGCCACTGTCTGGGAAGTGCCTATGAGTTGTAAAATGGGTGTCGCAAATATGAACAGAGGTAGCAGCAAAATGGAAGTAATAAACATGACTATCCAAGATCTTTGCAGGTGTATTCCAAGCAGATGGTATTGCTTTGCTCCATAAGATTGACCACATAATGTCTCCAGCGCGCTTGCCATCCCTAGCTACATCCATTACCCCAAACACATCTTCCGCTTCAAAAATGGTCCAAACTAAAATTCCAAGCGTAATA
>NQLW01000089.1:384408-447490 GCA_002312845.1 Kalanchoe fedtschenkoi | reverse complement strand
GTGGCTAGGGGCCGCACACCCCTTTCACCTTGATAGTGACGCACATACTCACTGCGGGCCAGCTGACCTTGAGGTTTTTAGACAACACCCAAGATCACTAGGCCAACACCTTGTTGGTTGTTGGTTGCTAGTGCAAGTTTAGGTATTACAGAAATAAAGAAAAGCAAGATCGCGGAGAATAAGAACTGTAACATTGATTTGGCAATACTAAATGCTTGAAACATTTGAAACAACACAAACCTTAACTCCAAAATGAAGCCGCCATCCTGCGATGATTCCTGCAGGCACCCCAATTCCATAATAGCTGCCTATGTTGATAACTGCTACTAATGCCTGCCAGCCAGAACCAATAGCAACCCCTGGAGCCAAACAGGTGATTTTCAAATAAACGCATTTTCGAGTCCCCACATGACATTTGTAAGGCTTCTCACCTGATAGAATTGGCTGAAAGCTATTGAGGAGGATCGTAAATCCTAATAGCATTGCAAAGTCCTCAACCACATCGATGACATCCTTGTTGGAGGTAAATATCCTTGCAAGATTCTTGTTAAGTCCCATGATTACTGAGAAAAACACCAGCCCCACCACCAAGGCATTCAGAATCGATACTTTGGTCGCAAATTTAGCACCTTTGCCATTCCCCGCTCCCAGCTCATTTGCTACTCGAACACTGAGAAATAAGTTCAATAAAGATGATTTTGATCATGTCGGCTAATTTCGGAAAGAACCTGTCTTTCTTTTCGAAGTAAAAGAAAATAAGATAGAACCCCATATAGCAGGAAAACTACCGACATCACCTACCCGGTTGCGGCCAGACAGCCAAGCATAATATTGGATTCCCAGACAAATATGCCGATGCTGCACACAAAAGTAGCAATTAGGAAGCTGTGATCCATCCTTGATTCAAGTAAGAAAATGGAGTTATGATCAACCAGATGGACACAGCGTCAACGGCAGTTTCTACATTCTTCATCCGGCTGGAAACAAGAATCAAAACTCTGTAGTAGAAGTTCTCCAAGCTGCAGGCAACAGATAAATAAATCAAGTTCCATTGAAAAAGGGAGAGGAAGTTTTTGAAGGAGAACCATGGGATTATGGGAGCATACAATAACATGACTCCAGAGGAAACAGAGAGTTTAAGAAAATCCCAAAGGCCGGAAAAAGCTTCATTTGAAAACCCGGTCCATGTCTTTCTACACCCGCCGCCAACACAATATCCTAACAAGCAAAGAACCGACAACCACCACGAGAAGTCAATGGTGAGGGCGATTCCAACAACCCCAACTCTTAGTTTGGTCACAAAAACCCAGCTTATGATCACGTGAACGATTAAAGCGCCGCCAGAAACACAAGCAATTACAGCCATCTTGAGCTGGCTCTGCAAGAACCTCTGCAAAGTGAACTGAAAGGGGAGGCTAAAGTGGAGTGGTATTAACCACAGTGAAACCTCACCAGATAGCTCAGCCACCTTCTTGGAAGTGCCTATCAATTGCAAAATGGGTGTCGCAAATATGCACAGCGGTAAAAGCAAGATGGAAATAATAAACAAGACGATCCAAGATCTCTGCAGGTGAATTCCAAGCAGATGGTATTGCTTTGCTCCATAGGATTGACCGCATAATGTCTCCAGCGTGCTTGCCATCCCCAGCTGCATGCATGCATTACCCCAAATCACATGTCAACAACATAAGTCGTTTCAAACACATCAATCAGCAATTTTGATCTTCAGCTTTAACGTTGGAAAAATGCAGAAACAAAAAAAAAAAGAGTGAAAAAGGAATCACCAAAAATCCAAAGCTGATGGCGATGATGACGGTGGTAGCAACGGAGAGTCGGAGACGGCGGTTTGATCAAGCACAGTGAGATGGCCAGCGAATGCTTGAGAAACCACAGTCATGGAGAACATTGCTAACCTACTGAAAATGGAAGGAGCTGCAATCGCCCATAGCTTCCTGGTTTCCGGCAAAGCCCGTTTAAACACATTCTCGCGCTGTGGACCATCTGCCATCATCCTCTCCACACAGACAGCTAGAACCAAATTTTTCAGTGTAAAAGGTTTAGTATAACGCACATTCTAAGCATTTTCCGAAATCGGAATCTGCTTTGGCTCTGCTTCTGAGCGTTTGGAGGAAAACAAATTATTCGAAAAAGAAAATAAAAACTGTTGAGATTGAAATAAACTATTCAACATAAAATCGAAATTAAATAATGTAATGGGATCAAATTGAATAAAAAATCATTTACTTTTCCCGTAAAGTCCAACTCGGAATAGGTTTCTTAAATTCCACTTTCAATTCCAAAAACTTGAATATTAAAATGGTTTGTAAAAAGTGAACTAATTTTTGACCCTTACTGCGAGGCGATAAGACAAAAAAAAATCAAGATGAATTTATAGGATTCAACAAAAGCAACACAATTCCCAACAATAACAATATTCTCTCTGTATTCTAATAGCAGATGTTTAAGGTAAATTAAATGAAATAGGTTGATATTAATAATACTTGTTTATCAGATTATTAGATTTGAATTTAATTTTTTTTAAATTTTTGTGTAAAATGTATAATGTGATGTATTATTATTAATGTAGAAGGATTTTTTTTATGAATTATGATGATGGAATAATTAATAAGATCTTATACATCAATTGAAAATCACGGTGGTTTTACCCAAAAAAAAAAGGTGGTTATGTAAAAATTACTCTCTCTTGATGCAGCAAATGAGAAGTATGTAGTACAAAAACATATCCAGTGTAGAATTATATACAATTGCTATTGTTTAGAGATTTTAATTACGACTATATAGGAGTGTAGCTTTAGAACATATATAAAACATAAAAAGTAGAAGAGTTAAGAAAAAAGTCTAACCCGTGTAAAGGTAATATATCAAATTTAATTTAAATTTGCATACAGAATTAGAAATTTTAGTAGGTTATATTTGGATCATGTTTGACAAGTAGTATTAAGAATGATATATTAATACTTGTGTAACGTGTCTGGTTCAAAATAAAGATATTTATTAATAATTTATATGACGAATTTAGGTTTTGAAAATTTGAATTGATAATTCCATCAAAATAGATGAGACTATTCATGTCAATATGAAAAAACTTGCATTTACAATTACGAAAAAAAAGTGAAAATAAAAGTCCTTTTACACTCTTAAAATAATACTATTAAGTATTTATCTCCGCGAAAATATATGTCAATTGGTTATCAAATTTAACGATACAATTTTGTTAATAGAAACAAAATGACATTTTTTGATATTCATGCACCTTAATCTTCAGCAAATTTAATAAAATCATTTGTATTTAATGAATCAAATCCAGTCAATACAAAATGTCATCCTAAATTAGTAAGTAATTTTTTTTACACTTTTTTATTGTTTCAATTGTTCGGACTACAAAAGGGGAAACGGTGATAGTTTAAGATCACTATTAGCCTCCATTGGATAGCATGTAATACTAATGGGTTCACCATCAAGATAAATATTAATAATCTATAATATTAATTTTACTCTTTAACCGTAGTTGGAAGCAGAATTGAATGTGAGATTGTATATATTAATAATAATTTAACGTATTTGGTAGAAAATAGAATAACTACTAATAATTCTAAAATATAGTTTACCTTTGGAGATTAGGATTATTTTTCCCTTCAAAATATATGAGTTTATTATCCCATTACTATTAATGTCACGACTGCTACCAAACGTGCCCTAACACTCAAATTTATAAACCCTTGAAACTACGTGAGATCATTAATACCGGTACTAATAATACACCCTAATTCCATACTCACTCCTTCAACCCGACAGTCGCTCACTCGTCTCTCAGAGCTTTCAAAACCTTGAGCGCTTGAGGCAGGGTAGGCCAGCTGCCAGCCGAATTCTCCGTCACGCACAGCGCAGCAGTCTGCAGCCCTAAGAGGATTTGTGTGGACATAGTTCTACACTGCCATGATCAATGTGTTTGTTGATTGTTGAACATGGATTCCTAGCTACATTTACTTCACCAAAAACGTATTGTTTCTCGGTCAGATGTTCCAATTGCTACGGCTCCGAGACGAGAAGGATGTAGATGTGATCAACTCGGTAGGGTGATCACTTATCTTATGGCGAGTTCAAACTAAGCCGCTTCCATCACCCAATCAGAGTTTTTGGGTCAGAGGCGGTTCCATTGGGGGAAAAGGGCAACCCCCTCAAATCCCACCTAAATTACCTTTATTTAATGAAAAAAAAAATTATATGTATAATTTCAATTAAATTTTTAATTTTGCTCTCCCGAATTTAACATAAAATTTTAATTATGTAATTTTATCCTTCGATTTTTTTAAAGCCACTACCGACTAAATTTTAAGGTGCTTCAAAGTTGATTCTTGATCACGGAAAAGGTTTAGGAGAGCAAAAGATATTTTGGTGAAAACAATGATGAGGTTGGAGTCATTTGCAATCGGATAAAAATTAGTGATCAGCTGAGCGCAAGAGCCACGCACACTGGTTTACTGTCGTGCGCGGGGGAGGATGACACATGTACCATAAGGAAAGAAAGGAAAAGAAGATGACGTGGCCTTGGCCGCCCGCGCAGCGGACAAGTGACATGCGCGTGTGAGAGCTGCAGTTTTCTAATCCGTTATATAGAATGTGACCAAATTTCAAGAAACATATCTTTCTACCCATATGTTATATTCATGTGTTTCAAAAGACTATGAAAGATCAGACAGTTTATAAACTATATTTTATAGGGATTCAGAGTCTAAATCTTGATGTATATCTGCCAGAATCACCGACAAAGTCTTTAGACAGATAATCTTTCTTATTTGGCTCCTATCTTGATTCTGATTTCTACAAGCTGAAGAAGTCTTAAGCCCATCATTATCTCCTGAAGATTTACATCAAAAAAGAGCCTAGATTCGTAGCTTAAGTTATAAGCTACTTCACACCTATATACAGAAAGCTTAACAAAAGAGAAAAGTGTGACAAGCGTGACTAGCTTGCCGTAGCGCAATATGCATGTCTTTGGGAGCTTGGTGTTGTTTAAGGCCATATCACTGATCTGTGACGATCTGCAAGGAGCAGTGGAGGGCAGCATGCAAGAGAGAACAAACTAGCTTAGGTTTGAGTAATATTGTGAGGGTAGTTCCTACTATTTTACTATGTGAATGCCTATGACCTTTAATGACTGATTCTCTTGTGAGTTCAGGTGCTGTAAAATGGGATTGATAAAATGCGCCTGAGAAGCCATCTGGCCCAGGCGCACTAGTACCATTTATGCCATAAATTGCATACTTGATCTCTTGTTCAGTGGTAATCCTACTAAAATTTTTCATCTTGCACTTTAGATATTTTATCACAAAGATTTTCAAAAATATTATGATCTGCTGCTTCTTTTTCTCTTGTAAATAACCCTTCAAAGTGAGTACTAGCAGCTTTACCAATCATACCATAGTCTTCAGTTATACCAAAAGGGAGGAAAATTTTAAGTTATACCATTTCTCTCATCTCTTTCAAAACAACATGAAAATATGTTGTATTTCTTCCTCCATCCTGAAGCTATTTACATTTACTTTGATCTTCCAACATCTTATACCTTCTAACCTCCCAACCATTTAATTCTTTCTAAGCTTGCATAAACTTTCAAATGCTTTTTGATCCCACTTAGCCAGAAAAATTCTGTTCTAAAACTGTCACCCTCTCTTCCAACTTTTCTAATTCCATAAAAACACATTACCAAAATCTATCTTGTCCCATTTAGTTAAGACCTGCTTTAACCTTCTTTTTCCAAGATTCATAATTCTGTCATCAGACAATTCTCTAACCCAAACTTCCTCTCAACCACTTGTGAAAATTTTTGTGATCTGTTCATATTCTTTAAAACTTGGAAAAAGATTTTTTCCTTTTACTAGGCTTATCCTCAGTAAACATGGTCAGCCAATTCTTAGATTTTTGTGATCTTTTGCTAGCTTTTAGGCGTGTAGTGGAATGAAAACAAATAAAAATAATTGTAATTTCGAAGAAATAAAATTGAACGAAAAACAAATAAAAATAAGATAGAATTAAAGATAAGTAGTGAAAGGGATAGTTGGAATAATTAAAAAGAAAATATATTTCAAACAATGAAATTTGCCTTAGGACTGTAACATCCTCCTCGAGTAATACGTAATATTCATATCTGTCCTCTTTTGGTAATTTAATTTCTGCTGCATTTGACAAGTCTCGTCCATGCTAATTCAGAAACCTCGTACTTCAATGTCTATCTGTCGTAAATATAAATAGCAAATCAATCAAGTGATCCGACATCTTTCCATAAACGGTGATATTCCCTTCACAATCAAATATCTCAAAATCATCACTTTTTTAGTTTGTATTATTTTCTTACCCAAAGTGAGCAGATTTTCCACGAGGTCCCAAGCAACACAGGCCAGCGACTATCCATCCGCATTGTTCGACTTCACTGAGGTTGTCAGAGAGTTCATGATCCTCGAAGTAAACTATTTCGTGCTTTCTAAGTTACCTGATTTGAACTGTTGTTGTTGCTGTTGGGTGCCGAAACCAAAGTGGCAGAGTTGCAATGGCGGCGACTGATTCTTCGGCTGATAGCCAGCGCTTCCACTCTTTCCGCTTCCCTGCTGTCGCGCAGAGTGACGATGATAGCGAGGACGATGACATGAGCGAGTTCAGGAGGTTCACTCCCGTGTATTCACCTCAGGATGACAAAAGGTTTGATGCTTGCAACGACCAGCAATCTGATGAAGCAGTGCGTCAACCCGGGTACGATGTTACCATGAATGTCAGCAGGGTTGACTCTCTTGGGGAGACCTGGGCTGCAGCAACTGAGAGGATTGATGGAGGAGGGAGCAGTCGATTCAGAGCTCACCTGCACATCAATGATGCCGGCGGAAGCCGTCGTTTAAGAGCAACGCCTCCTTCTCACCGCCATGTTTATGCTTCCAATCAAACCCAATCAGCCAACAAGGTTCTTCTTCTTCTTCTTCTTCTTCTTCTTCTTCTTCTTCTTCTTCTTCTTCTTCTTCTTCTTCTTCTTCTTCTTCTTCTTCTTCTTCTTCTTCTTCTTCTTCTTCTTCTTTCTGTGTAATACTCAGTTGAAGTGAATTCTGGTTCACAAAGTAAAATGGCTGAACTGCTCATATTTTCCAGGACCTGCGAGCAAGTTTCCGGCAACAAGACGAAGATGGTCAAAACGATTACTATAAGCCAAGCGGGCTAGCCGCAACCCGCAGCTTAGATATACAAACTATAACTGCTAAAGGCAATCTCAGCTCCACTGCTTCTGCGGACTCACATAATCTGGTCACACCACGGACGCCGACATTCCACGCCAGGTCTCACACTAACTAATTTTGCTTGACCAGCCTGATTTTTCTTGTGGCCTTTTTCGATTAATCTCGTTTTGTGAATGTGGTGGCAGCACACTTGGGATATGGCAGGCTGTTATATCTTACGAAGCATGTGTCAGACTCTGCCTCAACGCCTGGTCGAGGCGCTGCCCAGAAGCTCAGATGTTTCTGGAGAATGAATGTGCCATCCTGCGAGACTCATTTGGGTAAGTACAGAAATGGTGGTTCACCGCTCACTTCATGCTCCAAAACAGTATCTTTTTTTTGCTATACTGTTACAGATCTCCCTCCTACTGCAATCTCATCTAAACGCAGGTTGGAGAAAGTCCTGCTGCAGCCAGAAGAGGAACTGCTGACAAACCATTCACCAGCACTCTCCCAAGAGCTGGAATCCACATCAACCCCTAAAAGAACTGCTGAAAAGATTCGGGTTCAAGGTAAGCACTTACACCAGGCACTGAATTTCTGATCCATAAGCTTAGCAGTGACTTATCAAAGGCTTGGTTATCAAACTAGAAAAAAACTGCTTTAATTTATGCAAGCATTTTATTCATTGCAGTTCGCAAAATGAAAGTTATACCAGATAGGCGCGCTTCTTGTGGCATGAAGTCTGTAGCAGCAAAGGTGGAATCTGCTTGCTGTCGTCTCGCTGATATGCATTCAGCATTTTCTTCGGAATGGAAATTTTACAAGAAGACTCATTTTGCTACACAAGCTCGTACTACCAGTTCGTGCCGCGGCTCTGAACGCATAAAATTAACTGTAGAATACATGAAGCATATGCTGAAGTTCATGATAGATCATCTTTCAGGAAAGAACAGTTCAATTTCAAATGCACAAGTCCAAGGTATCTTAAAGTTCTTGATCCCCGACGCGCCTTGTCAATCCAGTTCAGTCCCGTAAACTTCATACTAAAGTGAGCTTTTCGCCAGAAAACTATGCTTGTGTGCTAAGATTGAAGAGCTACAGCGAAATGGACACGATACGAGTGCATCCTGGATCAAGCGAGTCACATGTCTTGTATGCTCTATTTTCTTTCTTCTAAGCTTGTTACCTTATCACTTCGGTTTTTGATGTCTCTAATAATTCGCCGAAACGAAACCAGCTTCCCAGAAAGTCTCGCGGACGACCTCATAATCCAAGCGTTGGATTCCAAAGGCAGGACCCTCGGCTGCGCTCAAGTTCCCACAACATCTGATGACATGGTAAGATATAAGCTCCACTGGTTGAATCCTCTAGTGGTTGAGTAAGTGTGTAAATTTTTTCAAAAAAAAGTTCATGTATAATTTGAAAGCCTGAACTCTCAAGAACTGTAAATGGCAGCTGATTTAACTTGTTGATGAAATTTCCATGTCATGTCAAAGCAGGGAGACAGGCTCTCATGGTGCCCCTTATACCATGAGCCAGGCCATAAACTTGTGGGTAGATTGCATCTTCATATAATCTGCGAAAACCCTATTGATAACACTCATCTAAAGGCAAGGAAAACTGGGTCAGCTCGGCCACTGCTTCATCTGAAATATGTGTAGTGCACATATCTTATTAACTACTCGTCCTGTTTTGGTACCAGTGTGGCTTCGTTGCAGAAACTTTAGCATATGATTTGGTAATGGAAACGGCTATGAAGGAGCAGCATTTCCACCAGAGAAATCTACTGCTGGATGAGTCTTGGGTGTGGTTACTTAGCGAATTCGAATCTTATTATGGGATTTCCAATTTATATACCAAACTGAGGTACTGCCTTATTTTCTCCATGCTCTCTCTGATCTTCATGATCATATTAAGAAAAAATAAAAAATTGCTCCTGATTGATCAGATACGTTTCGTACGTCATGGAAGTAGCGACGCCGACTCACTACTGTCTCAGCCTGGTGTATGATTTGTTGCTGCCAGTGTACATGAAAGGCCAAAAAAGAGGCATATTAAGTCATCAAGAGGTGAGGTTCTAAAGAATGTTAGGAAATATAATCATAGCCAACTACTAATATCTTCATGATCTTTTTATCCCCCCATTTCTACACCTTGCAGAATAGGATGCTTAGAGAAGTAGAAGTCCAGCTCGAACGAATTCTAGCTCTTGTCTTTGAGAATTACAAGTCCCTTAATGAGTCTTCTCTATCTGGAATTTTGGATTTTGTAATGCCTCCGTCGGGGCTTGCTGCCCCTGCACTTGAACCTGCCGTGGAGCTGTACAAGCTTCTTCATGATATATCATCTCCTGAAGTGCAAACTAGTCTTTGCCAGTACTTCCAGGTATTGTCATATATTCCCTTCTTTTTTTTCCCTCTTTCCTTGTAATCTCAAGGTGATACTTAGTTTATACGTTTGCCAGGCTGCTGCCAGGAAGAGATCGAGAAGACACCTGTCTGAGACAGATGAGTATGTGTCTAGTGGCAGAGAAGAAAAGTCGATAGACTCCGCCAGGACTCATGCTGCTTATCAGAAGATGGAGACCCTTTGCTTAAACATCAGACATGAGATTTTTACTGACGTTGAGATACAAAATCAGCATATCCTTCCCAGGTTGGCTCTACGTTCCATTAATGATCATTTACGTGATGTGATCCGTTTATCCCATCAGTCTGGAAAATTGATGCTATTATCATCATTCTTAACAAGTATATCTGTTGAAATGCCTTGCAATGCAGGTTTGTGGATCTGCCCAGTTTATCGGCATCTTTATATAGCACAGAGCTATGCAACAGGCTACGAAATTTTCTTGCTGCTTGCCCTCCATCTGCTCCGTCCTCTCCAGTAGCAGAGCTTGTAATTGCGACGTCAGACCTCCAAAGGGATATGTCAAGCTGGGGGATCAGGCAAGTTCCATCTTACTGCAGCATATGTTTGAAATCTTCATTTCCTGATAACCTCCTGCTCTTCAGTGATATCAAAGGCGGAGTTGATTCAAAGCAGTTGTTCCACTCTTACATGCTCTCCTGGATTCAAGATACACGGCGAGCTTCGCTGGAATCTTGCCAGCGGGACAAGGTATTTATGGTTCTTTGCCCTGACCTCCATGCTGCTGAGATTATATGTTTTTCACTCAAACACCAAAATCTGCAAATAGCCAATATTATGCTATGTGAGTGTAGATTTGAGGGAGTATTTACATCGACATATGTATGTTGAAAGCATGGTGAGAAATTGGAGTACAGAATTTATAATTGTTGTTGAAATTTGATATTGGGACACCAAAAGGCCTGGAGTAGGTAGAGTAGGTAATCTAATTTGTGATTTTTACGGGAGTGGGTACCTAATGCTACGACTTGTAACACTGACTTGGTGAAGAAATCTGTTACTTGCAACACGGAGGGAGTAACTAGAGAACAATGGTGAATTGCTGACAATGCGAGCGTGTAAATGATGATCAACACCAATATGCTTTGTCAGCTCATGCTTTACTAGATAATTAGAGATTTGGATGGTTCCAGAATTGTCACAGAATAGAGGTGTGGGGACGTCACAAGAAACACTAAAGCCATCTAATGATCAGCACAGCCACACATATTTTGAAATAGTTGTGGGAAGTATGAAGTTTTGCCCCAGTGCTCGATTGGGATATATCAGGTTGTTTCTTGGATTTCTAAGCATTGAGAAAAATGTCGAGAAAAAGGCAATAATCAGTAACAAAGTGACGATCAGATGGATCACTTACCAAGTAGAATCTTGGAAAGCTTGAAGATGAAGCAGATTTGAAGTAGCATAAAACAAGCGCCGAGAGGCAGTGTGCCTTTCAAGTACTGTAAGACACGAAGCAGATGACCATGATGAACCGAGGTGGGACGACAGACAAACTAACTTAACATATGAACTGCATGAGCAATGTCTGGTCTAGTAACGGTGAGATAAACAAGATTACCCACAAACTGTCTATACCGTGAAGGATCTTCAAGAGGACTTTCATCAGTTGAATAAAGTTGTACGTGAAGCTCTATGGGTGTAGCAGCCGTCCGAGTATCGGTAATTGCTGAGCGGTTAAGCAAGGCTTGATTATATTTTTTTTAGAAAAGATAATACCTAGATGGTGAAGATGTGATCTCAATTCCAAAAAATAGATGAGCCTGACATGAAGAACTGTTTACTGAGATATTTCTTTACTAGAGCAACATGCTCCAAATCATCACCAGTGATCAACATGTCATCAACATAAAGTAGTAGCAAGGTGCACCCTCGTGAAAAGGTATGGATGAACAATGTTGTATTATGATCACTAGGAGAGAAGCCAGCTGCACGTATCACCAAACTGAAACGTACAAACCTAGCACGAGGATCGAAGTACAAACCTACCAAAATGATCTCTACATCTTTTGGAATTTGAATCTCGAGCTGTCCAATCAAGCGAGTGAATATGGTGTGAAGGTCCTCCATCGTCTCGTCTTACTTGTGCAAATTGCTTAGATTTTGAAGTAGAGAGAATCGAAGAGCACCATACATTTCCTTTGCTGATGTATGAGTTTTGAAGCTCATTCGAAGAGACACATCTGCACTCATAAAGATAATCCCTACAACATGATCATCAGCAATTTTCCACTTCATGACTGTTGTTGCATTTACTTTCTCATCAGGAGGATCATCAATGAGATGAGGTGCAAGAGCATGAGTGTAGAGAATTCCTAATTGATAATTTTGGTCATTTAGTTTGATGTCAGTAGCTAGAAGAGCTTCTCATCCAATAAAAATATCTGAAATTGTTATACTACAGTTGAATTGCATGTTTCAGTAATAATTTTTTCTGAAGAACAGACACTGCTCTACGATATCACATTTGGAGAGTGAAAGACATTTTGGATGGAGAAGGTATGAGTGGGTTGGAGACTTCTCTGGTAAGTGCAAAATCGAAAAAATGATTCTAATGGTGACAACAGGCGAGGTAGATCGTGACAGCTCGTCGAATGAGAAGAGCGGATCGAGAACGGACTGTGACATTGATGTAACTGGCGGTGGTCAGAGATTGAGAGGTGTGGATTGGATCTGGGTCCTATGTTTGGGTTTTGTGTGGGATGAGACAGTAAGTCTGAGAACGAAATCCAGTCAGATCTCTATTGCAGTTTAATTGAAAGAATATGTTTGATCGATGTGATTTAGCTCTGATACCATGTGATGAACTGGTGAAAACACAATTTGTTAATTGAATTAAAGTTACTTATATACACGTCTTGAGATACTTGAAGTTCTGAAGTGGATAGAATAGGTAACATAACTTGTGACTTTTACTAAAATGTGTACCTAATACTACGACTTATGATACGATGACTTAACATGTGAGATAATCTGCAGGTGAAATGGGCTGGAGTCAAAACTCAACAGGCAACAACACCATTCCTCAATAAAATGCATAATCATCTGATGAAAACATTGAGGGACTTTGATGTCATAATTTGCCGCTGGCCAGAATATATTTTCCCTCTTGAAAATGTAAGTCCATTACGACTCAGTGTAGAACAGTAACTCAAATTAAATAACCCATTCCAGTCGACTATGACTCAGCATCCAGTCACTCTCGTGCAGGCAATCGCTGACATTGAGAAGGAGATTGTCGCTTCCTTGGAAATGCAGTACGCTGATGTTATAGCGCCCTTGGAGGAAATCATAAAGCCGAGGAGATTCAGCCTCAAATACATTCAGAAACTATCTCAACGTTCAGTACCTTGTTACACGGTCTCAGATGATGTAAGTTGTTTTTTTCTTTCTTTTGCTTAAACAAACTTACTTCTTGAATTGTGAGACTCCTTACTTCATGATTTCCCATTTTCCATCAGTTAGGAATACTTTTGAATTCAGTGAAGAGGATGCTCGAGGTGCTCCATCCTGAAGTAGAAGCTCAGATAAAGTTATGGGGATCTTGCTTGCCTGGCAATGGGAGCACAGCTCCTGGGGATCGTCTGAGTGAGATCACAGTGTTGCTTCGATCAAAATTCCGAGATTACACCACAGCCATTGTGGAGCTACTAACAAACAATGTGAGAAGAATTACATTCATACTTTGGTTTCATGACGTGATAGAGAAGTTTGCTGACATAATTTTGCGCTCATGTGTTGCAGACAAAATTGCAGAGAACAACGAAACTCAAAACCATTCTCCAGGAGTCAAAGAATCATACAGAGAGTTCAGAAATAAGAAGCAGAATGGATCCACTGATAAACCTGCTAACTGGAACAATAATTCACCTTGACAGAGTCTTTGAACCTCGAGTGTTCATCCAAGTCTGCCGAGTTTTCTGGAACAGGATGGGACAGGTAGTGGCTTTGATGCCATCAATATGTGAACTGGGCTACTTTTGTTGAGTAGGTTATAAATCAATCAGTATCTGATATTTGCAGGAGGTTCAAAGGTTCTTGGACACCGAGAAAGAAAGTGAATCATGGTACAAAGGTTCAAGAATTATAATATCAGTAAGTACCCAACTTCAGTTGCACAGATAAACCATCAAAACAAGTTATTTTATGTAGCTGAGATTGAGTTTCTTCATTTCAGGTGCTGGACAATCTATTTGCATCCCAGATGCAACATTTACAAGCTGATTCAATGGAGCAGAAAGACTTGGGAGCGCCTCAATCAGTTGTGGAGGTCCATAATATGCTGTCCAAGGAAAACAAAGGGTGCATTTGATCTGATAATATAATTATTACAATCAACATTCTCAGGCATTAGCGTTTTTGTCCTAATGAACCTCAAATATCTGAGAGATGCCTTTCAATGTAAATTCCATTCCTGTAGATTGTAGCCTTGGAATCTAAACTATGTCGTGGACTACTCGGTACAACAAACTAGGTTTCTTAGTCTGGTAGAATCATTCAAATAAATGTTCCACTTACCATCAAAAACCACATTTCAACCTATAAGAAAAAGTGTATTTTGATGTCATCGTTACGCAACTCATGGCTGCCTTTGCCAAATTGACATGACTTAAAAACACCAAGAATACCCATCAAAGTAAAAGTCGTGCAACTACAAAATAAGTTTTGCTTGTGCTATTCAATCATCCTTTTCAGGACATAAAATAACTTGGAGACAAATTCAGAGGAACAGTTACAGTGAATTTTATAGGTGTGCGCGGGAATGCATTTGGAGAAATATTTACAGGGATAAGTTAAACCTGAAAGAATAACAAGCAGCATCACAAGGAGCACATCCATATGTATATCGGAATGTTTCATTTTCAAACGCACCGTGGCCAGGTCAGAAGAGCTTTGAGATGACATGACATGATGTCCAGAATGCTGCTGTGGCAGCCCTGAGTAGAGCTGGATTTTGGTATATTCTGCAAATGAGAAGAACAAGTATATGAGTAATGTGATTCTAACATAACATTTACATTTAAATAAAGGAGCCAAAAAAGCAAGTTGTATGAAATACCCTATGGCAGTTGCTCCCCAGGATGCAACATTATATATAACTTTGCTACCATCCCATGCCTTCCGAAGCTTGCCTTTTTTCTTCTTCACTGAGAAAGTCTTGCTCAGAGCTACAAGTTTACACACCAAATGACCTTTAATTCCCAATCTTTCTACACAATCGTGCGGTATGAGAACTTGATATGCCCATTGAGCTTCAATATTGGAATTTGTCTTCTACTTTTCTACTAATCGTGTAAGACAAAATAGATAACCCCAGAGTGTACAGGATTTACCGTCTTGAAGTTGATTCGGAGTAATGTCCTACAAAAACAGGGAAAAAAAAAGAGCAGCATGATAATTGGTCTTCAGTTATTGGAACAGACATTTTTACATTTTGAAATCATCATATATGAACTTTGAACAATCAGTAGAACCGTTCACAAAACCGCATGCTAAATATATGGCACTACTGATAAAAAAAAGTCGCTTGTCTTTATCATCCTGATGAGTGTCTGATCCTCACTGAGTTAGCCTTTGATCTAAACATGTCTTGATTCTCATATTACAATCAAATCAAATCAAGACGGTCAACAGATGAATGGGGCTTTGGGCTTGTGATGACATTTCAGCTGACAAATCATCATATGGGAATACTTTTTCTGTTTGTTTTATATTTTCACTTATTTCATATATTTTTGTATCAGGAAGATTGGACATTCTTCCATTCTTCACAACTACATAAAAAATACCTCATTCAGGCGGATGCATCTCTCATCATATAATCAACTAAATGACCCTAACTTGAATATCAATTTCCCCTCTGTCTTAATAGATCACGAGTAAAGGCATGCAAAAAATAATCAAAGTGCAGGCAAAACATATTTTAATAATTTTTTTCATCATATATGTTCGACAAGCAATGTTTGTCCACAGAGTTTTATGATCTATTTGTAAACAAACACACATAAACTTTCATAACAGAAGCTGCAGAAATAAGAACCTAATGGGGAAGTTAAACTACCTTTGTCTGTTTGATAGACAAGAGATATGCTGCCATGAAGCAAGCAATACCCTCCACTATATCTTCTTGCCCCACTAAAACATATTCGTCAAGTTCTGGATTCTCCATATCACCTTCCCATAGATCATTCTTACTAACCATGTCCCAAGAACTGCATTCATCTGCTTCCATGAAGAGAATTTGTCAGTACTGACCTAGTGAGATCTACAAATACATAATACTTTATATAAAATTAACTGAAGACGCTGTCACACTGTTAACAGAAAGAGCATGCTGCCGGCGGAAGAAAGGATAATGCTTACCAACTAGATGTTGTGAAACTGACATTTGAGCAGTTTCTAGCTTTTCCAGGAAGTCGGGGCATTCAACTCTAGATCTAAGGAGATCACACAGCTGCATAGAATTTCAACCCCAATGACAGCATACACTCAGCTCTATCATGATGATAATCCATCGCCCTAAACTCATATATAATAAACTCA
Source organism: Kalanchoe fedtschenkoi (assembly GCA_002312845.1). Lineage (NCBI taxonomy): Eukaryota > Viridiplantae > Streptophyta > Magnoliopsida > Saxifragales > Crassulaceae > Kalanchoe > Kalanchoe fedtschenkoi. The sequence goes on along the minus strand of NQLW01000089.1, from coordinate 431,294 downwards.
AAATTGAACTCATGTCTGCATGTTCAGTCATAGGCAAAGGTCGACTTAATGCATACACACCATCACATGCTAAACAACCAAAGCAACTGAGTTATTCTATTTCAAGTATGGAGCATTACATCTCAATCAAACTGCACGGTCCGAATTAGAATTTTGATCTGTGTCACACAACTGATGGGCTTGAGCTAAAAACTGGAAGTCGGAAGTACTCATCCAACAAGAACCAGTTACCCAGAAGCCAAATTCAAGTTAAAATCGGTTTAATCAAGATCTTCACATCCAGTTCTAAGAATTCACAGCTAAGCTCATCAGCATACTATTATTTAAGAATTCAACCTATCATGAACAACAAAGGCCACAAATCCGAACCTAATCAACCAAACAGATTTCAATCAAACAAAATTCCAAAATCAAATCCATGAAGGATACCTCATCGGCCTCCTGATCCCCACAACCCGAAGACCCTTCTCCTCTCTCATCCCCGTCATCATCGTCATCATCGACGAAAGGACCCTCCTCACTGAGCGATTCAAGAGCTCGCTGACACTGCTCCAGCACCGCCTGCAGCGTCTTCCTCTTCACCTTCACCCGATCCCTGTCCGACTTCGGGGCTCCATCCGATTGAACGACCGAGCTGGCAGCTGCACCCTCCATAGAGAGAGAAAAAAAAAAAAAAGTCCACCAGCAGATTCCGCGTCAAAAAGGCACCTTTTTTGACCTCTTCTCGTCACAAACCGAGATTTCTAAGCAGATGGGTCAGAGAAGGTTGCTTGGACGCCCAATTACGTGACAGAATTGAGAAACTTGAGCTTCCGATTAGGGTGTGGCCGATTCCGTGAATTGGAATCTGAGGAGAGAGATGGATGCGTCGCACGTAGTCGACGTTGTCCTGTAAAATGATCTCATCTCATCTCAACAACGCAACGCAAACTGGGGCTAATTAATTGCTATTTAGTTTTTGGAATTTAGTAATTAGATTAGATTAATTTGTTTTGTTAATTAGTATTTTTCGTCTCATTACCTATCGATCTTTTATGATTTATTTTTTTTTGAATCATTAATCACGAGAGTTAATATATATATAATCTAATAGAGTTTTCAGCCACACGGCAGGCAGCTCAGCGTCTGTTCAGAAGGCAAATAAATATATGGTGGCAGATCAATAGAGAATTACATGAAAATTTGACAAGTGTGAGAATCAGTCATAATCATAATCATTTGATTTCAGCAAATATTGTCAAATTAGTAAGTAGGGTAAGACCAGTCCCACAAAAAAAAATGCATTTTTCCATCAATCATGTCAGGTGCCACATGTTACACTCACCCACATGTTACTTGTCAATGTGTTAAAACTAAACTAAAGTTTATGATAAAAAATTATTGGAAAATTTTTGAAAAGGGTCATTAACTATTATCACGTATCCAATTGTGATTCGAACAACTAAGATTTTCAAAAAGGGAGTGACAAAAAAATTTGGACTGATTTTTTAAAATAAAATTTACTGTTACACTTTTAAACTAATATTATTAAAAAAACTTATATTTGCGTGCAAAAATTATATTGTTTGGTTATCAAAATAAAATAATATTTTTTACGCACATAAATAAAATGACGTCTTTTCATACTCAATCATACATAATCCTTAACAATTTAATAAGATCAATTATATTTAAGAAATTAAACAAATTGATCTTAAGCATCATTTGAAATCTGTCTTTTCTTTCATCGCACGCTTTTTCCTAAATTTTAATCTTCTGTTCAAAGTTCATTCGAACGTGCTAAAGTTGGTCCTAATTCATAATGAACTTTAGTCTTTAGTTTAAAATTTATTCTAAACTTTGAAACTTTATACTCAAAGTTCATTTTAGAACTTCAGTAAAGTTCATGAAGAAATTTAGGGCGTTGAACTTAATCTTCAATTTAAAGTTCATTTCAACATGCTAAAGATCATCTTGAACTTTAGTCGTAAAAAAAACTTTAAAATGAGCTTTAAACTTTGAAACTTTATACAAAATTCATTCTGAACTTTAACAAAGTTCTAATAGAATTTAATAGCGTTACACCTAATACGAACTTTAGTCTTCAGTTCAAAGTTTATTCTGAACTTTTTACTACGTTCAGAATGACTTTGAAACTTTGTACAAAGTTCATTCTGAACTTTAGGGCATTGAAATTTTAAATTGTGTTAAAAAATAATTTCTAAAATTGATCTTTAATTAAAATTTATATGGTTTTATAAATGATTATAAAATTTAATTTTTAAAAAGTACTAGTAGTTAAATAAAATGATTTAAATAAAAATAAGAATTAATGACTTTGAATAAGAAAAGAGAGAAAATGCAAGTAGTATGTGGAATCAGAGTTAGTAGGACATGTGACACCAAATGAGTGCCTCGTGAATGTGGATAATGGAGCATGTAGAAGTTTCTGGTTGACTGCAATATTAACATGAAACTACCCTCATGGAAGACATGTGGAGAGTTGTGATTGAGTGGATGAAAGTTCTTAGTTCCAAACTGAGGTTCTTAATTGAATCCTACAAACCTAAAACCTCTGAGAATGAAACTCAAACTCCAAAAAAACCCAATCCCATGTGTATACAAATCAAAAAAATGTTCTCTTGCTAGAAAAAATGTTTACAAATCAAGAAAAATGTTCACTATTCAACAATTTCAAACCAGAAAAACTAGAACTTAGAAAAGTCATGTTCACTACTATCACGTTCAACAAACTCAGAAAAAATTCACTATCTCAAAATCATTCATTAAATTCAAAAAGCTCAAACTTATAAATTTATAAACTCATTAAACACAATCTCATTAAATATCAAGGCGAACCTAAAAAAGTTCACTATCTCAAAATTATTCATCAAATTAAGAAATGTGATAAAACCAAAACCCAGAAAAATATTCATATAAATCCAAAAAATATTCATTATTTAAAAAAATATTCACTAACCCAAAAAACATGTTGACTATTCCTCACACCATTCATCAACCATAAAAATCACATCACAACATTATATAGATTCATCATATTGACATCATTATTCATCAGATAAACTATCATATTCATCAGATTGCCAACCATTTGCAAGCTACATTTATTAACTAAAATATGAAAATACATTAGGCGCGTATATACATTCATCATATTTCACAAATCTTTCATAATGTACAATGTTATGTTATGTTGAGATCAATATTCATCAGATAGAAAACATATATTCTTCAGATTGACAACCATATTCATCAGAAATACGTATATATACAAATCTAAAAAACAACAAAATAAGTAAATAATTAACTAAAACATGGAGCTTCTTCACATTCAACTGTTAATATACGATTTTTATAACCATGACTTTCAAAACTTCTCAAACCTATTTCATCAGCCATTGAAAAAGCTAAACTGAAAAAACTTAATATACAAAATAAACAAAATGATCAAAAAAACACAAAACATGCAACAACAGAATAACTTTCAGATCAAAATACAAACACATACCGATTTCACCCAAAATCCACAGAAAAAATTACTCAATCTCAAGTTTCTTGCACAAACCCTGACATAAATAATGATAAAACGACAAAATGAAATAATTTTTATTTTTTGTACAAGCATAACAAAATGATACCGTTTTTGTGGAGCCATGCTCTCGTTCCACCAAAGAGTAATTGTTAAAAACTCATATACATAATTGCCATTTAAGAATTTATTGCTCTACAAATAGATAGTGGTACAATGTGAATTTTAGAGCGTAATAAACTATTTGTGAACTCTAGATAAAAACTAGTATTGAAAATAAAATCACATTCAATATTAAAGAACATAACCTTTTATATTTTGTATATTAATTGAAATTCATGTAAGGACTAAAAAAATTCATTTCAAATATTAATTGATATTCATGTGGGGATTCCCAAATGTATTGACTTCCAAATAGTGAAAACTGATGAATAATGAATGCGACAAAAAATGTCAGATGACGTCAGAGAAAGTGACATTGTTCCCTGCAATTTTCCCTCCAACAAAAATCGAAGGATTGATTGGAAGGAAGAAACATGGCGAGCGATAATCGGAGGACGTGTCCCTCTGCCGCAATATCCTGCGAGGCACCTTGACCGATGGCGCGCCGTTGATCAGCGAAGGTAGTGCCTCAACCAGAAACGGAAACTCTCCACACACAAAAAAAAAGCTCGCTTTTTGGTCGATTGTTCCTTCTTTCTTCTTCTTTTTTTTCTCTCTCTCCTTTTTTCCACAATACGCATTCTCACAATGCGATTGGTTTGACGTTTTCTTCCACTTCACACAAGGTACGCGCCGTTGATAATTGGATTTGGAATCTTTGAATTTTTGCGATTTGAGGAGTGGTTTTGAAGTGGAAGAAGGATCGCGATGGAGCCCTAATTTGAGCTTTGGGTGGATTTGTGATTCTGGGATTCTTGATCATGTGTATGTGTAATTGCTGTGAGGTTATTATGATTTTTGGTTGGGCTGATCGTTTCAAAATGTCGATTTTTAAGGTGTTGATCTCGATTCGTGATCTTATGGAAATGTGATCTGGTGTAGAAGATGGTTAACCGAAACACTGACGTACCTCAGGTGCTTATTTATCTATTTATTTAGTGTTCCATATTTGATTGCTTGATATTTGATCTAATGGTGTTGGATTGGGGCATTGCTGGATCTGTTCAATGCTAAATTTGTAACTGTGATCCAGGGAGATATTAATGCTCCCCAACCTTCTCCCGGTCCGCAGTCAGGGCCGACCGAGCACTCCCTATCTCGCACAGGCAATAAGGTAACCATTGATCTTCTGCTATGCCCATTACTCATCTCTAGTGTGCTATGCAATATTTGGGTTTGCAAACAGTCTGAAGTCTTAGAGGTGTTCTTTCAGTGAAACACCTGACTTCAAATGTTGATGCTGTCCTGGCATATGTAACAAAATCTGAACTTCTGTTAGTGTGATACGGACCCGACTTTTGTGCATTGATGAATTCAATCCTTTCTCTTTGCAGTTTGTAAATGTAGAATGTAATTTATAACAATACAAGTCTATACTTGATTTTCCAGGTTTTCAAGAGCGGTCCACTATATATATCTTCCAAAGGTGTGTTTCAAGTCTTCGCTGGATGCTGTGTTTCTTCTTCCTTCTTTTCTGTCCCGTCAGCATCATGATAGCTGGTTCAGCCTCATTTAAGTTCATAGGTGCAATGGAACTGAAAGAAAGATTACTAAAACCTGGATTGAATAAATGATTTATTGCTTTCTGCATATTATATTAGTATGTACTCACAAGCTAAGGAGTAAGGACAATCACTGAAGCCATCATTTTCCTATAGGAGATGTGTGGTAAATCAGCTTGATTATGTAATTCGTGCTGAACTTTTGTCCAGAGTAGGGAGCTCACTCTTTTTATTTGGGCCTTCATCGTTTCTTCAATACTGTCATTCAGGTATTGGGTGGACATCATGGAAGAAAAGATGGTTTATCCTAACACGCACTTCACTGGTTTTCTTTAGAAGTGATCCTGTGAGTACATGGAAGTATTCAGGCAAAATTGTCTGTTTTTCATTGTCTATTGAGGAGTCTGCTATGAATCTATAATTATATCAAGAACAAAAAATAGAAAAGAATGCTGATTAGAATGTGCCTCATGGCCGCTATTCTCTTGATTTTTTTAAGCTCTATCATTTGGTTTCCAGAGCGTTACTCCTCAAAAGGGTGGTGAAGTGAATTTGACCCTTGGGGGTATAGACCTAAACAATTCAGGCAGGTTAGCTTGCTTATTTTATCAATGGCCCACCATTTGTAATATGAGGGTGAGGTTACCCGCTGAACTTGCTGATCGCTTAATGTTTCCTTTGTACATTAATTAGTGTGATTGTTAAACTGGATAAAAAGCTTTTAACTGTGCAATTTCCCGATGGCCGTGATGGACGGACCTTCACACTTAAGGTACCACTATCCATTTTTTTCTTATAAATATATAAACAAATGATTGAACTGTTTAAATATTGTTTAAGCATTAAATAAATATTATTTAAATCTGACGAACTTCTAGGTCCTATTTGTACAATAGGTTCGTTTTACTTCAACATAGTATCCTATTAGTGAAAAAAATATGTATAGCCTATGACAAAATTTTAGTGCCATATGATCTTGACTATAATCTTGATGGCATTGGAGTCTGCTATTCTGATTTGTCAATCTGTTTAGTAAATAGAAAGAGGAGTCTAACCAAGCACTGATTCTTTGCATCAACAATTTTTCATAGTTTCTCTTCGTGTGCAGTGCCAGTTTGTTTTTAACCTTCTTAGTAACATTTAATGAAAATAATTTTCGTAGTCGAGCAAAATTTCTGAAAAGATTACCCAATCGAGCAAAATTGCTTATTATAGATCTTCTCGACTTCTTACGTTTGTATATAAAAACTATTGTTAGTTTTGGACCTACAGGCTGAAACCCTTGAAGAGCTTCACGAATGGAAAGAGGCACTTGAGAGTGCTTTAGCCCAGGCACCAAGTGCTAGTCTTGTTATGGGGCAAAATGGTATCCTTAATAAGGAACAGACTGATGCAGCCACTCCTGCAGCTGATTCTCCAGAAAAGTGTATGTTCATGCATCTCATCTTGTTTCGGACCACTGTTATTTACTTAGTTTTATTTCCTGGAATGGAGGGGCTTCTTTGTCGCAGTTGCATTGACCAGCATCTTTTTCTACATGTAACAAGTTTCATCATTTTGAAGCAAAATTCATTAGGTTTTTAGCCTTTTCATTGTTTTATCTTTTTCTGTGCGGTTGATCAATGGCTGATAACATGTGGCTCATGGCTTTTGGAGTACAGACAACTCATTGCTTCCAAATTCAAGTCAATAACCAGAATTAGTAAATCATACAAGTCTTTTAGTTTTAGTGCTGTAGGTGACTAGTACCCTCCAGAACCTTTCTCATAATAATAGTTACATCTCGAAGCATTCCACAGGTGTTTTTGTTGAAAAAATATTTGTAGATGTGCCTTAATCTTTATATAACTTGTTTGTAACTGAACTCATTCTGATGTCTACACTAATTAACAGCGATGGGCAAAGAGCCTGCTAAGTCCACAATCATTGGAAGGCCCGTCTTACTTGCCTTGGAGGAGGTGGATGGATCGCCGTCATTTCTGGAAAAGGCTCTCCGTTTTATAGAAGAGCATGGTGAGATTTATAGTTTTTTTTGTGACACTCTTAAAGTCCATAATTGAAAACACCAATGGAAATTGTTACATATAGTAGTTTATCGCTCATGCGTGACTTTACGATTTTTCTGGCGTGAAAGCTGAATTAAAGTTACGTAATTCTCTAACCCTTTCGGTTGTGGCTGTCACAACTGCACAAACTACCATGCTGCAAAATCTCCTGGGTTTATAAATTGGCCATGGCCACAATTCCAGTTTATTAGTCGAACTTACACATCTTACTATGCTAAAAATCATGCATATGTAGGGGTCAAAGTGGAAGGAATCTTGCGACAATCTGCTTCGGTTGATGATGTTGAGAGTCGTATTCGAGAGTACGAACAGGGTAGGTTTATTTTTTGGAGTGGTATTTTTTTTTATATTAGTACACATTCCTGTAGGTCATTGTCATTACATGTAAAAAGGTGCTCTGATTTACATATTCCTCATGTGTGAATAAGGAGAACATGCTTTCTATTTGTTTTTCCCTTTTGATTTGATGGTTGCAAGTGGTATAAAAACTGGAACATGACTTTTTTTGTGGCTTATGTATTTGATTCAATTACAAACAATAGAGCAGAATATATATTTTTCCTACTAATTGCCTTTCATAATACAGGCAAATGTGAGTTCTCTACGGATGAGGATGCACATGTTATTGGTGATTGTATTAAGGTACAGCTATGTCATGATAATATGAACAAATAGACGCTTATTATATATTAATATCCTTTTTCACACAATGGCTCAGTATGTTCTACGAGAGTTACCATCTTCTCCAGTACCTGCATCCTGCTGCAATGCTTTAGTGGAAGCACGCCGTATGTCTTCCTGTCTTAATCAGATTCTTCATTTTTTTTTGCTTCTTTTGCAAAGACATGGACTTATGATTCGTGGATCGTTTGTGCGCAGGAGCTGATCGTGGAAATAGAGTTAAAGCCATGTGTATAGCCATATGTGAAACATTCCCAGAGCCCAATCGTCGTTTATTACAGAGGTGGTACTTAACTTATCTTATTTATTTTCCGTCAAGCTTAGACAATATATTTTAATTTAACTATATTCATCATATCAGTTCATTTGGTGCATATATGACTTTCTTAAACTCAAATAGTTCGAGCAAAACAGATTATCATTTAAATGGATGTGTCAATGTGTGTTTTCAAAGTCTTAGTCACTGGGCTGATGGTATGAAGTATGAACCCTATCCTATTACTGGATTGAGATGTCATTACTGGGTTAAGCAATGACTATATAGCAGACAGGCCTTCTTTGCTTCTTTTTTCATGCGCTTGTTCCTTCCTCCCAGAATTCTCAATATGATGCAAAAAGTGGTGTCTCATAAGAATGAAAATCGAATGAGCGTTTCAGCTGTCGCTGCATGCATGGCGCCTTTGTTGCTCAGGCCCCTTTTGGCCGGTGACTGTGAGCTTGAGAGTGATTTTGATGTGGGTGGTGACGGTTCAATACAGCTTCTCCAGGCTGCAGCTGCTGCTAACCATGCTCAAGCAATTGTAATAACTTTAATGGAGGAGTATGATAACATATTTGGGGTAAGTTCGCTTACTAATGGTGGAGTTCTCATCGAGTTATGTGACATTTGAGTGAGCCAGCTAACTGTATGCATGCATTTGAATAAAGTATCATTTTATTCGATTTCTTGGAGATGCAGGAAGGCTATATATCTCCTGGATTATATACAGACTCTGAAGAAAGTGGAACTGGAAGTGAAGAGATCAGTGATGAAGAAGGAAGTTATGAAGACGAAGAAGAAGAAGAAGAAGATCATAGCGGATCGAATATTTCTGATGTATGTGGTGATGAAGATGATGATTTTGAACATTCATCAGCTGCCAGCTGCAGCGGGAGTGGGGGTAGTCAAGAAAAAATGCATGGTGACAAGGTCTTTATGCACCACAAATTCAGTGCTGTATCACTTTTTCACTCACTGAAATTTATGTGGTGCTTTTGATTTGATTGGTTTGTTTAACATTGGATTCTAAAAAAGCAGGTGCCAGAAGTTTGCAGTCTGGATTCCAAGTCCCTGAAGTTGGACGATGAACCTAAGGATAATAAGGAATCTTTGGTGCCCCAGCTTGATGAGCAACAAAGAAATGAGATTCCCCTAGATCAAACAAAGCAAGTAAACGAGTTGGACATTCCAACTATAGATGTAGTAAAATCAGTAAATAAAGCAGAACATGTGTCTGTCATTCATTCCCCAACTGCAAGTATTATGAAATCTACGACCCTCCTGACGAAACCTGATGGACAAGCAAATCCCCGTTCTGGCTGGGGCCGGACATCTGTGAGTATATTGTCTCTCAGTCTTCGAATTTCCATATTTCGATATTCTCATTGCTTTTCCATTGCAATCATCTCCAGGCACGAAAAAACCTTTCAATGGAGTCTATTGATTATGGCATAGAAGAAGAGTAAGTGTGGAAGTCACCATCCTTGGTTGATTCTAAATGTAATTGGTCTTGTTTGTTACCATTAGCCTGTTTGATGATTCCAATGAGAATCAGAGTGCTGCTCGTACCATCAGCATAAACTTTTCCATTTGCATTCAACCACTTTTAGTTTTCCTATTTGTATAAAAAAGAATAATTTTAACATTCTTACAATTTAGTTAAGTATTCTGTATTATTCTGTGCTTTTTTTAATTGATCAATGGTGATCTCAAAATTAATGCAGTGAAGAAGTGCAGAAACTTGAAGCAGCAAAAAGGGAACTACAAAATAAAATTGCAGATGAGGTGGGACCTGTTCGATAGCTTCACATATTTATAGTTTCTTGTGGTTATAGGGGGATAACATGTCCTCTTTAAGTTATGGTTTCATGGTTCTAGGCCCAGAAAAATGCAATTCTACTGTCCAGTTTGGAGAAACGGAAAGAGGCCTTGCAGTCACGTCGTCTAGCTCTAGAACAGGAGGTATGGTCACTTATGAAATAGTATCTTCCCTGTTGAATAATGTGGTAAAAATTAAACCGTCTGTTGATATACCTAAGATCAGATGGGTAATTCCTATTCATCTCATGGGTATGTCTTGTATAGTTTAATAACTTTTAGAAAACAATATATACATACCCATTCCAAAAGGAGGTAAACAAAAAGGCGATCTTCATGGATATAAGGGTCGGCCCTGATAGATGTGTATTTGTGGTTTGTTGTAACTACAAGGGAATCTGTATTGTAGGTTGCCAGATTACAAGAGCAATTGCAGAAAGAGTGTGAATTGAGGGCGACTCTAGAAGCTATTCTTGAATCCCGAGGAGCGATGCCTGCATCAGCTGTTGTAGATGATAAGGTGATCCCCGGCGATACCATTAATCTATGGCTGTATGTAGTAATAAATTGTTTTCTTATTATGTGATGTAGACAAAAGCTGGTCTTGAGGAAATAGCTAAATCTGAAGCTGCAATTGTCAATTTGGAGCAGAAGGTGGATGATCTTGGAAACCAGTTAAGTGAACAACATGATCTTTCCCTACAAGCTCCAAGTCAAGGAAAATCGTAAGCGTCTTAATGCTATTTTTCTGTCATTTTACTCTTCAACTCCTCCCTACTGTCTCTTAGTTTTTCATATGCCGCTGACCTTTCAAATCAACATTTATTTTTTTCTTGATGGTGCTCATTATTATCTTATGCAAAAGCAGGAAGGATAGGCATAATGGCATATTTGATAGGGGGTCACGAAGTAAGGTGTGTGTTTACTGGTCTTGAAAAATTCTGAAGTCTCTGGTGCTCTTTATTTTGGAAGTTAATTGAACACCAAGAAAATTCAGAGGAAGTTTGATTATCTGTAGATAAACTAAAAAAGGCTAGTGAATATGTCTAGGGGCATCGAGATGATCATTCAGATGCTGTCAGAGCCGGGAATGAGAGACAGGAATCGTCATCCTTACAAAATCAGGTATATAATTGTACGCTGACTACTTCAATGAGGTTATGAAGTGGTAGGCCTTCACAGTGCAATCAGGTTGTAGTTCATGAAATATAAGCTTTAATCTTAATCACAGTTGAAGGAAGTATGGTTAGAAGTTAGAACTTAGGAGGGCTGGTTTTTGTCCGAACTTGGCTGTTTGTAATCAATTTGGCAATTCAGAATTAGATGGGATTTGTCCTTGGGAAATTCCTGAGACCAACTTCTTTAACAGAAAACATTTACGAGAGGAAGTTGAAGTAAGTGTTCATGTGTATACTTTTCTGTCTCGTTAAACTGCATAAATTTTAACTAGGTTTTGCATTTCTGTGGCAGATTAGGTTTTTTATTTAGACAAATTGCATTTTAAGAGGTGGAAATTTGTGCTGTCGTTTATGCACAGGGCTCTAACAACACGACATCAGCACTGTCAAAGCTGACAACAAGATTAAACTTCCTGAAGGAAAGGCGTACTCAGATAGCTAACGAGCTCCTTGACAAGTCTCGCTCTTCTGGTCGTTCTGCTGAGAGCCAGGAAGTCTCAGATTCTGAAACTATCTCTAAACTGTCAGGAAGCAGCGAATCGGTGCAAAACCCTGAAGCAGGATCAGGGAAGCAAGACCGATCCAATTCAAAGAAGGAAAAGCATAAGAAGCTAGACGGAAAATCGTCATCTAATGATAGAGGTAAAAAGTCAGATGGCTCAGTTATACAAAACGTGGAGAAGAATGAATCCGGTGAGATTTCAAGCAGACAGAGTGAAAAGTTGAAGAGCCAGGGTAGAAATCATGTAGGCACTTGAATACAAAATCAGCTTTGATGAACAGGTTGCAAAATTTCAGTGTTTCTAGCTGAATGTCAAGTTTCAGAGCTGGCAACATCTTCCTGACAGAAGAGGGGCATTGCGGAGTATATGGAGATGGTGTTCTACTTATTTTCAGTTTCTTTTTTAGGCGGGCGTGAGGCTGGGCTGTTGCCTAAAGCTGTCTGGCAGATGCTTATCATCACGGTTACATCGTGATGTGGGCGATGTTGATTGTTTTCTGTGATTCAACAACCGAATGTCGAGCCCTCAATCATTGTCGATATCTTTCTGACTGGACTGACTACCAGTATCTGTTTTACATCTCAACTTGTTCTGATTTTGAAACGCAGGATCAAGTTCAAAAAAAAGCCATGAGCTCTTATAATTTTTCAAGTCGAATATGAAACTTCTTGATTTTAAATTTTAACACCTCGGATCAGAAGTGAGAAAAGGGCTAGGTACAAATACTTTTGGCAGAGTTTCAACTTCTTGAAACATGTGTTCAACCAACTATTTATTCAAACTCAAACCGCCCTTTTTACCCCAAAACTATTTTATTTTGCACTAGAACCGCCTGATATTGAATGATAAGTTTATGACATTCCTGCTCCGGATACTAATTACATGGGACATTATGCATTTCTTGCAGAAGAAATCAGACAGGTGACTAGAGCAAGATGGTCGCAGACAGGGTCTGGCCTATGTTTAAACACAAACAAATCAAGTGTTAATAGTGTCAGTGTTGCATGTAGCATTATAAGCAAACCCAAACCATAAAACACGATTAGTCTCCAGGAAGGAGGGCTTCATGAGTCATGACCATCTCATATTTGTCAAACGGACATAATAGGCTCTGTCAAAATTTAGCTAAAAAATAAAAAAACAAATAGAGCTCTTAGAAATAGAAATTAAATAGTCGAAATAATATCTTTTAGTTTATTTTTTAGGAAAATTACAAAAAAATGGGTATGAACTACCATACTTTCTAAAATTGCGGGTGCAACTATCAAATTTTGCAATTCTAAGGAAAATGTCATTTGAGACTGTTTTTTAATTGATTAAACTAAAATATAACCTAATAAATTTCATAAAAAATATAAGTTGATCTCTAATAACATAAACTAACACAATAAAATTATAAAAATTACAAAATCTCATCATTTTTATATGAGGTGTCTGTTTGGGCCAGTATAAAAATTAAAATTTTTAATTATTTTTAATTTTATTGTTTTAGTTTATCTTATTAGAGATCAAACTATAATTATTTTAGAATTTATCGAGTTGGATTATTATTTAATCAATTACAAAAGTCTCAAATGACTATTTCCTTATAATTGTAAAATTTGATAGTTACATCCGCGATTTTAGAAAGTGTGGTAGTTCATAAATTTTTTATAATTAACTTTTTTTAATAATTTTTATTTTTCATTAAAAAGATATCATTTTAGAAGGAGAGAGTGTAATTCATAAATTATACAGTGAGATTGTACACCGAACGAACTCATTTAAAACCTCGAAGGGTAAACTACAAAAGCAAAACCTTTGGAGTCGGGTTAACCGGGCAGCATCTTCGATGTCGGAGGTACGTACGACGACGCCGCCTTCTCTCTTTGTTTTAATTTTTCATCCTTCGAATGTGAACCTCAAATGTCATGTAATCGATTTGTGGTTTGGTTGGTTGCTGAAATGGAAGTGTTGAATCCTTGTCAGTTCGTGAAGAACCCTAGCTCCTCCTACTCCTAGTCAAAGAAGATCGAGATTCCTTTTTTTTTCTGCTCCAGTTATTCGTACCAGGAGGACCTCGAACTTCAATCGATTCAGTAAGCCGCTGTCGCTTTGCTGTTCGATTATGTCATTGTTTCTTCTATATCTCGAATATTGATGTTTGATTTTGGTTGAATCTGAGTGATTCAGAGTTCTCATTCATAAGCTTTAAAATGTCTTTCTTTTAGTATTGCATTTGATTCAACCCAGCCTTGCTAAATTTGAATGTTTGAACCTTCATGTGCTGGAAGTTAATGCTAATTGGTTAGAAGCCCGGAATCAAAGAATTAATTGTACAAGCACGGCCAGTAAAAAGTTGAAATACTGCGGAACCTTTTAGAGTTTTCAACAGGGAGAATATTATAAGTAATATTTTAGGAATGTTCTGGAGAAATTATTTTTGGCCGTGGGATAGAAATACTTTACTGTTTGTTAGAGATATAGAGTTGTATACATAGTCGGGTTATCTAGGAGTTGAGCGTGCAATTGAGTAGTGAGTGACGCACCAAATGTAGTGTGTGTGATTGAGTTTATTTTTTGTAGTTTTTAAAATCAATCTATTGAAGTATTGTTGGGTGATGAGACTTCATTGAAGCACAGTGTTGGACTGTGAATAGGGATTGGTAGGGAACAATCGCATTGAGGGTATGCTGTAACTTTTGGTCTTCTTAGTGATGGATTTTGGTTGTATGATTGGATCAATGAAGATACTAAATGTGTACAAATAGTGATTAGGTATAGTGGAGGTTAGTTCTAGAGACTATTTTTAGCCGATGAATAGAAATACTTTCTACTGTTCATACGTAAGAGTTGAGTGTGCACTTGAGTAGTGAGTGGGACGCAAACTGTGGAGTGTGCGAGCGAATTTCTCTTTTGTAGTTTTTATCCAATTAATAAAATCTGTCTTTTGTGAGTCGGAGACTCTACATAGTGATTGTGCCTCATATTCGAATAGAACTTGACTAGATGATGATGAGAAACACCTGACTTCATGAATAGTGATGATAACCAGTGTTGTGTCGCATTAGATTGGCTAGTAATGTTGGTTTATGCCTTTTTCTGGTTTGAGTGAGAAGCTCTTGGGGTTACAACTTTGACCCATCACAGTGATTCTTACATCTTAGCTAATAAACTGTTGTCGCTGGTAATTTTACCTATCAATTTATTCCTAGGCTTGGTAGCTTTTTTAAGAAGAATAATGAGAATGGTAGATGATGGCACATGCATGAAGTTTGAAAACTGAGTCAAATGCTCCTAGTTGACATGTTTTCATGTTTCAAGCAATGTACTTGATTGTTTTATTTGTTTCAAGCAACAGGGTGTTGGCCTAGTGGTTGGGTGTAGTCTGACAACCCTCAGCCCACAGTTTTAAATCCAAGTGGTATCACATGATCATGGATATGTTGAAGGTTCCTTGACCACCAAAAAACAAATAGTGATTTGGCATAGTGGAGGGAAAGTGGCCGTCTTTTGGTATAGGCTACGACTTTCAACATCTGCTCTGGTGGGATGGTGGATTGATAAATTTTTTGGAGCTAAAGCTTTAGGCGAAGGAGAATTCTCAGAGTTCGTGAAATAAATTATCTGCTATTTGATGTTCTAAAAACACAGACATTTTCCCTTTGATTGAAACACTGGTTTTAGGTCCGAGTAAAGTGTCTGCATAGCGAGTATTTTGTAGTGAAGTTAGAAAATTGTAGTCTAGTTGAACACGTTTTCACTTGTAGAAGGAATCGAACATTCACTGTCCAAGGTTTGGTTATAAACAAAGAAACAATTCATATTTTAGTTGCTCTGCTTACATGGTTTAATATATTCTTCTGATTGGCCAGAATTAGGTGTCCATCCCGTCTTCACAATGGTGGACATGTGGTGGACGCTTCTGGGGGTGATACCAGCAGCAGTTGCTGGTCAAGCATGGAGGGTGAAGAAAAGGCGAGGCGAAGAGCAGCGGCTAAAGAGTGCAAGAGGAAGAGAGAAAACTTCTGATGACATCTTTGTCTGTGAGAGGGTTTGCACATCAAAGAGAATGCTGAAAAAGGTCGGGGCATTCTCGAAAGACCCAACACCAGATACTTGTGTGACTGTGTGCGGTGTTTCTGAGCTGGATGCTTGCGCTGATGCCTGTGCGAGAACAGTTTGTGTCAACCAACACCAAGTTCCGAATTGGAATGACATTTGCCTCCGACGGTGCCAAAGTGAATGCTTGAAGCTCTCAAATTCATCACATGTTTCATCGTGAGCTCATTCTCCTTTTGTTCTATCTGTATGACACTTGGTTAAATTTATTCCCCCTGATCTGCCCAAGGATGACAATTTGCAAAATTCATATAAGTTTTAATCTACTGGTTCGACTCAAAGCTTGTTGACTCATTAGTCTCCTGTTTTACTTGGCTGATGGCTTGTTGTGCATACATGCCTGTTTTGTGTTTCAAAGATTCAGGTCGCTGCTACGTGGAACTATGAGGAATGGAATTGCCACTGACACTCTACTTAACTGGAAGGCATCCTGGGATAAAAAGCCAGCTTGGATCTGTCAAACATTACAGATTGCTAGTATCATCATACATGGATTTGCCAACACTACCAAAATACACAAAGTTCTACCTTCTAAGCAAGCACCACTACTTAATACATTAGCCAAAAGTTGAGTCCCAGCAACCTCAAATCCACCAGTTGCATCATAACCAAAACCAATGAGGACGCAATCAGCGACCCTCAGAGACCATACCCAAACCACTAAATTGGATTCTTCCTTGGTCTTCCTCTTCCTCTTCTTGGTTGAGATCCCACAGAAGCAGCCCCATTTGCAGCTTGAGCATTTCCAACAGCTGCGCGCTGAGGCCGAGTGTAGGGCTGCTGCTCCACTCGAACACTCTCACTGCCTCTTTGGGGCATCCATTTAGGAAAATTACTCGTCTCCTTTCCAGCATTGCCATCTCCGTTCTGCATTCCTGAGTTTGCAAACCCAACTGGGAAAACACCCCAGCAGCAGTAATAAGCTTCTTTTCCAGGCACCAAAGGCGGCAATGTCCTAACTGCAACAGCTTCAAAAGTCCGGTTACAGGTCTGGCATGTCAAGCAGCAGCCCTCGTAAACCTTAGGGTACTGATGCAGCACATAGCAATAAGGACAAGCAGTCCAGAAGCTCAAAAATCTAGGGTTTTTCGCCCTCGGCGGTTCAGGCGTCACCATCGGAGACTCCTTCTCCTTGCTCTGCGGATCCCTGTCTCTCCCGCTTCTCCTCGATGGAGTCGCCTGAGACTGTTGGTGTTTAGTTTGAGCCCTAGTGTTCCGTACAGGAACCAAATCGACCCTCGTATAAACCCCAAACGCAGAATCAAACGCCGATTTCCGCTGCGGATCGGAAAGATTGGACCATGCATCGGCGACGAGCTTGAAGGCCTGATCGGCGAAGTGGAACCGATTCTTGTCGGGATGGAGCGAGAAGGCCAGCCGTCGATACTGCTTCTTGATGAGATCCACGTCCTCACTGCGTCGCTCGATCTGGAGGATGGCGTACCAGTCGTGGTGGTTGTTGACGCGCTTCTCGGCGGCCAAGAGGACGTCAGTGATGGCGACGATCTGGTCGGCGCCTTCCAGGAGCGGGTCCAGGTCTTGCGCCGAGAGCGCGTGGTCTCGCGCCGCTTTCAAGTTGCGGCTCTCGAGGTGGCCGGCGGCGATTGAGAGGAGGCGCTCGGCCTCGTCTCGGGCGGTGCAGTCGCGGCTCTGCATTTTGAGAGGGCGGACTGGTGCGGGGTTTGGCGAGATGAGAGAGTGTGGAAAATGAAGTTGGAGACTGCCGAAGGATTTGACAGCACGGGAGGGGTAAAATAGTCACAAATACAAAACCAAACAATTAAAGTTAACAAGCTTATGAGTGCGAGGTAAATAAAATGTAAGCACAAAATTTTATGAAATACTTTATCCGTTCTCTAATACATATCGTTTAAGGTTAATTTGAGTAGATTAAAGTGAAGTAAATATTAGCAGTTGAATAAATTTAATGAGTGGGTAGTTGATTTTTTTAAAAAAAACATGCAAAAAGTAAACTTGTAGATTATTACTGATGATGAATAATTTTTTTATTGATTATGATAAAAAATAATTAATGTTTGACATTTTAAAGTAATTGTTGATATTAAATACGCATTAAAAATTATTAAGTGATAAGTAAAAATGAACAAAAAAATTCGATTAAGTGACATATAAAAGATGACAAAGGGATTAAATAAGTTGAATCTCATCGGTCATCTTGATTTTTTTCCTTAAACATGTGTGAGTAAAGAAAGATGCACACAAGTGAAAGTGTGATAGTGAGAGTGTGATAGTGAGGTTGGTTTGTGCTTTTAAATAGTGCTCTCAAATGTTAAGTTCAATTTAAAAGATTTGTATTTGTGGGTATTTTCTCTTTCTTTTGTGAAAGTATTTCTCTTTTCTTTATGTGTTTTATGTCTAGTCATTTTGTTGCTTTTGGGCGGACTCTTCTGCGTTGTTCTTGCCGGTCTAGGTTCTTCTATGTTATCGTTGTCGGTCTCATGTCTTGTGTGGCCTATGTTTTAGTGTGATTGATAAACAAGTCTTCCTCTTCCATTTTCTTGTGGAATACTGTCAGTTGTTTTGTTTATTTAATTGTCGTGTTGACCCTGTCTGGGCTCGTCTATGTTGTCATCGTCAGTATGATGCTATGTGTGACTCGTATTCCAAATGTGATGGACATATATGTACTCCATGTAAAAAAAAGAAAGATGCCCGTATATAGCTTTTAAAAGTTTAGGACTTTTAGTGTTTTAAGGTTTGTATGCTTAAAATTATATGTTTTTATGTTGTGTTTGGTCTAAAGAAAATTAGGAGTAAAGGTTGCAAAAGTTAAGACATTTAGCCAACCATGTTTAGGACTTTTAATGTTCACCAACACTCGCAATTGCCATAGGAAATGTCTTTTTTGTAAGAAACTTCCTAAAGAATGTGCTCTAAAACTTACTGTCAAAGTCATCTTCCGAAACAAATTTGGTCTTCTAAGGGTAGTTGCAAAAATCATAATAGCACAACTTTTTACAAAAAAGCACATATCTTAGGGGGTTTCTTAGCAAGTTCTAGAGCTTTTTCTTTATCATCCTTATAGTACAAACCACATCCCTTGTTAAATGTAGGCTGAGGAGTCTTGGGTAATCAAAGCATCGTGTTTTGAAGAACCAATTAGGGAATCAATAGCAGATCCTCACTTGGCGGTGTGTTCACCAACTCTTCAGAAAACCAATACTAAGATCTTGTTTTGTTACACTTAATAGACTCTATTAAGATATGATCTCTTACTATATTAAGCATTAAGTGAAACAACCATTTGTTTTTTTACACCAAATGATTTTTGGTAAAGTTTAAACCATTCCTCGTCAATTTTACCTCTTATCTGGTTAGATACAACCAACAACTTAAAAAAAATCAGATAATACTTGAAACTTCTTCCGTCTCCAAATTGACTCTCTCCTTCCAACGATAATCTCATCTCGCCTTCTAGCAACGCCGGTCACCGACTAGATTAGGATTGCAACGGTCTGACAACCTTCTTTTAGCAACGAGAGTCAACGACGGTCTCCGCCGCTCATTCCTACAGTTCGATGAAGCTCTTTCAATCGTAATTAAGATTAGATTTCAATTGAGTTCTTTTCAACTTTAAATTGGAAGTTTTCCAACAACTACAGTCACATCGATTTCTTTAATCGCAGTAGAAGTGTCTGTCGCTAGTTTTCTAATACGCTGATATTCTTGATTTTTCAGTGTGTGTTTGATGTCTTGATTGCCCGTATTGTTTTATATTTGGATTATTTAATTAACAACACTATGAGGAATTGATTATGGTGAGGTTCGTAGGGATCGAAGAGGTATTTTTAGCAGTCAATAGTTATTTCTGTTTGGTTTCAAAAGATGATCTTATTTTGATGGAGAATTTTGGACCAAGGGTTAGTGGAGCCATCTGAGTTTGGAGGAGGGTTCCTCTGTCAGATTTTTATGTATTTTTTTGGTGTCCTTTTTTATTTTTGATTTTTAGTTTTGCTCTGTTTTGTGGTGTTGGAGCAACACCTCTGTGAATTTAAGCAGTATTGTTCTCACTTGTCATGCATAATTTGTTATTAATGTTTGTGTTAGCCGATTCTTATCCTAAACAAATTGGGTGCACAAGTTGTGGAGAATCCTTATATCAATTTTTAAAAGCGGTGAGCCTTATTATCAGTTAATTTCAATGAAAATTTTAATTTTGTCCCCCTAAATTCAACTAAAATTTTTTATTATGTAATTTTACCCCCCGAAAAATTTTTCTCACTTTGCCACGGAATAACTGCCAGTTTGTCTATCAATTCTCCTGTTAATATGCGGTTCTCAATTTTGAATTGTAAACTATGTATCATAGTGATCTTTGTGATTAAAAACTAAGTCAAAGATGATTAACGCAATAAGTATCTAATTAAGTCATGAATTAATTATATATTTAAGTTACTAGTTAAATAAGTACCAACTTATTACTAAATTTGATTATTTTTTATAAAATTCCAAAAAAGTTGTTGCGGCTAAACTCTGAAAATTTATTTTACAATCTCATTCATGAAACCTTTTTTTATCCAAAAGTTCACCATTGTCCAACACAAAAACATATTGTGCACTGTTCCATATTTATTTTGAAATTAATCAAATTTGAATGTTCATTGTAATTTATTTTCAAAAAGGTTAATAAATATCTTACTTTCATAATCTTCACTTTAAGTGTGTACATAGATGCAAAAAAAAATTGGAATGTAATTAAGTCAAAATTTATCAAAAAGAAAAAAAATTCATAAGTATATGTGTAATTAATTTTGAAAATTTAAGTTATTCATTTGCTTTGAATTAGTGGCACAAAATCCGATCCGGACCAGATAATGATCCAGAACCGGATCAGAATGGACCGAACCGGTCCAAACCGAAGGATTTCGGTCCGATCTTCGGTCCATCAATTTTCAGGATTCCGGTTTCCGGTTCGGTCCGGTCCGGTCCAAACCCTGAAAATTTCGGTCCGGACCGGAATGGACCAGTTTGGTAATTTTTCAGTAAAAAGTTTTAATACTTATATATATCTTATTTAATATATAAATAAAATTATTTTAAATTCACACTTTGATTAAAATTAATTAATTTTTTTATTAATCCGCTCCGATCCAAACCGGTCTGGTCTGGTCCAAATTCAAAATTTTCCGATCCTATCCGGTCCAGACTGATTCAAATCCAGTCCGATCTTCAATCCATAACATATATCAATTCCAGTTCCGATCCGGTCTGATTTTGGACCGGTGAATACCCGCTATCAGTGGCCCACAACTTGATATATAGCTTATGAAAAAATGATTTTTCCTCTTTGTATACATGTTTCAGTTCAACTACAAACAAAACCTTAAAAATGAAAATCTTAAAATCCTTGAATGTCTTTTGATTACATGTTGACATCATATGTTTCACAACAAAAATCATACATCATTTCTACAAATTAGATAGAAACAATATTTTGCGTTAGTTGCCACTAATGATGGTGGCTGAGTCGTCAGATGATAATTTACTATTTTTATGGTCTCAAATTGTAAAGTGCGTGAGTTTTTTTTTTAAATATTTTGTGTTAGTTTCCTCATATAATATATTAGTTTCCACAAATAATACATTTGGCTTTGAGGAAATTAAAATTATTAATAAGGATTTGTTGAACAAATTTGGAAAAAGAAGATAGAACAGAAATAAAATGGTACATACATAAATGGATAAAAATTGGCAAAGATTCACGAAAACAAGAAGTCAAAAATCATCATACGCGCCAGCCGCCGCGCGTGCTTATCGACCCGTCATTGCGTCTACCTGTCCATTTATAAAGCCCAGTTCTTATTTCCTCCATTATGATTCAGACTAACGTCGACGCGCTCATTCATCTCGCTTGCCTGTCACACTCGCAAGCCCCTCTCTCTCTCTCTCGCTGACTCTTCCTCTTCTCACAGACTATCGACTCCGGTCCCGAAACCCTAGATTCCATCGATTGTTGACTCCGCGAAGACCTTTTGATTTCTATATGCAAGGAGATGAAGGGTGGGGCCGGTAGAAGCCATGAAGTGTTTGAGTTCAAAGAGGAGGACGAGCTTCCCGACATCGTCCCCAGCAAGTTCCTGGGGAGGCTGAAGAACACGGCTCTCGGTGGAGATGATGCTATTTTGAAGTATAATTATCTCGGATTTGGTATACTTTTCTGATCCGTTTCAAGACCTAATTTGTATATTCAGAATTTAGGGTTGGAGTGGTAGTTTTGTAATTCTCATTTGAAGGTTCCTTTTCCTGTTTGATATGCATATATGCGGGTTATTGAGGTGCCTGAATGACGTTTGAGGTACAGTGGGGGTGGTGAGCAGTCAGAGGTTGGGCATTATTTTATCAAACCCCATGGATGTATCCATCTTTGATGGGAATTAGGATCAGTTTAGCAGAGAAGTTGAAGGATTCTGGAAGAAGCTAATTGAATGTATTACCGAAGGATCAAGCATGATTAGTTTCGGTCTGTCTAAATCCAATGTTCTTGAATTTAACTGACCTCTAGCTGTAGACTTTACTAGACAATGTGTTTTTAACCTGTGATTTTACATCCAGCTTATAAATTCTTTATTTTGCATGTGTGAGGCATATTTTTTTTTGGGTTTTATTATCCTTTCTAAATGAGATAAAGTTGATTAAAATAATTGTTTTTTCTGCAGTTTCTGATCAGATATCCATTGATAATAAAGTAGCTGGTGATATAGCCTTTGTAGATGTTGATTCTATAGATACTGATCATGGCTACGATGGTGAATCTGCAACTTTGGGGCAAGTGAGGGAGAGCTACGTAGCCATGGACAATCCTTCCATGTCAGAACAATGTAACAGTGATGTTCTGGGACAAAAGAGGATTCTTGCAGATCTTGGTTCTCCAAGATTCATTCATGATCAAGATGCAACAGCTTCAGGTCGTGTTGAAACTTCTGCTGAAAATCCTCAATTAAGTCATGACGCAGCAGAGTGTATCTTTCACACAGAAGTGAGTTCAACACACTGCGTAAACTTTTTTTTTACATCAACATTTCCTCTATATTGTCGTGATTATGTTTGAAATCCACATAGGATAAGAGTGTTGATTCAGTAGTATCAGACAGTGAAGAGAGGATCTCAAACAGCAGTCCTGCAGATTTTATATCCAATTTTGCTGGAGACAGTGGTATTCACTATTCACTAATCACTACAGGGATGATATGTCCTTATACATTATGAATTGTATACTATTATGCTCTGACTAGTAAATAATTTCTTTTCAGTTTATTTTGGTGGTTGCACTTCAGATCCTTGTTCTGGTAATCAGGTACAGTTTCTGCTGTTTTTGCTTCTTTTTATTTAATTAATGACCAAGAACTGTGTTGACATGCATATCTACTGAATATACTTTGATATGTTGCTTCTTTTGGGCTGAGTTGCCATTATGTCATCTTCTACTCTTGTGGTGAACTCGTATTCATTTATTATATCTGATATTTTAGTGCTTACTCCATTTTCAATTATTCGTCAGACACATCATGTGGAATTTGGCTATTACAGGCCATTCTTATGAATATACTTCTTCACATGCGTATCTCTGTCTTCTGAAGATTTGACCATCCCTATCATATACCAGCTTACACTTGTCCTATGCTTTTTCTTCTGTGTTTTCTGTGCAATGATATTCATTATTGAAAGGTCCTATACTCATACATATTGCTGACAGATAATGATGGTATTTGTAGCCATTATTAATTTTTGTTCTAGTTTTCTTACAGTTTTTTTGCTGCTTTTCACGTGGGCAAAACGTTCAGGAGATTGCAACCAGGAAAATCACTGTGCACCCAGATTTTGTTGCGCTCCAGGGTAACTACATGTGGGATGCTGAAATTCGTTTCAGCAGCAGCAGCATCCAGTTAACGGGTTTAAATGCACATGGAGGCGGTACAGCTTGGTTTGAATGGTCAATTGATAACATAGTTACTATTGAAGCCCAGTGGCATGAGAGAGTGAGTTTTGCTTTCTTATTTTTTGTTTATCGCATCATATCTTGTTTAGAAGTTTTTTTAATTTTGTATGGTTGCATGAAGGTTGAAACGGCTGTTGTTTTGGTTCATGTGATTTCTGAGGATTCATCAGCACAGGTTCCATCAGGTATGTGGTTTTTAGAAGTTGAGGACTGTTAATCTGTCTTGCAAATATTAATAAATCTGCCTTGGCCCGACTAGAGTTAGAAATTGATGCTGCTGAAATGCCCCCCTCCTGCATGTTTCCTCTTTGGTGTCTTATTTTAGTAGCCTCTCCTACAACTAAGATTCAAACTGCTTGTAATTTGCACACAACAGAAACTTGTTCGGAATTAAGAACTGCTTTGAGTGTACTGAATTTTCTGTAAGCTTATCTTGTATATTGAAATATGTTAGAAGTATGATGTAAAGACTAACTATATAAGACTTTGATAACTATTATTGTGAACATTGAGGTGCATTATCTGTTATCAATCATTTTATGGTCTGGCTGTTACCAATCCTTCGAGTCTCACACGTTAGTGTTGTATTTCATGACTGTCCTTACCTCCAGACAGAATCAAAAGGTTTTATTACAAACTGGAATTGTATTTTTAATTGGTTTGAAACTGCTCAGGTGTCCAGGAGATCAAATTCACACTATCTGAAACAGATTGGGTCAAGGAACAAGAACATATTATGTCCCTAGATGAGAGATACAAGCCGCTTTGCGTATGGAATGACGCTAATACATGGCATAACCGAACT
Source organism: Kalanchoe fedtschenkoi (assembly GCA_002312845.1). Lineage (NCBI taxonomy): Eukaryota > Viridiplantae > Streptophyta > Magnoliopsida > Saxifragales > Crassulaceae > Kalanchoe > Kalanchoe fedtschenkoi. Next base: position 406,733 of record NQLW01000089.1, on the reverse strand, counting down.
GTCAATGAAAAAAGGATCTATTTTCCAGTGTAAGTAGAGGCCTAGCTTCTTTGATTATGGCAGCTTAGCTCCTGAAATTTTTTGGTAGATTAGTACTTTTTAACTTTTGGATTTATAACTAGCAGTCTTGAGGCTACCATGTAGAGTTGTGTGTTTGGGAAGAATCCATGCGTTTCATACATCTTGCTTTCTGGGCATATTTCTCTGAGGAGGCATTTGGTTTCAACTTCCAGTAACTGAGGAATATACTATGGTGAATTAGTTTTTAAATGCCTTGTTCTTTAAGTTATTACTACTAATAAAAGTGAAATTATATAATTTCATAAGAATTAAGTAGTGACTAATATGATAATATATGTAATTTTACATTTGTGGTTTCAATTGCGCCTGCCAGTATCGGAGCCACATGGTGGTCAGCAGGGTCAATTGACCCCACTAAATTTTTTACTTTAGTTTATTATGTTTACTCAATTATTATACAACTCCTTTTAAAAAGTTAACTTCACACCACCAGATTATCATAGTAAACCTTCATCCATAAAATTGTAATTCTGATCCCATAGGAATTTCTAATTTAGTCATAAAAGTTAACTTTTGATATCACCTCCAAAAAATATAAAGTTGTCATTCTTTATGTAATAAATTATGTAAATTGATCCTTAAAGTTTTTAATAACTGTTTTTTGACCCTACTGATTTTATATCCTGGATCGCCACTGGTGGCTGTAAAAGGAATGATGGGGTGTTTTACTGTATGGTGCACACACCTTTTAACTTTCATAATCATGGGCTTGCTGGGTCACAGCATGTTTTTAATTGGCCATTCATTTCATATCTCATGCATTCCCTATTTTGCACTATGTTTCTTTTAGCATCTTTTATATTTCATTTTGAATTAACATTAAGATGTTTTAGGTTTAATGAATCGTTTGACGAACTTGTCTATCCGAAGGATGATTCAGATCCTGTTACAGTTAGTAAAAGGGACATAGATCTTCTACAACCAGAGACATTTATCAATGATACGATCATTGACTTCTATGTCAAGTAAGTTTATCATTCGTCATAAGTTTAATCCTTGCCCATTTTTTGTTTTGATTTCAGTGAAAACTAACCTAGATATCATGGTTTATTTATAGATATCTGAAAGACAGACTTGAACCGCAGAAGGCGGAAAGGTTTCATTTTTTCAATAGTTTCTTTTTTCGAAAGTTGGCGGACTTGGAAAGAAATCAGTTTGATGTTTCAGACGGGAGGGCTTCTTTCCTGCGTGTACGTAAATGGACAAGGAAGGTTAACCTGTTTGAGAAGGATTACATTTTCATTCCCGTGAACTCAAAGTAAGTTTCGTGACAGATCCTTTCATGCCCTCCAATAGTTTTTGTAAAATAAATTCTTAGATTTCTATCCGTTTGTCTTGACAACAGTCTTCATTGGAGTTTGATTGTGATTTGCCATCCTGGTGAAATTGCTAAATTTGAAGGCAAGATTTGCACTATGTACTTCATTATTCTTTAGTATCCAACAAAGTAAGGGCTCATTTATGCTGCTCTGCCTCAGATAAAAATGCTAATATAAACCATAAGGTGCCGTGTATATTGCACATGGACTCCATCAAGGGATCTCATACAGGACTGAAGAATCATCTTCAGAGGTATCATTCCTTGAACATCTCAAATTAATCTTTCAAACGTGCATCTCCTCTTGATCACTCTCTTTCAACACTAATATCAAACCACGTGGGCTGTACTATTTAAATTTATTTGGTGGGCACACTGTTATCTTTAAACTTCTAATTCTAAACTCTTGAAACTGAAAGTCTAAGATGTTATTCTGTTTTTGTGTCAATACCTGTGATTTGTCAGCTATCTTTGGGAAGAATGGAAAGAGAAGCAAAATGAAGAGACAGAAGAAATCTATTCCAAATTTTTTAATTTGCGATTCATCTCTCTTGAGGTAAATAATTGATTGAGTAGGGGTTCAGTAATTACTTCCTTTATATTTGTTAGTTTATTTTTTATTTGTGACAAATCATGATGCTTTTTTATTTGCATGATTGCTATAAAAGATATTGGTACATCTTTAATTGTTCTTTTTTTGTAGTAGTTTTTCTTAATGGTTCATACAGTGTGGCCGTGATGTATCTAGGGGATAGATACTGAATATTAACACGCACATTGTTTTCTTTCATCATTGCAGGTCCCTCAACAGGAGAACTCGTATGACTGTGGACTCTTTCTGCTTCATTATGTGGAACTCTTCTTGGAGGAAGCTCCTGAGAGCTTTAATCCGTTTCAAATCACCAAATATTCCAACTTTGTAAGTGTTGGCTGAATTAATTTCCTAAAATATTTCTGTTGCTTTTGTTTCTTCTCTTTTTGCCAGTTTCAGAGAAATCCAATGAATTGGAATTGGTAGACAATCAATGTTTCTGTTGGTCAAAGGGGTCTTTAAGTGAGACATGATTCAATTATAACTAGATAGTTGCTCACTTGAATAGTGGTTGGTCAAATTAATTTTTGTGGGTGAGTTGGAATAGGATAATGTAACCTTTTGAATTTAGCGAAAAATGAATATGAACATAAAGTTTTAATTTCTGTGTCCTTTATGGTTGAAAGACAAATGAAATTCTGTGCATAATTATTACTTATATGTGCAGCTAAATGTGAATTGGTTTCCACCTGGTGATGTTTCTATTAAGCGTGGTCACATTCAGAGGATTATTTATGAAATTAACACGAAATGTATCCCTCACCAACAAAGGTCTCCATGCGAGTCATATGATCACAATGGCTGTGAGAAATTCCCAGAACAAAATAATGGAAGTGACACAGATGTGGAGCTAGTGAGAGTAGGATCCAGTCCTCCAGAATCTTGCAGCAGGGATTTATTTTGTGAAGCTGCTCAAGAGATCGAAAGGTCAACATTGGCGTCAACCTCTGCGAGGAATCATTTTTTTGCTGATGAATCAGGCTTGGAGTTGGAATTCCATGATCAAGGGACTGCTAATGGGTTACTGAATGTTGCAGATGGAGTTTTCAACCTTGAATCATCTCACTCTCAGCTTAAGAGCTGCATAGCATCAGTAGAGGTACTTTTTACTACCCCGGGTTTCCATGAAAAATGAAAATTCATGGACTGGAGCTGGGTACAGATATGTTAGAAATGAGTTTAATCTAACTTTATCTGACAGGAAAATGCTAGGAATGATGATCATTTTGAGTGTTCACTTGTGAATGGAGCTGAATTCACGACTCAAGCAGATCAAGTTTCTTTTCAACTGGAAGATTATAGAATGCAAAGCGCGTGGTCTGCAGTACATGCTATGCAAGCAGGGGTTGAGGCTACTGGCAATTTTGAGTGCTCTAGGTTATCGAGACATGAACCTGAAGACGCTGTGATTGTGGGAGAAGTTGGGAATAGCCAAGTGAAGGATACTATGGTTCCCATCCAGGAAGATAGGGCGGATCATCATGTGGGATCTTCACCTTTGACTGAAAACTTCGAGAGTCTGTCTGAAAGCCCTTGTTGCCCATCTCCAGCGGTGCAAGAGGCTGCTAGTATCAAGATGCCTGATGACTGTGTTCAGTTAAATCATACCTGCAGTATCACAGAAAAATCCAAGGCAGCAACTCTCTTAACTGAAGAGGACCGAAATGGAGAGACTTCAAATGAATACAACCATGATGCTGCCAGCATTGATACCTCAGAACGTGAAGAGTTGCGAGTTTTTAAAAGAGCACGAGTTGAACCTCTTGAAGAAGAGAAGTATCTGACTAGAAGCAATTCCACAGATTTTGTCATAAACTGAGGGTGCAGTGAAATTGATATATGCCATGCATTGTGTGAATAGTCACTTGGCTTGGTCATTGTAGTGTTTATAACAAATGAATAGAGACTATAGGAAGTGGAGAAGAAGACCAGGCCTGACCAAAAGAAGCAAAATATCTTGCCACATTCGGATGGGAGCTTATTCTGACTGATGAACAGAATCTTCTTTATAAACATTACTGGTAGGCGGACATGTGGTCTTTGCGACATGGCAGTACATGTTGTGTTGTTTTGAATCATCATTACGGTTACATTGGTGGACAATTAAAATATAAATTCACCAAATCAGTTCAAATTTATTTGTAATTTGGATAAAAATATAAAATTAGGGTATTTACTATCCCCATTTTGAAAAATAAGGTAATAACTATGAAATTGGGGCTTGTGTGTAGTTTAAAATTAGGCAATCAATCCATAAAATACTACATATAATTTCATTAGGATCCTTATGAAGCTGCGTCCTTTTATATTTTTATTTGTATGTTACTTAACAAATCATAATCCTCACCAAGTCCTACATCTCATTTTTCATGCCGTCCGCCCGGTTCATATTTCGGTTCAAAAAAAGTTCAGTTTTGATGATTAATAATTTGGTTTTCAAACAAAATTATTACGATTCAGTTATCAGTTTTTGACAATGACTTAAATAAATTGAACTTTTAAACGAGCTATTTACGAACATAAACGAGTCGAATACCTCATTCACGTTTGACTCATTTACATGAAGAGCCCATAAATGATTTCAAATGATAGATTTAAGTTACATCCATTTCAATTACGTTAGATGAAATTTATGTCAGTTGTTGTAGCCATCTTTACTAATTTCGAATCTCTCAACTCTTGTTAGGATAGACTAACATGTTTAAATTTGAGTTATATTATAAGTCGATAAGTAATATACCTTTTTTAATAGAGTTATCGAGATTCTAATTAGGCTTTAACCGAACTTCTTATCGAGCTTGCTCATAAACATTAACAAGTCAAACACCTCCTTGCTCATGTTCAGCCTATTTATTAAACGAGTTTGAAAAAACTGTTGTTCGTGATCGACTCGTTTATTAATGAACAAGCTTTGACCAAACTTGTTCGTGAGCCGCTCGCGAGTACATTGGCCCGCTTGCAGCCCTGACATTCTTATTTGGGATTAAGTTGAGGAAGCAAAGCAATCTTTCTTCAAATGCATGAGCCCGACAATTCAGAGACGCTGAAGATATAGTGAACAAGGATCACAATTTCCACCACCCAGATAGGTAATAAGCTAACAACAAGAATGCAACAGTCCCTGAAGTTTTATCCCACCCCCAAAGGCAAACTTGAGACAATTTAGAAGCACTGAAACTTAAGTGATGAACTAATTGCACTAGCAACTCTACCAACAAAAATAATAATTCCACTATCTATACTATCGATTCTATACCTCACTGTCACCCCCCATTGTTGTTAGCTACCAACATATCAGCACTCCCTCTGCATTTTCAATAGAGATATTACATGTAATCTAATAAGTTACCGAGTGCTTGCCTTCTGAGACAGGAGAAGCTGCATGAGGAGGTTCTTCAGCTTTTGTAATTGATGCATTCAATTGGTGACACTCTTTTGTCTTATCACCTATTTCTGATTCACTAACTAGCTTACTTGGTGCCATTGCTTGAGGGCCGAGAAAATTCGTCATCAGTCAGCTTGTTATGTTTTGCACTGGTGGAAACTTCCAAGCTTCGCCCTGACGGATGCTTTTCCAATACTGAACTTGTAGCAGCATTTGACTGAGTCATAGATACTGTCGATTTAGGGAGGCAAACTTTTGGGACAATAGGCATCGCCATTGATGAGTTTAAAAGTGATGTTCCTGGCATCCCCACACCAGAATAATGAGGTGTCAAGGGGCTGATACTTACTGATTTAATTAAAGCTTGAACTCGTTGCAACTGCTAAAACATGAAGTAAAAGATTAATAGTGTAAACATAGAGCTTCAATAACAAGACAAACTGCATAATGGAAGCCGAAACAACAAAAAATATAATTAGATTGTTGGACATTTATATAAAATAGAAACTTATGCATGCATCTCAACCACAAAATGTTGAGGGATTGTACCTATTTTGAATCGCGCTTTACAAAATAAGGGTCTCTACGTTCGATGATAAGTAAGTATATGTCACTTGTTGAGTTGATTCCTAGAAACTAGGACGTGGAGTCCAATTGCGGATTATTGAATACGATATTTGCTTTTTAATGATAAATTGCAAACCAAGTCAAACAAAATTACAAGGTATATGAATTAACGGATCACCTGATGATGTTAAGGTGATAGGCATATTCAGTGCCGCAGAGAGTGCATTTCGAGTCGCCAAATGTGCTTGTGAAAGTTGCTGCCCATTGATATTAGATCCTCCAATGCCCAGATTTTTGTTTTGTCTCTTCAGAATTGCCCACCTCTGCCACAAAAAAATCAGCACCATATACAGGTCAAAAGAAGCAAATACAAAAGTCATAAATCAGAATTAAATGCAATTGCCTTCAAAGCAGCTATTCAAGTGCGTCACTGTTAGCAAATTTCACCAACAGACTGAAGTTTTGAATCTCGGCCTGCTGATCAAACAATTGATTTTTGAGATAGTTCTAAGACTGAATTTCATAATACATGTGACTCGCTTGTCAAATAAAATTGAACACAAGCAACATGGGTCCTATACTACCAAAAAAAGATGGTTATAAGTTCACAGTTTCTACTATAGTCGTTAACTCAACCTCATTGATGAAAGACTATCAATCCAAAAAGTTTTGTTTGTTATTCCTGTCATAATTTAACCTCATTGATGGATTTTGATATTTCTGTTTCTATCCCGACTCCTCTTTTGTCTGATAGTACAGGTGCTATCAGCATTGCTCGTGATCCGGTGAAGCATGAACTCACTAAGCATATCGGCGTTGATGCTTCTTACACACGAGCCCAGACACAGGTTGATATTATTACTCTTCGGTATGTGCCTTCGGAGCTTTAGTTGGCAAATTTCTTCACTAAGGCACAGACAAAAGCTCAGCACCGGTTCTATCTTTCCAAACTCAGTGTTCTTGATCCACCTTGAGTTTGGGGGTGTTAGATGTATATGTACCCTTTTGTATTTTCCCCATTCTATAAGAGATTTTGTGCATATTTGCTAATTCCTATACGTGTATATATTCGGGCCTATAGCCCTCATATGCAATACAAGTGCTATTCATAACAATATATAGTTGCAACATGAACAGTAAACAAGAAATGTCAAAGGCACATCCTTAGCACAAAAAAGAAAAGCATATCATGCTATACTTCAACGGAATAGGAAACTGAAAGCTACCTGTGAGAGCTGTGAGGCAGTCCTCTCCCCGTTGAAATCTCCTCTCAATATGTTAGCCCAATTACCTTCACCACACTTCTTCACAGCAGCAATAAGCTCCTTATCCTCTTCATCGGTCCACGGATTTCTCTTCTTTCGAAAGGGTAAATTTCTTCCATTTGCATCCAGACCATCAATAGATTTATAAGGTTGTGGTAGATGGTTCTGAGAAGAAGTTTGAAGACTACCGTTAACAGCTATTTGTGCATTTTTTGAGGTACTGCCATTTTGTTTTTCGTTGGGAGCTAAATTAGCATCAGCAGCTAAAGTATTGGGCATTCTTGAATTACAAGGTGGACCAGAAGCAAGAAGAACCTATGAACAAACATGAGATGAGAATCTCAGACTTTTTTTTTTCCAACTGCTCATGAAGTATCAATCAAGATTAGTAGATCTTACACACGAAGAACACCATTAGTTACAAGATTAACAAAAATATAAACAGTTGAAAGGTATGTTAGGAAGCCTATACAAAATCATAAACACTTCCTCAATTTGCATGCACTTGCCTGAACAGAAGCATGAGCGCCAGCTAGATCTTCAGCATTACCTTGTGGGACAGCTTCCAAGTCAATTTCAAGGTCACTTTCATCATCCTGCAAAAGAATACCAACTTATTGATCCCTGCATTGATCATATATCAGATCAACCAGACTAAAATTAAAGCAAAAACCAATATAAGACTGGTGACTCACCCAAACAAGAACATTTGAAACCAACTGATAACAAAACTCACGAGCCAAGACCGGACAAAAAATAAAACGGCGAATATACACAAAGAGCACCAATCTAACAGTATTGAAAATTCTGCCTCGAGCTATCTACTGTAAAGCTGAGAACATTAGATTATGAAAAAAGTCAATGGAAAAAGCGCTTGATTGATCACAAATTCCAACTGGATAAAAGGCTAGCGACAACTTCATCTTATGAGTATAAGGGTTTGTATAAGAAAGTCAGCCTGTAGACAACATACAAAGCTTAATTGATAATAAATAGGAGACCACCACAGGAAGAGGAGGCGGAATGGATGCTTGTATTTAAAATAAGCAGTCTTGGACATCTTAAAACAGTGATTGAGGCACCATATAAGGAAAAAGTTATTTTTTAGCCAACTAACGAGCACCATAAGCCAAAAGCTGTATATCTAGGATTTATCAAAAGCTGTACTGGGCGCCAACCCTCCACCTTAAAGCCAAGTTTTGGATACCTTTATCAAAACAGCACCACTTCCTCACGCAAAAAAGAGAGAACAAAAAACATATGGACAGAAAAACTCCAAGCACTAACCAGAAGTTCAGCCCCTTCTTCAATTTTTTCATTTAAATGATGCCCATAAGCCAAATGCCGCCAGAGCATCTGATACTCTCTGGCATTGGTTATCCCAGTTGAAGTCCTCTTGGCCAATTGTTTCCAATCAATCTTGTTGTTACCACATGCCTGTGCTATCTCCAGACACAGGGTAATCACAGCAGATGGCGTATACCTACACCATTCCACAAATAAAAGAAACCATTAAAATTGCAGATCGTAATTCAGAGGATGATAAGGAGTCGAATGAGAGAAACCGAACCTCTGAAGCACGCAACTGTAGACGTCTTCCAAGGTTATTTCAACCTTCCTCCTCTTGGAATCGCTCCCTTTATGAGTCATTGTGATAACAGAATATACAAAAAAGGATTTATGAAGATCCAGTATTCATAATAAACACAAGCGCGATGGTTTAGGGGAATCCGTACGGAACGAGGGAGTGGAGAGCATGGGAAAGTGAGGAATTGGAACGCAACTGGTCGAGTCGGTGCGGAGAAAATCGGGGGTCGGAGAATCGAGTGGAACGCAAAGGAGCGTGGCAGTAATCTGTAAAGTTAATAACTACAAAAATAAAACGAAAAGATTATGCAATTTATGTGCAATTTATGAGTATTTGGACACCCCTAAATAAGCAAGAATATTAAGAAGGAAAGAAGAGAATTTAGTGGACACAATTCAGGTGATTAACTTGTGAATGTGTTGATCATCGATTCTAAGGATAAATTCATGAGATGAACCAACCTCAATAAAATATACGACCTCATTCATTAGAGTACTATAACAAGGCTTAAACAATTGCTCATACTCCAATATCATCATACCCTTTAGCAAATGATAAGAATTATATATGACAACATGCAAGATAAAAACTAAGAGAAAAAAATACACATTAACAATAATGGTAGGGAGTTCGGTCAACATAATCCGGCCCTAACCTATGTAGAATGTATTTACCACATAAACATTCAAGACGTGTTTATTTTCTACCAACTTATCGGTATTGGCCATAACCTTCACAAATATATCATATAATAATAATAAGGTAATATAAGTTGTCAAGCTATGCTATTAAATAACATTCATAAAAGTTAAGCTCAATAAGCACACATGTAAAACTTGAATTTCATAAAAAAATAATAATTTCACAACATCAAATCTCATGTTATTCAACTTGAACTGTACAAGAGAATTTATCTATGTTTGGCCGTGAAGAAAAAAAATACATTACAAGAAAATGCCCAATAGTAATGCAAATTTTATAATGAATTGAATTTACATTGTCTTAGGTGCAATAATGCAAGACACCGATGTAACGAAAAAATGCATTGTCATAGGTTCTAATGCATAATGTGTGTTGTGTTTGGTCCCAATTTTGTGACACTGAATCATGGTGTGTTGCATATTATGTATAATTGATACCTAAGGCTACACTATATTAGCATATGTGTTGCATATTGTGTACCGTTGATACCTAAGGTAATCATAAGGTAGTGATGCCTCAAAATCTAGCTTCTTTCATCTCAAACCCTTTGATACCCCCAAGACCTCATCCCCGCACCTTAACCCTTTGAAACCTTAAACCTTCAGAATCTTGAACCCAAAACCTTTAAAACCCTGACCTTAGACACCCTTTAAATCCTAAACCATAATCTTTAATATCCATAACTGTTATAATCTGCCAAAGACCTAATCCCCGCACTTTAACCCTTTGGAATCTTAAACCCTTCAGAATCCTAAACCCTAAATCCTTTAAAACTCTGACCTTAGATACTCTTTAAATCCTAAATTCTAATTTTTAATAATTATATTCATTATGGTCTATCACAATCTAATGCAACGCGAATTTTAACATTGCCTCAATACTTAACTTTTTTAACCCCAAATCTTAAACTTTGTACATTAAAATACGCTTTTAACCCCTTCCAATAATTGTTTGACCACTAAAACCTTTTGATTTTGAACTCTTTTCCAACCTTAACCTCCATAAATCCGTCGAATCCCCAAATCATAAACCTTAGAAATCCTAAACCATATACACACTAACATTCTTTTTCTACCACTACAGAGGTACAATAGATGACGCTTAATTCGTGCATATGACGATGCTTCCTAAGCCCTTGAAAACTCTGATATGTACATTAACCCTCCTAAATCGTAATGAACCTAAAATTCTTGAAGCCATTTTTATACAATCCTGAGTCATATTGAAACCCACAAACTCTCTCAAATCTTTAATATTAATCGTAATCCTTGAAAACCCTGATACATACATTAACTCTTATTTATAAATCTTAATAAACATTGAAATTCACATACTCCACTAAATCAAACTTATAACCTCATCTACCTCTAAAATTTGAAGCTCGTTTTTCTTTATGCCAGTAAAATTACATTTGCCACACATTTTTTTTGCTGAAAGTCCTAAATATTAACATTTAAATCCCATTAAATGAAAATATCATAATTAACGAGTTCAAAATCTATTATTTCTATATTTATTTATTATTATATTACGTATTAGAGTGCGTGTTGAGGCTTGGTCGGGAAAGCATATATGCTTTGGTGGCCGTATTATCTTGATTCAGTCAATCTTCATGTATCCTACTTTCATATTATGACATTAACTCGATTTTATTGGCCTTCCTTCGGGACTCAAGCAAGCCTAAAAGGTTCCATTTGGTCTGTTAAAAAAAAGGTATGCCAACCTGTTCAGGATGGAGGATCAGCATTCACAATAATTTACGAAAAATAGTGTCTTCAAGACTAGCTTGGTTGGAGTTATTGGTGTCAAGTCTCACCATGGGCTCACTTCATGTCATGTAAGTATGACCATCTAGAGGATTTGGATGATTCTCAGATTTTAGGTTCGTCCATATCGTCCTTCATTAGGCCTTGAATGCAATGGGTCTTTAGGAAAGACAACACAAGAATTTCTCATGCCTTCACTTTGGTGAGTGTTCCTTCTTCAATAAACCCTTTATCCATTAGAGAATGTATTACACGATAGGATGATTAAGAGGTTCTATCCTTGTGTAATCGATTAGCTAAAATTTTTCTAGATGATTATACCAAGGATACCCCTATCTAGAAGGAGAGCCTATCTAGATCCTTTTTCTCATCAACATTTTTGAAAAAGTTTATCTCCAGTCGTCCAGTTTACATTTTGATTAGATTTGGGTTAATCGGTTGCCAATGAAGGTCTAGACATTTTTCTAGACTTTTTCATGGTGTCATTCCTGTTGATTGCCATGTTCAGAGGCGGGGAGTGTGACTGGCATCCCTTTGTAGGTGTTGTGAGGGTCTAAGCTATGAGTTGATTGATCATTTATTCATTTAGGGGCCTTTGTGTAGTGGGTGTGGGGTCCCTCCACATGGTGGGACCCACACAAAGTTGAAATTAAGGAGGGGGAGGCTGCTGCAGTCAACAGTGGCGGCTGAAGAAAAATCAAAATTGGCGGGCGAGGTAGGCGACGTGTTGCAATTTTGCAGCTTCACGCGGTATGGAATTGCCTATAAATAGGCAGTTCCTCTGCCTCATTCATCATCCCACAATCTCACAGCCTCAGAGAAATAGAGAGAGGAAGAGAGAAAGAGAGGGAAAAAATTAGTGGGATAATTTTTCATGGAGGAGTGACAAAAATAGTGAGGAAAATATTTTGGGTATTTTCGGGAAACACTTTGAGTGTCACTATTTTGGGTCTGTCCCAAATCTCTCTTTGTACCCACTATAATTTTTAGTGGAAGAATATATCGGAGTTTGTCCCGTGGACGTAGCCTTTTAAAGGTGAACCACGTTAAATCTGGTGTATTTTGTGCCTTGCTTGTTCAATTATTTTATCCGCTGCTGAACCTGGGGCCTAACAAGTGGTATCAGAGCAAAGGTTGAGGTCTCTTAAAATTCTAAGTATGCTCTGTGGTTGCAGCGTAGTCTGATCTTCCACATCAGAAAAGATTTTGAGACAGTCATTCGAGCAGTAATATTATTCGTATAAACGAAGTACGTATACAGGGGTACTATTCATACGTACGGGAGGTACTGTTCATACATACACAAAGGCAAAGTGAACCTGGAATATGTCAAAGGTGGAATCCTGAATGAAGAGATGAGACGAAGAAATCAAAGTGCCTCTTCATCACACTCAGATGTTCTTGTTGCAAATTCCAGGGGAAGAAGTGAGAGCAGGAAGCCGAAGCAGAAAAGTTCAAGCAGAGGGAAGTCAAACAAGTATGCCAACGTTGAATGTTACAACTGTAAACAGAAGGGTCACATCAAACGGTTTTGCAGACAACTCAAGAAGGAAAAGAGTAATGACAAAAGAGGGAAGAATGATGGAGGCAGTGACGATAATGCAAGTGTTGCCGAAGAGTTCAATATCGTGTATGATAATGAACTTATCAATCTCATAGCAGACAAAACCTGTTGGGTGATTGATAGTGGAACTACCATTCACGCGACATCTCGAAAGGAGTTTTTCTCATCCTACACACCAGGAGATTACGGTGTTGTAAGAATGGGAAATCAACACGTTTCAAAAGTTGCAGGAAAAGGAGATGTTTGCTTGGAGACGGAGAATGGTACCAAACTTGTTCTAAGAAATGTCAGGCATGTTCTAGACATACGCCTGAACTTGATCTCTGTTGGGAGATTAGAAGATGAAGGTTTCTGCAACACCTTCTACAATGGCCAATGGAAACTGACCAAAGGCTCTCTTGTTGTGGCGAGAGGCAGAAAAGAAATGGAGCTGTATAGACTACAGGCGAAGCTCTCCCAGGATGCTGTTAATGCAACTGAAAATGACAGTGTCATTGAATTATGGCACAAGCGCCTCGGTCACATGGGTGAAAAGGGAATGAAGACTTTGGTCCGGAGAAATGTCTTATCCGGATTGGATCAAGTCCATTTGAAGAATTGTGCTGATTGTCTAGCAGCAAAACAGAACAGAGTCTCTTTCAAAAGCTCCCCTCCTTCACGAATGGCGAATGTGCTAGATTTGATTCACTCAGATCTATGCGGTCCAATTGAATGGTCACTCAGTGGTGCTCAATACTTCGTGACTTTCATTGATGATCATTCAAGGAAGACATATGTGTATCTTTTGAAGAGAAAGGATCAAGTGCTAGATGTTTTCAAACAATTCGTAACACTCATGGAGAGGCAAACCGACAAGAAGCTGAAGTGCATCCGGACAGATAACGGAGGAGAGTATACTGGGCCATTTCATGTTTTCTGTCAACAACATGGAATTCGACATCAGACTACACCGCCAAAAACACCGCAGTTGAATGGTCTTGCTGAGAGGATGAATAGAACTTTGATGGAGAGAGTGAGATGCATACTCTCACATGCAAAGTTGCCCAAGACATTTTGGGGAGAAGCTCTATTAGCAGCTGTTCACGTGCTGAATCTTTCACCATGTGTTCCTCTACAGCATGATACTCCAGAAAGAGTATGGTCAGGAAAGGATACTTCCTATGATTATTTGCGGGTGTTTGGGTGTAAAGCCTTTGTCCACATTCCCAAGGATGAAAGGTCCAAGCTTGATGTCAAGACACGAGAATGTGTGTTTATTGGCTATGGTCAAGATCAACTTGGCTACAGGTTTTACGATCCGATTCGGAAGAGGCTTATCAGAAGCCGTGATGCTGTGTTTGTTGAAGATCAAACCATTGAAGACATTGGAAAAACTCAGAAGAATGTCTCTGAGTTTAATGGAGGTTCAACAAACTCAAATTTAAATTCTACACCGACGGTGCCAAGGGTAGATGGAGATGAAGTGCAAGATGATCAACCGAGGATAGGTGATCATGATGCTCCCATTGAGGCTGGACCAGAGATTGTCAATGACAATGATGATCAGCCTCAACAACCACCAGCAGAAGATTTGCCAATCCACACAAGATCTGGCAGAATTGTGCAACAGTCCACGAGATATCCTAGAGATCAGTTTGTGTGCATAACTGATGAAGAAGAGCCGGAAAGCTTTGAAGAAGCTATGTCCGATGATCACAAGAAGGAGTGGAATGCAGCCAAGCAAGACGAGATGAAGTCCTTGCATGAGAACAAGACATTTGAGCTGGTGAAGTTGCCTAAAGGCAAGAAAGTCTTGAAGAATAGGTGGGTGTTCAGAATCAAGAAAGATGAACACGGTTGCGAACCACGATTCAAAGCAAGACTAGTAGTCAAGGGATTCAGTCAAAGGAAAGGGATAGACTTTGATGAGATCTTTTCACCAGTGGTGAAGAAAACATCCATTCGTACTGTTTTGGGGATAGCAGCAAGGCTCGACCTGGAGATTGAGCAAATGGATGTGAAGACTGCCTTCCTTCATGGAGACTTGGAGGAGGAGATATACATGGAGCAACCAGAGGGTTTCGAAATTGAGGGAAAAGAGGATGATGTGTGCAAGCTAAACAAAAGCTTGTATGGCTTAAAGCAGGCACCCAGACAATGGTACAAGAAGTTAGAGTCTGTTATGGGGGAGCAAGGCTATAACAAGACTACTTCAGATCACTGTGTATTTGTTCAGAGATTCTCGGATGACGATTTCATCGTTCTATTGCTCTATGTGGATGATATGTTGATTGTTGGCCAGAACATTGCCAGAATTGACGGCTTGAAGAAGCAGTTAAGCAAGTTCTTTGCTATGAAAGACTTGGGGCCAGCAGAACATATACTTGGCATGAGAATTACCAGAGACAGAAGTGCCAAGAAGTTGTGGTTATCACAAGAGAAGTACATTGAGAAGGTACTTCAGAGGTTTAACATGAACACAGCTAAAACGGTTAGTTGTCCTCTTGCTAACCATTTTAGATTGAGTTCCAAGCAAAGCCCTTCTACGGATCAGGAGAAGGAGGAGATGGATAGAGTTCCATATGCTTCAACAGTTGGAAGTTTAATGTACGCTATGGTATGCACACGACCAGATATTGCTTACTCAGTTGGAGTTGTGAGCAGGTTTCTTTCAAATCCCGGAAAGGAACATTGGGCTGCAGTGAAGTGGATTTTCAGGTATTTGCGCAGTACTTCCAAAATGTGTCTATGTTTTGGAAATGGAGAATCTGTATTAGTTGGTTACACAGATGCAGATATGGCTGGCGATGTTGACTCAAGGAAGTCTACATCAGGATACCTGATTACTCTTGCAGGGGGAGCTGTGTCATGGAAGTCAACACTACAAAAGTGTGTTGCACTATCAACAACTGAAGCAAAATTTATTGCAGCAACGGAAGCCTGTAAGGAGTTGCTGTGGTTGAAGAAGTTCTTATGTGAACTTGGATTCCAGCAAGAGAAATATCAATTATTTTGTGACAATCAGAGTGCAATTCATCTTGGGAAGAATTCCTCCTTTCATTCGAGATCAAAACATATCGATGTGAGATATCACTGGATCAGAGATGTTTTGGAGAAGAAGCAATTACAGCTTGAGAAGATCCATACAGATGAAAATGGATCAGACATGTTGACAAAGATTCTACCAAGAGAGAAATTTGAGTTCTGTCGATCAGAGGCTGGAATGGTGGATCCCCCCATGTGATCGGGAGGGGGAGATTTGTAGTGGGTGTGGGGTCCCTCCACATGGTGGGACCCACACAAAGTTGAAATTAAGGAGGGGGAGGCTGCTGCAGTCAACAGTGGCGGCTGAAGAAAAATCAAAATTGGCGGGCGAGGTAGGCGACGTGTTGCAATTGTGCAGCTTCACGCGGTATGGAATTGCCTATAAATAGGCAGTTCCTCTGCCTCATTCATCATCCCACAATCTCACAGCCTCAGAGAAATAGAGAGAGAAAGAGAGAAAGAGAGGGGAAAAATTAGTGGGATAATTTTTCATGGAGGAGTGACAAAAATAGTGAGGAAAATATTTTGGGTGTTTTCGGGAAACACTTTGAGTGTCACTATTTTGGGTCTGTCTCAAATCTCTCTTTGTACCCACTATAATTTTTAGTGGAAGAATATATCGGAGTTTGTCCCGTGGACGTAGCCTTTTAAAGGTGAACCACGTTAAATCTGGTGTATTTTGTGCCTTGCTTGTTCAATTATTTTATCCGCTGCTGAACCTGGGGCCTAACACTTTGATGGGCCTTTGTAGAGTTTCTATAGAAGGGTGCTTGATAGACCCACAATTTCTAATCATTTTCAGCTTTGATGGAGTTGGATTCCGTGCAAGAAGATCTCTAATAAGATGGATTTTGTTTTCTCAATGGTGGTAGGTTGTGGGCTAGTGGAGATTTAGAGTGAGAGAACAAATATATGTATGAGGACAGTCAGGCTAAGAGTCGTATCTAGCAGTGAATTCACCAGTGGCTTCTGGACTTAGCTCTGTTATTTCAGTATTCATGCCAGCCTTATCATTTCAGAGCCTCTTGTATTATCTAGGTCTCCATTTCTTAGAGGAGATTCTGATTGGTGGCGTGGGAACTAGGTGATGGTCTTAATCTCAACATTGTTGGTTTTGTTTTTATTCTTTATGAATTATGAGATGGGGTCTCAAATGTAGAAGCATCGTTTCAGGTTGTTCTTGATGGCCTAAGTGTAGCAAAAGAGAGAAGCTTATGAATTTCAAAGATTGATTTAGATTCAAAGATTTTTGTGGATACTATTTTGGTCAGGATATCTTACCATGGGAGATGCATTTATGTTTTGCGTCAATTCTGTTCAAAGATTAGATAAGCTCGGGTGGTACATGTGTGCCGGGAAGCAAATGGTGTTACAGATCGTTTGTCAAACCTTGCTTATGAATTCAGCTTAGTTGTCTCTAATCAGGTTTTTGATTATTCAACGGATGTGAAGATTGCTAGGCATACATTGTTCTATAGAAGCTTATGATCATTTCCTATGTTGTGGAGCTCTGTACTCTTTATTTGCTACAAACTAGGCTGTTTGATCTTTTCAATTAATAAAGTTTTATTGAAAATATACTAATTACTATGATGTAATATTAAATCATTATGATAATAAATTAAAATTTATTTAATTAGTTTTTTCAATATTATTTAACAATATATTTTAAAAAAAATTATAAAATTTTTCTCCTCCCCCAGCACCAATTTTTATCACTCGCGCCACATCTTTTCATCCCCTCATTACCAATCTATTTCCTCCTCTACTCCACCGACATCATGTAATGTCGTTCCAATCCCAGCCCCAGTTCCTCATCTCCCAACCTATGACCAAGTGTATCCCAACTCACCGCTCCATCTCCAAACTCCTCCCTACCCTGTCTCTCCATACACCGCCATCATTCAATACTACTGCTCCATCTCTCCATCCCACCATCACTCTATATATTCCCCTATTCCCTCACTCCACTACCTTGCAAACCTCAATCATTGTTCCACTGCCAATCTTTCTAAGAATAGTGAATGATTACAATAGGTGTACATAGGTATTTTTGATGCCAACCAAGTCTGTAGTTTTCACCTTACTCAGTCATTTTATTTTGTATGCCAAAAATCAGTTTGACATCTCTGTCAAAATTTTAAGATCAGATTATAGATCTGAATCAAAATAATTACTTATCCACTCTTTTATCTTCATGGGATCATTCAACAGACTAGTTGTGTAGAAACTCCTCAACAAAATGAAAGAGTATGCAGAAAACATAAATATGTGCTTGAACGTGCTAAAGGACTAAGGTATCAATCAAACTTACCTTCGAGATTTTGAAGAGAATGTGTCTTAACTTCAGTATATTTAATAAACAAACTTCCTTCTAGTATTTTACTGTTCAAGACACTATTTGAACTCCTTTTCAAAACTGCCTCAAACTATGATCATATGAGGTTTTTGGTTTTCCTGCATTTAAACTCGCAATAATTATAATATATTTGTTAATTTTTATGTTCCATCTTCACTTCTTTATCATTGTTTGTCTAAAAGTTAGTGTTACAGGTATGTGCAAAGAATATGAAATTGTTCTATGAATTATTTTAGCACAAAAGGAATCAAATTTAGAGAAGATTTGTAGTCATCATATATTTTAAAAAAATCTACAATCATTTTAAAATTGACTTTTTCTGATTGATTCGTGCAAAAAGTTTTGTGTTTTGTGTAATTAGATTTCATTTCTAATATGTTAGAAATCAGTATATAATGACTCCATGTCAGGGAATTTAAGACGCTTTGTTGGAAAAGGTGAAAATAAAGATTTTTAAAAGAGGGAACAATCAGGCCCGTTCCAGACATTTGCAGGGGGCCTTGGGCAAAGATAAATAATGGGGCCCCATATATAATATTCAAAAATGGTATTGTTGAATCATATGTATATATATTATCCTAAAAATTATTTATATTTTTTTTAAAAAAATGAGGGACGATTCTCTTAAAATTTTATTAATTAAGAGTGAAAAAGTCTGACTCGTGACAGTTACACAAAACTACAATTGTTTACTGTTGTCGCTCTAAAAATAAAAATAGATCATGATTTTTATGTCATTACATCTCTTTGAGTTTGATATAGTAAAAAAATTAGAAAGATACTTTGAATTCGAATGATATGAAAATTAATATAAAATAATATACATATATACATACTAAAATATGTTTGTTGTAAATATTTAGGATATAAAAATTGATATGAGAAAAGGTAAAATTGGTGATGATTTTGAATTTTGAAAATGAAATGATATAGCTTAAAAGATATGCATTTGTTTTGAAAGTGAAGTGGGATATGCATCATATTTTGTTTGAGAAATTATGGAGATATAACTAAAAGTTGACAATAGTTTTGAATTTTGAAAATAAAGGGATATAGTTAAAAGTTAGACATATGTTTATTTTGAAAGTAAAGTTGGATATAAATCATATTTGGTGGAGAAATTTGGGATATATAAAGTATGACCAAATTGTTTTTGAAATTTGAAAAAAAAAAGCTCAGAAGAGATATTCTATGTATTTTAAACATAGTTAATTAGCTAAGAGTAGTAATGAGTTGTGGTTTTTAATAAATCTTGGTTAATTTTGAAAGTGAATATAATATTAAAGTTAACTATATATATCTTTTGGTTAAATATTTCAAATAAAAAATTAAATTGGCTAAGATGGCAAGAGTCTTGTTTCTCAAATCTTAGGGAATAGGTTCGAAACTCACCATTCTCACATTTTTATACAAGCATAATCCCATGACAAAAAACTAGAAGAGAACTAGCATTCACTGTTGGTGTTTATGGGAAAACAAAAATGCACGATCGTTGCCGATCTCTTGAGAAGATGCTCAAATCCAACCAAACCGTTTTTTGTCAAATGATAACAAGTTGACTAGACTAAAATGGTGTCACTCAATGCGTGATTGAATTGTACACAATTAGGCCCGTCCTTGAGATTTGATGGCCATGGGTGAAATGGAAATATGGGCCCTATAAAAACTTCTTATTGTATTTATTCAGTTAAGAAATCAAGTAAAACAGGTTAATATGGTGGCTGAGTGGTTATAGGCTTGACAAATGAAAAGAAGGATGATGGTTCGATTCTTGTCATTACAGATATTATTCATATTTATCAGAGAATTTAAAGCATGTAAATTTTTTTAATAAATGGGCTTCCGATAGAATATAAATTTGAGTCCTTCACACTTAGGGACCTCGGACTGCCGCCCACATGGACCATACTAAAGGGCCGAGGCTTTACACAATGAGCTATGTTTTCAAAGTTACTCGATATTATGCATATGGATGTAAAGAAGTTTCAGTTAATGAAAAATAACATCTTAATCTACTCAATTTGTTATCAACATATTATCATTTGACAAACACATCTTCACAAGATTTGAGTGCGAGACTTTGCTCCAAACGACCATGCATTGATGTTTTTTCAGACATAAAGAGGATGCGGAACCCCTTATAGTTGTTCATTTTGACAATTCAATCCGTTAAAGGTCTTCAAGGTTAATTTAAACCTTTTTCTTGTCGCAATTATTTATTTTTTGATGGTTAATATTAACATCAACTCTGTTTTTAAAAAATTTCCTTCTCTGCTGCCATAGACATTTTGTGGTTTGTGGTCAAACAGAAAACAAGTTATGCAACTTATATGTGATACTTTTCCTCTTCTAAAAAATTCCATCGCCATTTTTTTTCCAACAAAGCTTCATAAATGTGTCGGCTCGTTGATTGTCCTGCAAACAAAAAATAAAATCAAATTACACATAAAATAAAAGTCTTTCGTACAAACCAATAAAAAAATTAACAATTTCAAAATGATTATACACTTACATCAAACATATAATGAGCAAAAAAATCTTTTCTAAATTTGATTCCTTTTGAGCTAAATAGTGATTCAGAGAATTGTTCGTATTCTTCTCAGAAACAGTAACACTAAGGGTGTGTTTGGTTTAGGAAAAACTTGATGGAAAAATGAGAAGAAAAGTTTGTATGAAAATTAGATGAAAAATAGGAACGAATATTTGTTTAAAATAAATAATGTTTTAACATTTTTCCACCATTTTTCACCCATAACAAAACAAGAAAAAACAGGATGAATTCCATGGGGGAATCCACTTTTCACCAAATGTTCCTTTCTATCAAATTTTTTCTAAACCAAAAACACCATAACCTTTAAGGAAATAGTGATAAACATGGAGGTGATAAGTATGAGAATTACAAGGAGTTTAAACACTGGTTGTGTTAGGGTTGAGAGGTCTCTTCTCTCTTCCGAGACGTGTGGCAGAACTCCGACACGAGACACTTTCACGAATAAAATGCACCAACAGACAGTAATATGAATAGAATACGAAAGAAACATAATATTTTTAACATGGTTCAGCTCGCCAACAGAGTCTACGTCAACGATCTCCATTGTTGATAGATATGTATTATAAAAATGAATTAACTCTCAACACTCTTGGATACAGACCTCTCAACTCTTTTATAAATTTTTACAACGCGACATGACTCTCAAGAAAAATTCCTCATGAATTCTCATAGGAGACTCCCACTAAATCTCCCAATTTGTTTCTGTCATTAGGACAATCTATTTATAAGGTACTAATACTAAAGCAAATATGATTTCTGAACCTACCAAAAACATTAATTTAGTAACCTATTTATTAAAGGATTCCAAATTCCAATCAACTTCCAAATAAGTTGAGTATCTATTCCGTCTTCGTATTAAGAAATATAGTTAATTACCAACAAATCCTCCATTGACTAAATTTTTTAAATATGTTCACCTCCATGTCACATTCTGATGCAACTTCGAAATTTGAAGAGTTATTGCTATCTTCTGTCTTCTCCCTCAATAGAAATATTTTGCATCCTCCTCATTTGAAGATAACTTTCTACAACATCCTGTTCAACATGATTTTACGAACACGATATCTTTAAGCTTCTTCCTAACTTTTCTTTTTCCTGCCAATTTTGGGTGTAGTGACGGTTCTTTCTCATCGCAGTGAGTACTCTTCAAATCATCAGCTCTGATACCAGTTTGTTAAGGTGGAGAGGCTTCTCCTCTCACAGGACGCGAAACGGAACTCTGACACGAGACACTCACACAAATAACACGCACCAACAGATAGTAATATGAATATAGTACGAAAGAAACACAATATTCTAAACATGATTCAGCTCTCCAACATAGTTTACATCACTATATCCACTATTGATAAATATGTATTATAAGAATGGACTCACCTCTCAACACTCTTTGATACAAATCTGTCAACTCTCTCATAGATTTTCTTAAACAAAAAACCTACAGAAACTCTACATTATTCTCAAAAAAAATTCCTCATGAATTCTTCTTGAGGACTCACACTAAGCCTCTTAATTTGTTTCGATCACTAGAACATCCTATTTATAACCTACCTAAAATAAGAA
>NQLW01000089.1:292487-380731 GCA_002312845.1 Kalanchoe fedtschenkoi | reverse complement strand
TACTGATCCGATTTCTAGTCTTTCCAACATTTAAAATGAGCCCATCAAAGTTACGAACTCAAACCTCTCATCATCTGATTGTGATAATCACTGTGTCCTCTCCAGGAACTGATCCATTAACAAAGTTACAATTTTGTCAAGAGGAGGTTATGATTACGGAGCGGTTATTACAATTTCTGTAATCGGTCACGAATGCTAGCCCATAATTTGAGACCTTCTTCTTACATAAAATTTCCCCCCAATGAAGACAGTCATCCCACCACTGGAGTTCTCTGAGATCCCATTAGTAGCATAGTTATTAAAACCGGACCGGACCGGCCGGTTCAACCGGTCGAACCGTGAACCGGTGCTTGGTCCGGTCCGATTCGACAACATGTACCGCTATGCATGTTAAACCGGGTTCGACCGGATTGAACCGGTCAAAACCGGGTTCAACCGGACCGAACCGGCCGGTTTATATGGCCGGTTCAATGATTAATAATTATACAAATTAATCAAATTCTTCATAATTATCTAAAAACAAATTTTTTAGCATATTTGACAACAGTGAGAATCGATCTCATGCCCACTAGGATGAATGACAGTCATCCAACCACTAGATCTCAGCAAATTCTTGTTAAAATCTATTTCTATTTTTATAAATATTATGAAACATAATCAATTAAATCGGCGGTCGAACCGGTTCGAGCCGCCGGTTCGACTCCCGGTCCGGTTTTTATAACTATGATTAGTAGCCATTATCATCAACAACAACACGATTAGCAGGAAAATAAGTCTCACAAGTGATTGCTCAGATTCATTCACATATAGCGGTGAACCGATGTATTATTTAGTAGGGTTAGATGACCCTGCTCAAAAAAATTTGTCTATGCATATTTATTATTTTGGGTTATGAAATAAAAAAATGATTATAATGAACCCTCTAAAAATCAAAATGATTCATCAAAAATAACAAATTTGCAACATTTATATGTACTCTTTGTGATTATTTAATAACTAATCCTTCTTAATATCTATTATGAATCCGCCCCTGTCCACAAAGCCCCACAAACTTTATAAATCTTTATTCATCAATGACCCCTCTAGCTAGCTTCATACCTTAATATGCCCTTCACAAATGACATAGTGGATTTTGGGATAACAGAGTTAATGAATTTACACATTCTTCACCAAATTCGATAGTTCAACAGTAAGTGGAGAAGCGGAGATAGTAAGAATTTTTTAGAATTGTCCCTAAAGATAAAAATAAAAGAGGAACTAGAAAGCAGAGCGGGGTTAAAATCACATACTAGATACTTGGAGTGCCTATCTACAATAAGTAGATAGGTATGCAAGCTAGTTTTCATATTACTAATTTAATTATTTATTCTTATTTTATTTTATTCGTAAACTTGCAAAGACGTTTTAATTTTGATTAGGGTTGGAAATCTTCAGCGACGGAAAAGAAGTCACTTACTGGTTGCGGAAGCAATGGAGCCGCCCGCGGTTGATTCGTCAGCTCGAGTTGAAAGAGTTTCAAAGTAAGATATTATTGTTGTTTCGTGATTTTGAATGGAAGGCCTGAATCGGAGGATGTTGAATTAGGGTTTAGTAAAGTGTTTGTGTTACTTCAACTTTTGTGTCTGTTGCAGACAAGCACCTCAGTTAGTTTCAGTTTTGAGAGAGATGAAGGGCGGATTGGATGTCCTGAGGAGTAAAGTCGAAGCCTTGACCGCAAAGGTTTGACCTTTTGCTTGTTTCGGACTCTATTGAGTATTTGAAGTTATATGTATGTGTGCCTTCTTCACTCATAAAAAGGCTTTTATTAGTTTCCTGACTAGATTCTTATACATGAGAATCACGAATCATGCCTTCTAGCATTTGTATTCCAGATAGCTTTCATTGCCTGTTTTTATGGTTCATCCGGTAATATTATGAGGAGTTATTATTTGGTGGAACACTTCCTAGTGTAAGTTTGAAAAGTCAAATTATTTTTTGACCAATCAATGCAAGGCTCGTGTTATGTTAACGCGTAAGAATTATATTATTAGAAATATTATCCTGTCACATTGCAAACCAAGTTGGAATTGTTTTCATTGTGTGCCATGTTCAACAACTTCAGTAATATGTTTATTATGCAAGCTATTGTGTGATTGGCTGATCCGGTGATAGTTTGCTAATGACTAGTCTCGCGTAACAGGTTAAAGAAAATCAGTACCCAACTGCCGATGGGATAAGTTATTTGGAAGCCAAACACTTGCTGCTTCTGAGCTACTGTCAGTCCCTAGTCTATTATTTACTCCGCAAAGCAAAGGGTCTTCCGATTGAAGGGCACCCTGTTGTTCGAAGCCTTGTAGAGATCAGACTTTTCTTGGAAAAGGTGCGAGGCTCGTGTCTCTGTGCACATGTGTGGTGTTGGATATTTTTCAGCAATTACTCATTTGTCAGAGTGAAACAGGTGCGAGGCATTGATAAGAAGATGCAGTATCAAATTCGAAAACTCATGGGTACTGCAGAAGATGTGAAAAATACAACAACTAATGAAATGGAGCCTAATGAGACTGAAAAATCAGAAGATACGTTAAAATATCGTCCGAATCCAGAAATGCTTATCAGCAAGTCAGAAGAAGGAATGTTGGTGAGTTAATCTGGCTTGTTATGGCCTACTCTGTTGGTTATTAATGGAGGATGTTTTAACTTGTTTTGTGTTCTCTTAGGATTCTGCTGGTGTGTACCGCCCACCGAAGTTTGCTCCTGCCATAATGGATGAAGATAAGATGTCCAGAGAGGAGAAAAAATCACTGAGGAAACAGAAACTGATGTTGAGACAGTCAGAGAATAGTATGTTTTTCAGGGATTTAAGAAATGAACTAGAGGGCAGACCTGAAGAGGTCAGTTAGCCTAGGATGTATCATTTTATATTTTCTCTTTTTAACCGACAAAAAGATGTGTTGTCATGCCCTATCTATCAAGCATTATAACTCTTACATGTTACACTTCACAGGTGAGAGAGGTCATTGGAAATGAAAGCAGGGAATTAACAAGGTACTTGGAGAAAAGAAGGTACCAAGAGCGTTTGGAGGAAGAGAATTTCACTCGAGCTCCTGTTACAAAGATGGATAAGAAGAAGGAAAAACATTTGAAAAAGTCGAGGAATGGGTATGTCAATATGCATGACAATGAAATTAATCATCTGAGTCTGGTTTAAGTTCGGCATGCTATTGCAAACATCAATAATGCTTTGTTTGTTTATATCAGCTTGCTTGGCCTGGTAGAAAGCCCTTTCGATGACCTTAAATCTTTACATTTTGGGGATGAGGATGGAGATATGAATGAAGGCGGTCCCCGTGCTGTTGATGGGAGAAAAAAATACAAAAAGCGCAAGGTATTCTCTTTAAGACATCGTTGTAGTGCTAATCTGCTCCTAGGTATTACAGCTGCTATATTTCCACATTTGCTTATTATTATGTCTTGTTGGTATGCAGACAAAGCGCTAAAATCAACAGGCAACCTCAATACGAAAATGACATTCTGAATCTTGTGCAACAGCCATTATAATCCGCATGGTTCAAAGCAGCTTCCAAAGTTTGCTGTTGGACTCAGCAGCCCAATTGTCATTTAATTTATATATCTAGTTCACTTCTGTCTATCAGAGCAAAATGCTTACTGACTTTACATGGCATTTAAAAGTTCGCATATTTCAAACCACTATTATCGGCAGTCATATAAACGCCATGAACTGCACCAAAGTCCAAATCCTAAGGCCTCAAATTGAAATGGTGTGGTTCTATCTAGCTCACTGCTGTGCGAGTAGCTTAGAATCACATGCCACAATCTTCACTCGCTCAACCTTCTCCTGCTTGTCCTCACTTTTGAACATAGCGTCTTGCAATATAAAAGTCCAGACGTTGTCACAGAACCTGTATGTGTGAAGATGTCCCTGCATGAATACCCCCATATCTAAACGAATTAAGAGATGTGGGACTGAGTTTAACAGCGCATATTGCAGGTACTATAATCTGAAATGAAACTCTTTTCACATGCTACCAGCAATTGTAAATGCCAGCAGTAACTCCATGTCAGTCAAGCCAGGCATTATCATGAAATGCTCAATAGTTCAAAAAAGACTGAACCCTATAAAGGGTTAATATATGGCTTCTGGCTCATCATTTACGGTAAGGTTCAGTAAATCTTTTCAAAATGTGATGGCAAAACACTATCAATACCAATCCTAGGATCAAATACTGCTACAAATCAGTATAATAACTCATAAAGTAGCGACCCAGTGGACTGCAAAGGTTTCATTCTTAGTCTAGTAAGCACAACTTTTACCAATAAAGTATACTCCCTCTATATCCTCTTTTAGATGACATTTAAAAGAATTTTTTTGTCTACTTTTACTTGTTACTTAACAATTTTCAATGCGTATTTATATCAACATTTATCTAAAAACTTCAAACATTAATCACGTCATTATCATAATCAATAAAAAATTATTCATCACCAATAATAATATATCAATTTTACTTTTTGCACGAATTTTTTAAAAAAACATCAACCACTCACTCATTAAATTTGTTCAACCGCTAACATTTATTTTACCTTAATCTACTCAAATTAATCTTAAATAACATGTGAGGACGGAGAGAGTATGCTACATAATCAATGACAAGATGCAAATTTCAATGCACAGAATAATAACAAGCTTCAACTGCAAGCCAAGTTGTACCTTCACTGATATCTTTCCTCTGACCTGTGTCTCCAGAGCTTCAGTAATGGACTGAAACCAACATGGCACCAAAAAAAACATGTCAAATTGCAATCCACGTCACAACATCAACCAGCCACATAAATTTATTTCATTTTACATTTTCAATAAAAAGACACCAACCTTGTCAAACTGGATGAGGACCTGTATAGCGAGCTCTGGAGAAAGAACGCCGCTCGACACCATTTCATCCAGCGTCTCCGTCAGACACGTCCCAATGGTCGACCTCCGGTACAACTCAAACGTCGCCATCACCACACCAAATCTGTCACATAAAAGCCATAAATTTCAAAAAAATCAATTCTCAAGATTGCAAAAGATTCAATGCATGAGTCTTCCGCTGAACATTTACTCAGATTTTAACAGAGTGATTGTGACATCACCGAATTTCAATCAAAGAATCGTCAGTCAGAGTTTACGTGATCGTCTTAGATGATGCGAGGACTGCAAGAAGCAGCGGCCGCTCGGAGAAACGAAATCAGCTGCGGCTTCAGGTTCCGGTGGTCCGGCTAAGTCGAAATGGAAGAGGTTGCACGAAGAGAGATTTGGGGCATTTTTATAACCTAGCTTTTGAATTCGCCCTGGTATATATAGACGCAGATATCGAGACACTGGGCTTCTATATGGGTTTTCAAAATGGGCTGGCCCATGTTTGCAAAGTGGCATTTGACCGGCTGCCACGTAGCGTAGCCAAAAAGACACGTGTCAGCAGAAGAAGCCAAGGTGACGACTCCTATAGTCCTATAAGGCTGTGATGATAACTTCCTCTACTTGGTGGAGCAGCAGCAAAAATTGGCAATGGAAGAAACCAGCTCGCCGCGGACCGCATTGACTAAGGACCGTCAAGCGTCGAGGGCTTCAAGGCTGAAGAGTGGATGCTTGTCAGTCGTCGTCTCGATTCGAGAAGCGTTCAGCTATGCCAGAGCCACACTGGTCGGTCAGGTACGCAGTCCACCTAAACTCTTGTCCCAGCTGCCAGTAGAGTCCATTTCAGGTGATTATGAAAAATGTATGACTATTGATTGAATTATGGGGAAGCATAGGCCAAGTACTTGACGGCAAGAAACGAAGAGGAGGCTGCGAAGGCCGAGTTGCTCGCTTCCAAGATGCAAGTGGAAGCAGCCGATGCTGCCGAAAGTGCCAAGAAAGAGATCCTCAAGTCCGCCTAAAACCATGTTTAACACTTTTATTGATAGATATTATGACATCGAATGTGGATCAAATGAAAATCACTTTAAATTTGTAAATTGTGAACTCATTATATCCGTTGTAATATTATGAATCATGATTTTTGTATTTTAATGCATATCTTATCATCATTTTTATTTTATTAATAAAATTAAATATTTTCCTTAATTATCTCACCTTATTATTCACAACAAATCTATGAATATCTTTCTTTCTCTATTTCATGGTCAACATTATCACTACTTTTCTTTTTATTTATATTTTCTCCGCATTATTCAATCTGTCATTTTTACAAACAAATCATTATCTTATTTTAATTATCTGGTGCACATTTTTTACACCATATCAATATGTGCACCACTATGAGTTTGTGCACCGGATAGACGCATCAAATATTGAAATAGTGCTCCACCATGTTTCACAGATAATGCACCAAGAAATCTTATGCACATTCTAACCAAAGTGCACATTTCATCAAATTAACTGGAAAAGAGACTGAAATTAAATGTGCACCAAAATTTGCATCGAAGCTGAATTGTGCACCAAATGATAGTGAATATAGAATCAATGTGAAACTTCTAAGTATTAAAAATTGGCAGAATACTAAATTTTCCCATCTCTCTAAATAGTGAAAGCTACAGTCTTTTTTTGAATTGATACAACAGTAGGAGTGTTTCTCGATAGGTCGGCATGAATGAAGGGGATTACGCGGTTACTTGCCTCCTTTATTAAAAGATAATAGATATACTTAGATTTGATGTTATCTATATCAACCGTCTTTTTTATTATCTGGTAATATATATTATTATTTTTTAAAAATACAATTAATCGCGTGCATTGATTAGATATATAGTCAATGGTTATAAATAGTTCTTAATTTATATATCCAAATCGGTTTTCACCTGATCCGTCCCTTATGATATCACTATCACACTATGTTGTGATATGAACGGTTCCTTTTAGCGAGATAAAGGAGGAGTCTCGAAGCGAAGATAGTCATAAAGGAGCCCTTGGAATGGGCTCTGGCACCTCGGCTGGGTCAAGTAGATCACGTTCTCTCCTTGACTCAGCTCACACCCGGGAACATCAATGTTGAACAGCCAGTGAATCCCATGTATCCCGTGCCGCGCAATCGAATTGTCTCTCCCAATTAGCCCGCTCGTAAACAATGGCCGGGCCGCATCCGGGTCATTCACCCGAACCTGCTCATTCCACAAATCAAAATCCGATGCTGAAGTAGTGCTTCAGAACCAGATATGAATACTGGTTTGGTTACCTGAAGTTCAGAAAATGTAGCTGATGCAATTGCAATTCTGAGTTTATAGGTTCCTGTTGGATCTACGGCATCCAGCTGGAATTTTATCTGCCACGTGGTTCCCACGTATTGGCCGTCTTCTTTCCTCCTTCAAAAAAAGAAAAAAAACTCCACATCACCACTGAATACAAAAAAGTTAGAAAACGCAGCGTTTCGTGTCAACCTCACCTGGTGACCTGCGCGAAGAACCATTCAGCGGAGTCGCATTCGCCGACGGTGAAAACCAGATCGGTCTCCGGGTACAACTCGGCGTACCTCTCCCACAACCCGTACTGCCGGAACTTGTTATCCACGTCACCCACGAACAGCTTGTTAACGTAATCCGGGTTGGGATCCGGGACGAAGAATCCGGAAGCGGACCGGTCCGGAAACCCGATTTCCCATAGGGTCGGACCGTCTCGCGGCGGCTCGAACACTAGATCGCCGGCGTCGATGTTGCAGCTTGGTGTGATGGTTACGAGGTTTTCATATCTGTAGTCGCCGACGAAGCCCCGGACCCAAGCGAAGAGGTTGTAGTCTCCTGGGAGGACGTTGGGTATGCAGAAGCAGCCGCTGTCGTCGGCCGTGGTCCAAAATTGGTAATCCTGGGGTTGGATTGACGATTGAGTTTGATCAACTAGGGTTTCATCTGGGAGACTGTGTGTGTCATTTTACCTTGCATTCCCGTTGCCAGGAGCCGGCCTCGCCGGGAGGAGCTAAGCCGACGTATGCTCCAGCTCCGGGGATGTAGTCTTCGGCGAGGTAGCTGTCTTCGACGAGTAATTTGCCGGTGCAGCTGCCTCTTTGGTTGGATTTTAAGAAATCTTCTGATGCTGGGAAACTGTAAGGCCAGCTTTGGACTTCGATCGCCATCTGATGAGCAAAAATGTGGATCAGGAGAGTGGTGTGGAATTGGGGATTTGATTAGAAAGTTGGGTTGATGGAGAGAGGGAGGGAGGGAACCTGATCCTCGGCGTTGCTCCAGAGCAGAAAAGGGTCCTCTCCATCCATGGAGGAGTTCAGGTAAATGAAAACAGGACCAAAGACCTTCTTCCAAGGCTCCCCGTCGGCAATCTTGGGCACCAGGTCGTCTCCCGCGTAGTGTGCGCTCAGAAACATCTGCTTGTATTCACAAGGTTGAGTCAAAATTCACTTTATTTTGTTTAGACGGAATCGGAACTGCGCTTGCTTACAGCGAGGGTGGTAGGGCCGACATGGGAGGTCAGATTCTGTTTCAGGGGTCCACCGGAGCGGAACTCATCGCTGGGAGTGATCTGCCAGAACCCCACAACAGGGTTGGTGCCCATGGATATCCATCCATGCACTTTGTTGTCCTTGTTGTCGCAGGAGTATTGGTACTTGTCATCCACTTCTCCTTTGAATTCCGGTTCTGCTGGATCAACTAGCTTGACCGCTTCAGGATAAGCTAAGGGCCTGCCTCGTGGTGGCATTCGATCTCTTGCTGATGGCATGAATCTCTGTCTACGGTCAGATATGGCCATGTAATTAAACCTGTTCCATTTCGGTGAATAAACTCAGTAGCAATGGATTTCAAAACTACCACACAAATGCTCATGCTGGAGTTCTCACTTGTCAATACTGAGCTTAAATGCGATTCTGGTCTCCCCAATGTTAAACCCCGGCCAACCCTCCAAGTGTTCATATATGCCATATGAGTAGAAACCTGAGCTCCCTCGCAGCATTATGAACCTAGCAGCAGTGGGTACACAGAGTGAGGTTTAGTTTTTTTATTTTCTACCTTGTCAAAGGCATATGAACCTGTAAATGTTGAAAGGCTGAAAGATGTTCTGACCTTTTGTCAATGTTCAAAGGAACCAGCTTGCCCTCCTGGGACTGATCCCACGTTCTTTTGAATGAAATCTCAACTTGTTCCTCTGTTTCCACTATGACCTCAAAAGTTGTTCCTCTAATCCTGAGGAGCATCATAAGTCATGTGCACAATTCTTATGTCTGATCAAACCTTAACCAGATTAAAAGCAACACAATACTGCCTAAAGCATACACATCGAATATCCCAGCTGATTTTGAAGCTCCTGGCGGACTCCATACTATATCCCAGTATCTGCAAAGAGCAATGCAGTTGAATCAACAGTGAATTTTTGCGTTCATTAAATAGCGCAGGTACAATGATCTGAGAATACCCTCCAGTTTGTCCGACATTGGTATTTTCAAGCAGATTGTCAATTCCATTGTATTGAATTCCTGTCACAATACCATCTGGATTCGATAAGGTCACTTGACATATCCCGTTATCCATCACTACCTGAACAAAATCCCAATTATGAACCAATGTTTCAATAAAAACAGCCTGAAGATGCAGCAAAAAACAACTTACATGGTCAGTTTCGACACTCAAATGTACGCCAAGAGGTGCCATTACTGGATCACAACTGTTTCTGGTTGAGTTTCCAAAGCAACAAAAGTTCCAAGCCTTGGACTTTCTTCGTTTATGAGACACCTTTGAACTCCTGCAAAACCAGCTCAATTTATAGAGCTACAAATAATCAGATACTTACCACCACCATGATCATCATCATCGTAATCAGAGATCAATTAACTTGTGAAGTGATACACAAGACAATGGCTCGCCCAACTTACATAATCCAGCAAGCAACCAGATTAGATGAATAGGGAATTGGGAAGGCAAGACTTTTGGGAGTTGAAATAAATGCAAACTTTTTGAAGTGGAGTTTGGTGACAGGTTTTCTTGGAATGAAAATGAAGCTATTATCTTCTCTCATTCATACACAAAACCTATTTATATCCCATTGTAATCATCACCTTAACTTGGTCGCCACTGCCAATCAGTACGCGGCCTTGTACAGAAAGCAAAGAATGACAAACACAATCAACATTGCTAAAATCATAGTATGACTTGCCGGCTTGAATTCATATAACTTTCTGTGCTTTGCTTATTCATAGGATTTTATCTGGTGTGTGTGAAATCTTGATCTTGGAATTTGGCATGTCCTAAAACATGACAGCCTGAGATCATGATAACTCAAGAAACACAATTCTGTTGATAACTGAGTTGATTCAGTCAGCCAAATGCAATAATATTGACATTCTCTTTGTACTGATTTTCTAAAAAAAGCGTAGAGATTGGGTATAAAAGAGAATTGGCCTACTTTTTAGTTATTTGGTTACCATCCGGGTCGCTTTCACTAGAACTTGAATTTGATGAACAGAAATGGCATGGTATTTGGGTTTGTCTATTCACGAATGATGTTGTCAAATAATTTTAAGATATCAGATTTGAATGACATGACTCTTAAGTGTATTCGTCGCAATAAAAAAAAAATTAAAGGAGATAAAATATTTTTTAAAAATGAACAGTAAGAAAAGTTGTATTCTCTCTGATAAAAAAAGTGTTAAAAAGTAATAATAAATTTGAAAAAAATGAACATGCAAAGCAAGAAAAGTTGTATTCTCCGTGATAAAAATAATAATTTAAAAGTAATAAAAAATCTTTAAAAATGGATATACACAGCAAGAAAAGTTGGCTCCAAGTTGAATATATGGAAAAGTTTATTTGTGGCGTTTAGTTGAATACCATGTCTTTCATCAAAGAGTAGTGTTAATCGTGCCACATGATTGGTTTAGGAATTCAAAATATCTAATTTCAAAAAGCATATTTTATTATTACTATCATAACACGACTTATTTTTAAGTGGATATGATGCATCATTTTGATCTGTGATATTATGAATGGATTTTTTTTAAATTTTTTATTAAATGTAAATTATAACACACACATTTGATATTATTTGAACTCTAGTTGTAAGTATTTTCAGAATATACCCACACTTTGTTTACCACCAGGCCACTTACCTGATGACTTAATGGATATTCATACATGTTATGTTGAAAAGTAAAAAAATTATCAACAATATGTGAAATTATAATTTTTTAACGTGTTCGACTACAACATTCATAATCCACGTGGAAAATCATAAATACAAAAAATAATCAACTTTTTACTACTTTTAAGAAGATATGAATATATTCATTTACATTTTGTTCGGTTTAGAGAAACTAACACAGAAAAAAGAAAAAGAAAAAATGAAATTACGAAAGTTTTCATGTCATTTTCTCTCTATGCGGTCATAAAATGAGAATAGCAAACAGTTTTCAAATCAGTTATAGTTCAACAAACTTTCTTTTTTATTTTTTAAAATTTTCTATTTCTGCAAATCAAAACATAAGGAGAAAAAAAGGAAGGAAATGAACATGTGAAGGCTGTTCTTAAATTTTTTAAGGGAGGAATTCAGTGGATTTTAGAGGAATTTGAACACTCATTTCATTTCCTCCCGATTTGGGAGGATTTGGAAGTGAAGATGGAAAATTTATTCTCATTTTATTATCTATTGTGGTAAAGTGACAGTCTGTCATCTTTGTGATCTCCAATTCAAATTTCATTGATGGTTGAGTGCGTGATTTTTTTTTTTAAAAAACTAAACCTAAGAAAAATTTAGTAAATATATCACATTTTTCTCAGTTCCTTGCAAATCCTTTCAGTAATAATTATTTTTTTCCAAAATTTCTCTAATTTTCTCTACAAACTCAAGAACAAAGCCTAAAACGTTAAAAAATTTATGTTGGCACCCGAGAAGTTGAGTTCTCTGATCGAGAGTTGCTACCTGATATAATTAAACATTCTAAAATAAAATTTCAAATGCACCAATAAGAAAACAAAAGACATATATCAATTTACATAAATATAAAAAAATAAAAAAAACTTGAACAAAAATTTGGAAGAGAAAGTATTACCATAAAGACGGAGAAAAAAAAAATAAACGAAGAGACTGGTCATTGACGCAATGTATCAAACACCTTGTCGTCGTCTCAATGTGTCAACTTCCAAAGCGCACAAAACAAAAAGTGGGACTGTGTAATATGTATAAGTGACGCGCACGGTGGTACTCGTCAATCATCATATGCCAAAACTGAAAGTCGTGAGTTTATAGTATTACATGATTGTGCTGTAGAGGATGATGAAGACTTCACCAGACTATGTATCCTTCCAAGCTGTCAATCCGACCTTAATAATTCCAATCAGCAACCTCATCGATCAATTTATGACGAAACACACAAAAGGTATTATTTCGTATCAAAGTGAATGAATGGAAATACCGAAAATAATCCAAATTAAGTGCCGCCATGGCTTAGGCAACAGCATCTAAGCAGCACATGAAGCGTCACTAGAGGTACTGCTCTCTTTTTTTATAATTGTCAACTCACGCCAACTGATTTTTTTTCTTAAATTTGGCCTTTTCGTTTCATTCTCTGTCATTTCTAAATTTTGCTTGGTTTGTTTTCCATTCTGACCTTTTCGTAGTTTCGAACTGTGAAAATTCCTATTATTTTCGATGTTCACAACTGCGAAAAGCTCCACAGAATTTTCGCAGTTACAAAGTGTGAAAATTATAGAGATTTTCGCGGTTCCGAACTGCGAAAATTGAAACCCTATGAATATTTCACGTCATTGTCCACTTAATTCCCGCGGACATATGATTTTTCGCAATTGTGACCTATGAAAGTCTCTATGATTTTCGCAGTTACGAAGTGCGAAAATCAGATGGAGCTTTTCGCGGTTGCGAACAACGAAAATAATAGGGATTTTTGCAGTTCGGAACTGCGAAATGTCAATATGGAAAAGAACCAAGCGGGGGTTCAAAGATGATAGAGAATGAAGCGAAAAAACCAAATTTGAAAAAAACTCTGCGCAACTCCGGTATATCCGTATGAAATTATTAGACAACAAATAAAATCACTAGGCCAAGTTAGAATAAGTAGCCGTTGGATTGTTATTTGTAGTTTCGGATATATGGAAGGGCATGACTTTTGGAACATGGGCGGCAAGTATTTACAAGCTCTCCAATCGACAACTGTGTGTTGCTGAATCGTCCTCGCTCTGGCAAGCTGATTTCGAAGAGCTGATGACATGAGACGCACGCAGCGTGGCACCATTAAGTCAACCCGAGTCAAAAGTAGGTCTTCATATCGTGCCATGCCGCGTGCGGCCTCATACCACAGTTCTCTTTCTTTAGTATGTATGTATGTGGTGGTTATACTTGTATGTTGTGGCTGCTGGGTTTATGTAGACTAGAAAGTTCGTGAGGATTTGAATATGGCGGTGTGAGAGATGGATAAGTAGCATCAGCGCTCTGTGGGGGGTGGAAGAAGAGGCGATTGGACCGTGTGGAGCATGATCTTGCATGCATGGGCACACGCGGATAAGTGGATCACGTGACTCGACGGCGGAGGGCGGTGACCTACCAGATAGGTTTCTAGAATTTTCCACAACTCTGCGGTGTGCATGGCGGCCATGGATCGTATCCATATGCGCTTTCATTATCGTAACATTCACACTGTACGGACTTTCTAAATATAGTATACATTGCATATTTGATAAGAGGGTTATGGAATATAAGGTGACATCTTATATAAGTTAGGTAAGAGATCCGACAAAATAATATAGTTTTGTTTCTTTTTTTTTTCATAGTTTTAAATACAAAAAAAATTAAAAAATAAAAAAAATCTAAACCATAAACCCTAAAATCCAAAAACCTTAAACCTTAAGGGTATGAAACCCCTAGAAAACCCTAAACCGACAAAACCCTAAAATCTGAAAATTTTAAAACTCTAAAGCCCTATAATCATAATATTCTAGCATGATAGAACCCTAAAACCTCTAAAACGAAAAAAGAAAACTAACAAAACTATATAATTTGACCTGATCCCTTACCCACCTCATATCCCATTTTCCCATTTGATAATTATCCCCTACAGGATCAAATTTCGTTTGAGAACTCTAAAAATCATTTCATGGATGTTCAATATGGGCATCAAGTGTTTCAAATGAATTGAAAAGTAGTTTGTGGCCCGCTCCGAGTCCGGATTTTTTTTGTTTGTTTTTTAATATGTTTTAAATTGCATATAGTATATTTTATTATATGAAATAAAATTATTGATTAACACATGATTACTATCTATTCATCTTGATATTTAAAATGATCATAATTTGTAGAGAAATTACTCTCATTTGGATAATACTACTTTGTTTTGGAAGATTGTAACAAGCATCGATACACGGGATAATAATTATTTTTTATTTAGCATTTGTCGATTGATACATGGGATAAGTTTAATATTTTTTTAGGGGAAAAACTCAAAACAGGTTCTGAACTATCACCGCTTATCCAATTACGATCAAAACTATCACGATTTTTAAAAAAAAATGCGATATAGATGACGGCTATGTATCGTATCCATATCGCGCTTTCATTATCGTAACATTAACATTCACACTGTACGTACTTTTTAAATATAGTTATACATTGCATATTTGATAATCATCCCCTAAAGGCCAATAGGATCTTATTTCATATGAAAATGCTAAAAATCATTTTATGGATGTCCAATATGGGCATCAAGTGTTTCAGATGAATTGAAAATTTTGATAGTGGGTTGAGATATGTGTCACAATTTAAGGAGAAATATGGTATA
The DNA here is from genome assembly GCA_002312845.1 of Kalanchoe fedtschenkoi. Lineage (NCBI taxonomy): Eukaryota > Viridiplantae > Streptophyta > Magnoliopsida > Saxifragales > Crassulaceae > Kalanchoe > Kalanchoe fedtschenkoi. Next base: position 365,972 of record NQLW01000089.1, on the reverse strand, counting down.
ATAGTGTAGTAAAAGTGTATTTTCCCATTAAATCCTATGTCACTCGTCAAATTCTTGAAATTGATTTATGTAATTAGTTTAATATTTTTTTAATAAAACTCAAATTTCACAATCAATTATAAAAAAGTATGAAGTTTAATTTTGATCAATTTTATATTTTTTTAAAATTCAAAAAGTCCAACGTGCTAGAGTTCAATTAGTTAAATTTCAACATGCTTACTTTTTATAATTGATTACATTTGATTTAAAAAAAAATCAATACACCTATATGAATTAATTTGAAGAATTAACAATAAAAATTAGGGAAAAAACCCAAAATGGGCCCTGAACTATCACCACTTACTTAATTGCGGTCCGAACTACCACGATTTCCTAAAAATGTGCGATGAAAAAAATTCGGTCTGATTTGGGATGATGCTTAAGATCAGTTTGTTTGATTTCTTAAATATAATTGATTTTATAAAATTTGTTGAGAATTATGTATGATTGAGTATGAAAAGACATCATTTTCTTTAAGTGCGCAAAATGATATTATTTATTTGATAATCAAACGACGTAATTTCACACACAGATCTAAGACTTATAATAATATTAGTTTAGAAATGTAATAGAAAACTTTATTTTATAAAATCAATCCAATTTTTTTTCATCGCACCATTTTTAGAAATCATTGGTAGTTCGGATCGCAATTCGGTAAATGATAATAGTTCATGACCTCTTTTAGATTTTATTCCTAAAAATTAATAAGTTTGAATAAGGAGAAAGAAGGTCTAAGTGGTAGATGTTAGAAAGAGTGAGTGTGACACCAATTTAGTTGCTTGTGAGTGTGGGTACTGACACACGTAACATATATACGTTTCAGCGGGTGAGACTGGAATGAGATCTGCTGCGAGGCTGGGACACGATATGCATCGAAGCTGGTGCGTGAGGAAGATCTTCAAGCTATGAGTGGAGCATGAACCATGCATGGCCGCACGACTGCCACGATGATCACCGAGGCGAATGACTGTAGAAGGCAGCCGACGAACAGAGGACTCCGCACTTTGCTACTGCTTGAGCTTGCTATTTTTGAGGAACTCCATCCGCGAGTTGGGCATCATTCAATCGGGTTGGGTCAGCGCTTGCTAGTGCGCGACAGGCAGGGCCAGTCTGAAGGCAGCAAAGCTGCTAAGAGGCGGACAAAATCCGGCTGCTTCTTGTGGGGCTGGCAGTTGGGTCTTCTAGAGGGGATGTCGTTGGATGGCTACAGGGGCGGAGCCCGAACTGGGCTAGAGGCACCTCCACCAGGCGCGCGGGCAACCGAGACAAATGACAGATGGGGATTTAAGCCTCCGTGAACTAAGACGGTTGGGCAAGCAAGGCAGAGGCACGAGTTCTCAGCCTTATTGTGTGGCCAAAAGGGCTTAAATGGGAGGTTGGAGGCCTAAAGTTGGCGGGACAGTAACATGTGCGGACCGGGAGAGGAGGGCCTGCCCCCACCCTCCTCCACCGCCGACTAAATAAGATATTTCTAAAGAGAAGTCAGAGAAGACTGTTTTAAATTATTTGAGTTGATATAATGCCATGTTCTTACTGAATGGGATGCCAAGTTGACACTGTTTACCAAAATTGTGAATTGAAACACTATTTTTACCATCAAACCGCAGAACACAACTAGTGTTTTAATAGATAGAAAACCGCTAAAACAAACTACATTTTTTTAAATAAAAATGAACAGTTTGAAGTCATGATTTTTTAATTTATGGAATCATTAGCTTGAATCTGCTATTTTCAAAAAATAGTTTATTATAGAAACAACCATTGGGCATTATTGAAGATGTTTTTATGTAGGTGGAGAACCTGATTTTTTTGTAGATTTTTACGTGTTAAACATAAACAAAGATTGATCTCTACAACATCAGCCCATCATACTTGGACACTTATGTAAACAACTAAGATCAAGATTGATGTGGCTAGCGATATGCTCTCTATGGAGTTTGGCGATGAGATTGTTGATCTTAGCATCTTCAGCACTTTAAAATGACAGTCAATCTATGAAGGAAGCAAAACTAGGACATCCGGAGGATGTATCCTTAACCAAAGATGATCGGCACGGGAAGTTTAAAGCCAAATCTAAAGAGCCGCTAGACGAGAGATCATCCAAGCTCACTGCCCCCTCGTCTTTAGATCTGAAAAAAGAACATCTTTTAGACATTTACAAAACATCTCAAAAAGAAGTTTGTTAACTCACGTGATGAGCTGGTCAATTTTTGCGACCCATTCTAAAATTTTAAATTTTATGTGCGCATGAGTAGTGAGAAAAAGGTGAGCTCGAATTTTACTGACATACAGAAGGGCAGGCCACCATGAGTGACATAAGGAATCGTTGATCCTAAGATGTTAAATAAGGGCAGTTATCGAGAGACAACTCGATGTTTTAATTTTGCATCATTTTTACTTCTTTTAGTTAACTAGTTTCTGAGTTCTTAGTTAGACAAACCCATATTAACAATGTCAAGTTCAAGTGTGGGGTTGTGCATCAAAATCCTGTGTATGAACATGTATCTAAGTGCAAGACATGCGATGTTGTGCGAGCTTTGACCAGTGAGTGTCCAGATAAGCCAATAGACGCCGCACAGAAGACAGAGAGTCCAGCACGTGGGGCCAATATTCAAGGGTAAAAGCTAGAAGTAGTGTGAATATATCTTTCAGCAGAAAATTCCAAATTCAAGACTCTGAGCATCCGACACCGACGACGAATCACTCAATGTTCCCATATTTACTTAACCACTTGTTCTCACTTGTCGCCTGTTGTACACCTCTGCACACTGTCCGTACCTTCTAAATTAACAGGACAGATTCCTCAATCAAAATCTCGACCGATTCCCAAAAACGCTAGCTGATGCACGTTCGATGCGCGGAAGGATCGCGCAAAAGTACATATCATCTCACGAGCGACTAGTTTCTACAAAATTTCCATATTTTCTCAAATTCATTTGACGGCACCCAGAGAACTTACTATAGGGGAGCACACCAAGAACCTGCTCACTAGACGCATGATGCCTAGCCTCTTTACTAAGAGACAATTATTGGTGACATCAAGCTTGTTGGAGAGGGTTCATAGACTTAGTCACGTCATGGGATGGCCTCGTATGCTCGACATCGATACACCCATCGATGTGCTTGCTAATAGGGACTTCTTAGCCATGTGTGAGTACAGAATCGGAGACAAGGTTGCGTACTTGAGGTTCGTAATTATTGGACCGAGTCCAAGAGATTTTCTACTGGCACACACTTTTGGAGTGAGGTTAGCACTGATCCTTTGGTGATGTTCTGGCCAAATGAGACACCCGCCTCCTACTTGAGAGACCCGGTCCTGATCCACGTTCAGAAGGTGTTGTGAGGTACCAATTGGCTAGGGATAAAGGTAGAGACAAGATTCAACATCCGGACATCTTCTTCCTGATGTGCGGTAGCTAGGGCAGAATTTCAAATTTTGCACACTACATGTGCATCCACTTGAAGTCCATCAAGATGAAGTCCATCTCGATCGTATGTGGAGGGGTCGTCACTCATCTACTACAGAGTGTGGCAACTTTATCATCCATTCCTGATGAGAGCAGACAGTGAATCCAGCCCACCTATTTGACCCGAGGTTTATCCGTGAAGCTGTGAGTCATCTAAGTATCTAGAACAGAGCAGATAGAATAGTGCCACTATAGAGATGTTGTATTTTATGAGGAGTTCATAGTTGAGGAGCCACATCAGAGTCCGCCTCGCCATCCTAGGACACCATCATCAGCACCTTCATCCTCCACGGCTAGAGCTGGACCTTCTACTTAGTCACCACCAGCCACTCAATCTGTTCAAGTTGTTGATCTGGTATGATCCTACATGAGGAACCTCACTCCAAAGGACGGATTCCAGACTAGATAGGGCGGACGCCACAGTCCAAGCATGCATAGAGGAACAGTGCCAGTTTTGGGAGCTGCTGAGGAGAGTTCTTAAATAGAGAGGGGAGGATATAAATACAGACAATGCACCACCCCAAACGTAGGAGATTGCACTTTACTTCTATTTCATTGTCTCTAATATTATGCCTTACTTGATACTTGACTTTTTTAATTTGATAGATAATTTTTTTTAGTATTGTTTATTGTTTCCGTTGCTCCTATTTTTGACTCAAAATTCACTCTCCGAATCCCTGATTGTTGAGTTGTCGTGATTTCAATGTGATTGATTTTTTATTTCAATTTCTGAGCTAATTTTGATTATTTAAATTTTGTTCTTTTACTCTTCTAAAAATTTATTATGGATGGATCAGGTAATTCAACAAATATGCATTTGGATACTCGAAAGTATATTAGGGTTGCTCATGTGATATTCTACTAATTCTTACCTCCAATGTTCTAAAAACTGTTAGTTGGTATGTTGCTCATGTGATATTCTACTAATTCTTACCTCCAATGTTCTAAAAACTGTTAGTTGGTATTATACGATGTATAGAACATCGAGTTAATGATGGGCAGATGAAAATTTATCAGAATGATTATTTAAAATTATATATATTAATAATATAAAATAATTGATTATAAAATAATGCATATTAAAAAAACAAACTTTAGGAAAAGTGCTTGAAACAATTAATCACATAAAACACAACATTTTAACTCAGCATGACACGACACTTTGAACTAAGCATGACCATTAATCAACGCCTAAACAGCTACATTGAAAACTATGCTAACATGTCTGATTTTAAGTATAGTTATGAGAACCGGACCGGTCGGTTCGATCGGAAATCGGACCAGGTACCAGTCCGATATATATATTTTATCTGGATGCATTACGAATCAGTTAAAACCGGTGAACCGGACTGGATATATGAATCGATTTGTTATGTAGGCTAAATTTAAAAAATAATTTTTTTAAATCGCAGAAGTCAAGATTCGAACCCGAGCTTGCTATGAGTTAAGCAAGCATGCATATCACCAATCTATCCAATTATCTTGTCAAAATTTCAATAATTAACCTACTAACTCTTATATGTCATAATAATTATATATAATTGAACCGGCATTAAAATTGATTTGGACCGCCTGTTCAATTAGAAAATCAAAAATCGGAGCCTTGACCGGTTCGTTATTCGTTTCGGTTCTGATAGCTATGATCTAAGGTAGGAAATCGAATAAATTTAAATTGAAAATAAATATGGGTGGGGCCGGGAGAAGCATGTCATGGAATCCATCCCTATCATCACCAACCCCCCGATAGAGTACAAAACGCACCAAGAACGAAACCGAAACCCAACCACTTCATCCCACTCGTATTGCACCATCACTTCGTGCGCGTATTCTTCTTCTCACGCCCCGAACCCCAAATTCCGAAGATCGGATCCAGATATGGCCATGGCGCTTCGCAGGCTCGCTTTTCTCAGATCTCCCACCCGCCCTCTTTTCTCCGACGCCGCTTCTTCCTCCCACTTCACGGTGCGCGCTTCCGCCTCCACCTTCTTCATCATCGCCATCTTTTCTTTCTTTCTTTCTTTCTTTCTTTCTTTTTTGATTTTGGAAATGAGAAACAAAACTAGGATTTGATTCCGAAATTGATCCGGTTTCGCGTCGTGCAGTCATCGGCGTCGACTGCTGTGGTTGACGAGAGGAAGAGATCTCGAGTCACAGTAAGCGAGCTAGTTCCGATTCGATGTATTTTTCCGACATCTGTTTCCGATCACAGCAGCTTTATGCGTAGTAGTTCGTAGGATTTCGTTATTAACGTTAGTATAAAATTGGAATTTAGTGGACCAAGCAACTGAATGCTCCTCTGGAGGAGGTGGATCCCGAGATCGCTGATATTATTGAACATGAGAAAGCCAGGCAATGGAAGGTGCGCTGCTAACTTTTAACTTACCTCTATACTCCCCGGAGGTATAAGCTGGCATTTTAGAGAAATGAGTATGTATTGCTATGCTGTGGGCAGGGTTTTGAGCTCATACCATCAGAGAATTTCACCTCCTTGTCCGTCATGCAAGCTGTTGGATCAGTTATGACCAACAAGTACAGTGAAGGATATCCAGGAGCTAGATACTATGGAGGAAACGAGTAGGGACATTCTGATGTGGGCTGTTTTGATTGTTTTTGTCGGTGCAGATGGTTCTGGACTTTTCATGTTTGTGTATAGTGTAATGACCGACCATTTTTGTGTGACCAGGTTCATTGACATGGCTGAAAGGTTATGTCAAAAGCGTGCTCTAGAAGCATTCAATTTGGATCCTGCAAAATGGGGAGGTACTTTCTATATGTTGCTTAATATGTTTATACAAGTTACTTGGCTGTATGTCCCGCGATGTATGCTTGACGAGTATTTGGTCTTGGCGTAATCAATGTATCTTCTTTTTAGTTAATGTGCAGTCCTTATCTGGATCCCCTGCTAATTTTCAAGTTTATACTGCCCTTCTGAAACCTCACGACAGAATTATGGCACTTGACCTCCCACACGGCGGTCATCTCTCTCATGGTTACCAGGTATGTCATTTGTTCGTATTTCATCTTAAAATTTCCATTTCAGATCTACTTATACTTTTGAATGAGTTTATATTTCACCTACTTACGCGTTCATGATATCAATTTTTTGTTCTTATTTTTTGATATTTCATATTCTTGATGTTTCCGAAATGCGCATCATGCCAGAACTTTTCCCATAAGCAGCAAGAAATACCTATTCCTTTGTCGAAATATTATCACACACTCCCTCTCTCAAAGGCATTGAGTTGAAACGTTATTTCGTGTTTGAAAATGATGCAGACTGATACAAAGAAGATATCTGCGGTGTCTATTTTCTTTGAGACAATGCCGTACAGATTAGATGAGAGCACGGGATATATTGATTATGATCAGGTAATGCTTCTTTTTCTAGATCTGACACATATTGCATTCTGATTATTTGATTTAGAATATATTTTCTTGACTTTAAGCTGATCAAGAAGGATTAACAACAGTCCTGTGATTAGAAATTTCTTTATTATCTTACGACATTGGTTGGATAAGGGTTAACTGACTATGACTAGACAATTCTTATTGTAGTTGGAGAAAAGTGCTGTGCTTTTTCGTCCGAAACTAATAATTGCTGGTGCAAGTGCATATGCACGGCTTTATGATTATGCTCGCATTCGTAAGGTGATAACTGATCATTATTACAATTTTACAGATACCAACATCCGTATTGTACACTTTATCCATTTACATTAACCATTTTGTAGAAACATTTACCCTTCTTAATTTCCTTTTTTAGGCTTGTGATAAACAAAAAGCCATCATGCTGGCAGATATGGCACACATTAGCGGTTTAGTTGCAGCTGGCGTTATTCCGTCCCCCTTTGAATATGCTGATGTTGTGACAACTACGACACACAAGTCACTTCGTGGACCACGTGGCGCAATGATTTTCTTCAGGAAGGGTTTGAAAGAAGTAAACAAACAGGGACAAGAAGTGAGTCACATATTTAAGATTAGGAGATAACTTTAACTCTTGCTTCACATAGAATACTTTTTCATTCTTTCTTCATTTTTCATGTCTCGCTTTAAGTAATCTCACTTTCGACAGAGAGAAGTTTTAAATTACAATCACCTTTGTTACTTTTTTCCAAGGTGTTTTATGATTATGAAGACAAAATCAACGCCGCCGTTTTTCCCGGGCTTCAAGGCGGGCCTCACAATCAAACCATTACAGCCTTGGCTGTTGCACTGAAACAGGTGAGTTTTGTGCCTGCCCCACTGCGTGGGATTGCATTATAACCGAACATTCACTTGTTTATTCTCTCTCAGAATCTTTAGAGAGACACCAATCTTATCACATTCGTTTCAACGCAGGTTAAATCCCCAGAGTACAAGGCTTATCAAGAGCAAGTTCTGAACAACTGCTCAAGGTTTGCTCAGGTATTACCAGTGGGAACCAGGCACTGCCATTACATTACAAGTATATTGTAACATGATTCATAAAGACACCTCTTATAACGCAGAGCTTGATGGACAAGGGCTATGACATTGTATCTGGTGGAACTGAAAATCACTTGGTTTTAGTCAATTTGAAAAACAAGGTAACCAGATGCTCTTTCATCTCTGAGTACTCATTCCTTTTCGTTTGTTCCTCGGGCTTTAAAACATTAAGGTAGTGTTCCACAATATGATTTTGGAAAGGAGAGGAAAAAACAGTTAATAAATTTCTTTGAGGAGGGATTTTCGATGATTTGGGGGAGTGAAAACCTCCTTCGCCTCTCCACCCCATTTCGATGAATTTAAGGCGGGATTCAGGGTGAAAAGACTATTGTTCCCTTCGTATTCTTTATTCTTATTCATATTTAATTTTTATTTGCAGGGTTATTTTAGTACTTTCGATATATATTTTTTACCCTTATCCTTCCAAATCTATCCTAAATTCAAAAACACCTAATTTTCTTTCCACCATCAAATCCTTGCTTTTCTCTTCCTTTCAAATCCCTTCTTTTCCATTCCCTCCAATCTCGGAAACAAAACATAAGAGATTTGTGTTGTGAGATGTCTTTATTTCCAATCACGTGCCTTTTTTTATTTAATTAAATTAGAAAAGACTACTACTAATCAACAAGAACTCTGATTTTTTATTTTTTGAGTAAGTCAGCGTATTAGGAAAAAATACACATGTTCCAGTTATATATGTAACACATTTTTTCAGGGCATAGACGGGTCTAGAGTTGAGAAGGTTCTGGAATTAGTTCACATAGCAGCCAACAAAAATACTGTTCCAGGAGATGTTTCTGCTATGGTTCCGGGTGGCATCCGAATGGGTATTTTCTCCCGTGTTAATCCCGTACTTTACATTTGGAGTGGTTAAGTTGATTTGGCTGAAGTTTTATCGATCGTGATGTCTCAGGGACCCCGGCACTCACGTCTAGGGGGTTTTTTGAAGAGGATTTTGAGAAGGTTGCAGAGCTCTTTGACGTATCAGTAAAGCTTGCCCTGAAAATCAAAGCTGCCGCTCAAGGTTTAAAATGATGCAAACATTTTGACTTGTTTCATGTTTTCATAGTTAGCTCAAACACTCTATGACAGTTAAAACTGAGCTGCATGTAATTTTCACATGATTGTTAATACTGATTTTTCTTTTTGTCAAATATGGCTAGGAACAAAGTTGAAGGATTTTGTAGCAAGCATGAAAGATTTCGAATCAGATATGGCAAAGATCAGACATGAAGTAGAGGAGTATGCAAAACAATTTCCTACAATTGGATTTGAGAAAGAGACGATGAAATACAAGAACTGAAGCTTAAATTTATCAAGGTATTCCCCTGGTACTTCTTTTCTTGACAATGAGAAAATTTTCGAAGACAGATAAATGCATCAGAGCATTGTAACCCTATTGCTAACGCGTTGACCGTATTTTAGCCAATGGCTCCACCTTGCTGAAGCAAATGTGCTTTCATACAGTTTAGAAGAAATTACTGTGCAACTGCAAATAGGGTTTACGTTTACATGACAGGATGACATGGTGCCTTTCATATAATGCTCAAGAATTCTAGTTCAAACTTCTATTGCAGTCAATCTCTTCCTTCACACTGATGTTATGCATTCTTTGTTAACTTTGATTGATGCATGATACGTCAGAGTTGTGACTCCAATGTATCTAATAAGATGCGAAGCTGAAAATACACACTTACCTAAATTCAAGTGAGGGGGGATATCCAAAGACTCCATCCTTCCCCAGCTGCAACCTTGCCAGCTTGGGAGTTGAAGGGGCTTGTTCTTATGATAAAACCTGTGTCTTTACTTTGCTGTGCTAATTAAATTTTGAGTTGTCACTATATATTAATCAGATGGATAGATCATTTTACCACTTAATAACAGTGGTTTACAATCCTCATATCATGTCATCCCAGAACCAAAATCAAAAGCAAAATGAAGAGTGCTTGCTGAATACAACATCTTTTGATATGGTGCCTCTTAGTATGGGATGAATTGGAATAGAGGATAAAAATAAATTGTGTGATAATTAGTGTGGGAAGGAAGAAGAGTGAAGAGTGAATTAAAATTTAACGGTGATTTACAAAAATTCTCTGGTGATGAGATCGTATTTTACTTTCTTGTGTCTGCCAATAAAGGGAAAGCAGGCGGCTCCAGTATCACTTTCACATGGCTAGATTAGAGGTATGGGCAGAACATGGGAAAACAACAAGAAGGTGGGCGTAGAGTTTGCCGATGTTTAGTTGGAACATTTATCATGACCGTTTGAAGGTATCGTCGAGTCAAATACATAAAACAAAGACGTTTTTCTGAGGGGATGAAGTTGAATTTATTTTTCAGTTATTTTTATTTGTATGAGTTATATTTTACTTAGTTAATTTATTAAGTTTAATCATATCAAGTTGATTGTTGGTTGTGCAGAAATTTACGTGATGCAAGACGTAGGTAGCAATAATTCTTGCATAGTTGCGTTGCTCTCGGTGACGACGTTGTTTTGATTCAGCTCAAAATGATGTCGGTTTAAATCCTAATACACACTATCATAGAAATAGAAAATAATTTTATAAAATTATATATAAAAATTAAAAAAATACTAGTTTGATTTATAAATATTAAAAAAATAAAAAATTATAAATTCATATTTTTATAATTTATATACATTAAAATAATTATATATAAATTTAATGAATATATGTATGTAAGTGATAAATATGTATGTGTAAGTGATGAATATACATATTTAAGTGATGAATATATGTCTGCAAGTGATGAATATGTATACTTGCATGTGTATATTCATCACTTGCATACATATATTCATCAATTGCATATGTATATTCATTACTTTCATACACATATTCATCACTTGCATACTTATCTTGCGTGTGTATAATCATCACTTGTATACATAGGCGGATCCACTGGGGGGCAAAGCCCGAATCCCACCTAAAATTCTTCTGACTAGGGTAAAAAAAAAATTTATATATATTAAATTTATATGTATAATTTCAACGAAATTTTTAATTTTGCCCCCCCAAATTCAACCCAAATTTTTTATTATGTAATTTTGTCCCCTCAAAAAAAAATTTCTGACTCCGCCACTGCTTGTATACATATATTCATCAATTGCATATGTATATTCATCACTTTCATACACAAATTCATCACTTTCATACTCATTCGTATCATTATTTGCATATGTATATTCATCACTTGCATACTCTTTTTTTTTAAGGGGATCGATAGTGGTTCCCCACTTCCCTCTTGGTGGCCAGGGGTCGCACACCCCCTCCACCTTGATAGTGTACGCCCATACTCACTGCGGGCCAGCTCACGCGCACCTCCAGCGTATCTAAGCGTAAATGTGGCACCAACAGGGTTTGAACTCATGACCATGGGATTGTTAGACAACACCTAATACCATTAGGCCAACACCTTGTTGGTCACTTGCATACTCATTCATATCATCATTTGCCTATGTATATTCATCACTTTCATACACATATTTATCACTTGCATACATATATTCATCACTTTCATACACATATTCATCACTTGCATATATATATTCATCACTTGCATACATATATTCATCATTTGTATATTCATATTCATTGCTTGCATATATATATTTATCACTTGCATATACATATTCATTATTTTTATATCATATTCATCACTTACATATTCATATTTATCAATTGCCTAGATATATTCATCATATTTATATATAAATATTTTAATGGATAAAAATTAGATAAAATATGAATTTATAATTTTTATTATTATTTTAATGTTTATAAATCAAACTGATTTTTTTTTTCAATTTTTTCTGATTTTTAACCATTTTTTTGAATTATTTTTAAATTTTATGGGTCATTTTCTTTATTTGCACAAAACGATGTAATTTATTTTGATAATCAAATGACGTAATTTTTGCACACAAATCTAAGTCTTGTAATATTATTAGTTTAGGAATGTAATGATAAATTTTATTTTAGAAAATCAGTCCAATTTTTTTTCATCGCACCTTTTTCGAAAATTATGATAGTTCTGATCGCGATTTATGTAAATGATGATAATTCAGGATCTTTTTGAGTTTTTTTCCAAAAAAAATATCTTATTATGCTCTCATTAGAAGTATGAAGTATGAACCATTTGGGATGGCGGAGAATGAGACAAAATTGGCGACAGAACATTGTCATCCTCGAACGACAACCTCTTTGACGACTTAGAAATAGTAAACACGTGGTTTTCCCGATGCTTCTTAGTCTTCACATCAGGCCCAATCTTACGGCCCACAAAGGCCCAAATCCTCTTCAATGCAACCTCCATAGTCTCATCTCATCATCCATGTTACCAAAGCACACTCTAAACCAGCCTGGCTCCGTGCAGTGAAACGAGGAGCCAGGAGACACGTTGAGCTTCACCTCATCGATGATCACACGCCACAGTCTCGCCTCATCGTCCTCGGCGCATTCTTTGTCGTTTCTGTCCAGTAGTTTGCGCAAATCCATCCAGCAGAAAAGACCTGCACTGCTCTTCAAGCACTGGATCCCAACTCTCATGAGGCCTGTTGTAAACTTGGCGTGTCGAGCCTCAAGTCTCTTTGAGCTCTCACGTAGAAACTTGTCTACAAACGTATCATCGGACAGCATGCAGGCAATGAAATGCTGAGTCTGGGATGAGACCAGAGCAAAGCTAGACATTCGACGTGCGCATGTGACGACGTTGTCATTGTAGGAATATATCACCCCAATCCTAAATCCAGGTAGCCCCAAGTCCTTGGAAAAGCTGTAAACAATGTGGATGAGATCAAGATTTATATCTGCCGCCGGCTCCATGTCTTCAACAATATTTGCCACACTTAGGAAACCAGCGGCGCTGAAGGCGGTTGCGGCATAGATTTCGTCGCAGACCAGGTGTATATTCTTGTCATTGACAAATTTGAGAATGTCTTTTAACGTTTGACGGTCCAGGAGTGTGCCTAGGGGGTTGGACGGATTGGTTAGGATCAGACCTTTGACATTGGTGCCTTGTGCGGTGGCGTCTCTGTACGATTGTTCCAGTGCTTGTGTTGTGATCTGAAACCCATTGGAGCTGCCACAGGCTACTGCAATGATCTTCACTCCGGTTCTCCACCTCACATCGCGATCAAAGCTGAATGTAGACAGAAACATGCATGGTGTTTATTTGGGTTACTTTTTCTAGTTTTCATATTGAAATAATTCAATGGGCAAAAAATTGAACATGATGGTGTGCTTCTGGCAGGTTATGTACCCTAGATAATAAGGAGACTGTCACGACCCGAAAAAAATGTGGATGGATCGCGATGACGTTTGACTTGTCTCTTTTTGACTTTTAGTCAAACAAGCCTCTGCGATGAAAATTCAAAGTCAAATATTCAACGTACTAATAAGAGAACATTCGGCATTCAAAACTATTCAAAATCAACTCAAGATCTTACCCAAGTACATTGGAGCAATTGTTACAGAGACGACAAAGTAACACAAATTAAATAACTGTTGACTGAAGGAAATTGACTGAAGACTGGATGGAACCGTACCGAAGAGCTTGCTCGTTGCTAACTCAAACATCGTCGCTAATGATCGACTAATGATCTGAAAACAGAATTTAAATATTGGGGGTGAGTCAAAAGACTCACTCTATGAGTAAATAACCCGCTACGTATTTGGCGAGCCGAATGGGGAAAATTCCTTTTATTTTAGTTAATATCTTATTCGTCACGTGCGGCTCGCACACCGTTCGTACATTTGTTGTGTACGTGGGGGTTTATTTATCTTCCGGTTAGCACATATACTTCTTATATCACATTGAATGTCATAACATGAGCCCCTTTTGGCTAGGCCCTTTTTGGCCAAATGCAAACGTGAATGTGTGACAGACATAAACTGCGACGGAAGCCCTTTTTTGGCTAGGCAGTCGTCACTGCCGATCCGGATCAATCATATAACAGAACGCGATATTATCGCGGAAACAGAACGTCGCAGACATGATGCAGTGTGTATGCATATGAATGAATGCTCAAGATAACAATTTTTCTTTTCCACATGAGTATATATTGTTCACATATTATACTCATTATTCTTATTTAATAGTCACATATTTAATTTTGTACGAAAAGAAATACGTAGGAATTATTTACTCACCTCTACTGAGTCAATCCACCAAATCCTTAAAGACATTGAGCAATAATAATAATGCTCCATTATAACCTACAATTTTACATTCTATAAGGAAGGCACACAAGCCTAAAATCTCGTTGTTAACTCTTTAAACACAGATTTAATAGTCCAACTTTGACCGTTAATAACTTCATAACCAGACACACTAGCTTACGATTTTTATACCGCTAGAAAGCTTGTTTCGAGCTAAACAATTTAGACACAAGAATCGCTTAATTCGGATATCGTAGCTTAAGATTCAGACCCTCGAAGTTGGATGGTTGAACTGTCTAATTCTAATAGACAGGTTCGCACTCCTTACTTTGGAACGTTATTTCTCCCTAACCAAGTAGAATTAGGAAACATGTCGCATATACCTAGAAACTACATTTTACATAGAACATGTTTAGAAAAAGAATTACTCAATTTCATTACCACAACATGAAGATATTGAGGTCCGAAATCAGTAGGGAAAACTGCCCAAATCCAGCAGACAGCTTCCTACTCCTATCTTTCAAATCAGTTATCTCATTACTCCGATTGAACTAGAACTTGAAATTTATATGGTTGGAAAGATCTTTTTATGTAGATTAATTTAGAATCAAGAAACACTCCAAATCATCAACCAAAAACTCAGTTTACAGCTACGCTAAAGTTAGTAAGTAAAGACGTGCGCACCTCCAAATTGATTAATGGTTGCTGCTCCTCGAGTGACTACTCATACTTATGACCCGGAGAACCAGCACCCACTGACCCTCTAGATCCTTCATCCCCTGAACATCATATAGACTAAGTCGATCGCGAAGACGGAGAGAGATCGGAATGTCGATAATGCTGATGTGAGGGAGAAGGTCTTCGATTTGATTTGGGATTGAGAGGGGGAGGCGGCTGGGATGAAATTAACAGGATTTCCTTTCTTTCTTCTTTCTTTTTTTTTCTTCTTCCTCTACTCATATACTACCATCTCGGTGCGCCCCTACTTTGCTGCGGAAATAAGGGGTTAGTGGGTTCTTTCGGCTACCCACTAAACCTCTTTAATCATCAAAGGTTGGACAGATATTACAGAGACGGAACAAGGAAAACATCTCCAGGATCAGCCAAGCAAAAGATGATGGCCTCATTTGCTCCGGTCGCTCCGCCGCTCATCACAATCCGGTCTGCATCAAAGACGACTCTGCCTCCTCTCACTCTCCCCATAAACTTGGCTATTGCCTGTTTAAAAAAAAGTGTCTAATAGTTAAGTTTTGTGCTTCATGGATAAAAAAAATTAGGGATAAACCCTAAGGGTTTGTTTGGTTTTGAGAGAATTTGGTTAAAAGGAAAATGTGAAGGAATATGTTGTTTGGTTTAAAGAAAGTAATGAAGCAAAAATTAGTTGGAAAATTTTAACCAAACAAAGAGTATATTTTACTATTTTCCTATGAATTTTCCACCCTTAACCAAATAAAAGAAAATATGAGGAATTTGATTAGGAATTCATTTTTCACCAAATTTTCATTTTTCTCAATTTTTTTTCTAAACCAAACACACCCTAAAGGATCTCGAACTATCGTCATTTCTTCACATACGATCAGAACTATCTAAATATCAAAAAATGTAAGAAAAAATATTTTGACTAATTTTTTTAAAAATAAATTACAATTGCATTTCTTAACTACTCTTACTATATATGTTCACTAAAATACGTTGTTTGTCATCGAATTAAATGATATTATTTTTTACAAAGATATTATACTAAACCGACTCTATTACTAAAATCAATTGCATTTGATGAGTCAAACTCAATATGACATTTCAAAATAACAAAAAAATAAATATTTTTTGCACTCTATTTGTCAAATTTGATAGTTCAAAATAGTGGCAGAATTAGAAATTTTACTTTGAGGTACAAAAATAAAATTTATAATATTTTTAAGCTTAATTGGGGTACAAATTTTTTTTAAACTAACTGAGACAGAAAAATAATATTTTTAGGTTTAATTGGGGGTATTAAAATAAAAAATATATTATTTTAATACTAAATTAGGAACTGTTTAGTATCCCCGCTGTCCGCTCAAAATAGCCGCCACTAATTTAGATGATAATTCGGAGCTACATTTAATTTTTACCCAAAAACATATATAAAAATGTGTTTAATAACAGCACGTGCATGCATCTACATATGTGGGTGGGAGTGGATATTACATTCCGGAAGGCAGGCAAGCCCTCATAGTATTGAAACGCAGCAACGTCTCCGAAAGCACCTGCGCCTTGAGATGTGCAGATTGAAGCCTCGGGATGCTCCTTCACCCACTCTTGTATCAAGTCGAAGCTCAACTGTAATTAACTTACACATTCGTACGTTAATCCACTAAAATCATTAATTAAAACTCACACAGTACTAAGGGCATCCCATTGAAACAAACCAAAAAGTTGGTTTGTGTCATGCCACGTCAGAATTGTGTCATGCCAACTCAACATTGTCATAAATTTCTTTTTCACAAACCTAAACTCCCATTGAAACAAACGTCTCAAACCTCTGTTCATGGGACCCACATGTCATATTATACTTTTTTTTCTATCTTTTCATATTATATTAATTAAATTTTTTCTAAATTCATTAAATATGTAATTATTTATAATTATTAATTCATGTTACTTTTTTTTTATATTTATATGTTAACAAATTTAAATAATAAAATATTTCATCAAACCATAAAAATAATAACGTATTAAACGTAACATTCAATTTAGCACATTTCAAGCTTAAAATAAATAAAATAACACATATTTAAATAATAAAATATTTCATCGAACCATAAAAATAATAACGTATTGAACGTTATAAACAACGGTTATAATTTTATTTAAATATTTAAATAAATACCATATACGGCGTTTTGAACTTAAAAACGCCGTTTAAGGTAGGTAGCTTAAACGGCGTTTTTAATTTCAAAACGCCGTTTAAGTATATACGGCGTTTTTAAGTTAAAAACGCCGTATAAGCTAAATTCACGAACCGCTTCGTGCAGACGAAGCGGTGTTGTGTCAGAAAGCCACGAACCAACTTCCACATCGAAACGAAGCGGTTCGTGGCCTGACACAAACCTTCGCACGAAGCTTCAATGGGGATGCCCTAATGATCATAAAGATATTTACGTAGCTGCTACTACACAGTAATTAAGCAGAGAGCAAGTGATATAAGTAAATAATAATGACCTGATTCTCAGCAAGACCCATTTGGATGACACCGCCGGGATTGCGAGCAGGGTGATAAGGGTTTCTGTCGTACGCTTTCCATCCATCAAAGTAGGCCGAATCCTCGCCGTGTCCGCAGCTTCTCGCCACCTTCGACAGCAAGTGAAGACCATCCATGAACTTGTCGGGCTTCTTCATCACTAAGCTTAGCTAGCTGGCGGGGATGAAGGCTATACATCCATAACTATAAATAAATTTGTATGCATGAAAGTGCGATGAAAAATGTGTACACAACTCGCGTCGCATGTGTGAATTTGTAGACTAATGTTGTTTTGTTTAATAAAGTCGCTTGAGATATATGAGATTTTCCAAAGCGTTGAAAATAAATTGTACAGCTGGTAAAGCAAATAAGAATGCTGGAAATACGTGGCCCATAAATTTGATGAGAAAAAGGTTGCAAGCTACTATCCCCGTTCTCCATTTATCATTTGAATTTTTGCATGTTCAAAAATGTGTAAAATATGAATTATTGTACTAACTAATTTACAAATCAATAAATGCAATTGATCCTCTAAGCTAGTAATAGAGTTCAATAATTTTATATTTTTTACAAAATTGCGTCATTATGTATACGCAATATAACATTGTTTTATGATTTTTAAACCATGCAATTGAAAAATAAATAAAGATTCAATCAACTTATCCATAAAATTATAGTAATGTATCTCCTCACTAATAAATTGTAGGCTCAACTGGGAAAATATTGTGAAATATAGGCGCATAAACCGAATAAAAATGTCCATCGAAATATAATAAAAAATGAATGTCGGCCTGAATGATGCAATAAAACTTGGAAGGAAGACAGGTTCTTTTGCTTGTTAATTAGAAAATAAATGATTTTTTATCAATGTTGGGATATATAGTGAATAAGGGGTTAAGCTTGTTGGGAATGGTGTGAATAATTTGTCCTTAAAAATCAAGGCGAAAGTTGATTCACACTCTTAGGTTTGACGTACAAGAGATTAAGCCACATGCATCTTCATCATTAGTGTATTCTTGTACTCATAGGCGGATCTACTGGGGGCAAAGGGGGCAGCCGTCCCCGAATCCCACCTAAAGTTCATCTGACTAGGGTAAAAATAAATTTATATATATATAAAATAAATTTATATGTGTAATTTTAATGAAATTTTTAATTTTGCCTCTCCAAATTCAACTCAAATTTTTGATTATGTAATTTTGCCTCCTCAAAAAAAATTTTCTAGCTCCGCCAGTGCTTATACTTCTCGTTTCGATTGTAAAAATATAATGAAATTACTAAAAATCAATGCCAAAGTTGATTCACACTCGAGTTAATTAGAAGGTTTGACGTACAAGAGAATAAGCCACACATGCGTTTTCATCATAAGTGTTTTCTTGTACTTCTACGTATCGCTTGTAAAAATATAATGAGATTACTAATTTTTAGTTATGTACATAATATTCCCTTTATTCTGAAATAGTAGTTGCATTGGCTTCTTAGACGATGGTTCAAACTATCATTTTTATGTGAAAAAATAATATAAACATTATGAAGATGTGTATTAATATGTTAGTATCGAAGTTTATTGATATAATTCCATTACCAGAATAATTTTCTGGTCCAGGGACAGCTTTGCGGGGGAAGGTCCTTCGAAATCCATTAGCGGGTGTTAGCGGGGGAAGGGTAGTTTCGGGGGACATCGGAGAGGGAATATCTTGTCAAGGAAATTCGGGGAATGATTTCAGGACATTGCGAGAGATAAATGTAATTAAGCTTTGTTCATAATTCATCACGGGATTAGGTTTATGGTTTTGTAATTTATTAATTGATTATTTTGATTTATTATTTAATTTAACTTGATTGAAGGTTAAATAAAATTAAATATAAAATTTATTATTTTATCAAAATATAAAATTAAATAAATTTAATGGAAATCTAAAGTCTATTTAACCTAATTAATTTAAACCTCAATTAATATTAACTTAATTAACACATCAAAGTACATTAACCCCTCCCAAATCCCCCGCTAAAGCCCCCTCTAGATCCTCCCACACAAATGCCCCTAACCCCCCACTAAATCCCCCGCTAAAATATTTTTCGGACCACATCTCGCTCCACATATTTTCCCCCAATAACGAAATACTTTCAGGGGCTTTTAGGTGGTGTTTCGGGGGATTTGGCCCCGGTACAAACAAAAATTCTGGTAGTGTTTTGAAATCATACTTTTTACTAAGTATATTTCAAATAATTTATATTTAAAATTTAATACACGTAAAATTAAGTGATAAATAAAAAATGACATATGAAATACATATTATTCATCCTCTTTTATTTTGTTACTCGAGCAAAACTTATTTGTCTATTTTATTTGTCATTCAACAATTTTAATCCCTATTCAATCCTTCGCAACCACCTTATCATTGAAATAATTAATTAATTCATAGCTAATCTCTTACTAATCTCTCGACAAATCTGCAAAAACAATCTTGTACTTAGTAGTCAAAAGAGCTGTGAAGCGAATGTAAGGAATTTCGATCTGATCCACAAATGTTCCTCATCACGAGCCAGTGGCCTCTCGCCTTTCTTGTAGACACAAATTTTGAACTTCTTCACCATCTCCCACTGAATGGAATAAAAATGTGGATTTTAATCTATTAAAAGTAAAAACAAGGCTACAGTCAAACTACTTTGGCACTAACAAATTTGTTACAAATTTATTATCTGACGAGTTAAATGCGTGTCAGCGTGGCCACTAAAGGTGTGTTTGGTTTAGGAAAAATTCAATGGAAAGAAAAATGTGGAGGAAAATTTGGTTAAATTCAACTTTTAGTTTAGATGGAAAATATGAATGAAAGAAAATTATGTGGAAAGTTAAGGTTAGGGGTGCAAATGAACCGAGTAGTATCGTGTTCATGTTCGTTCATTTAAAATTTCACGAGTTCGAGCTCAAGCCGAGTATTAACGAGTTTTTAAAATACATGTTCAAGATCGGCTCATTTAATTTTAACGAGTTCGAGCCGAGCTCGAGCTTTACTCGAGCATTTGGATTGATAAAATATAATATTTAATATATATGTTAAACGAGTGTTTAAACGAGTTTGAACGAGTTTTAAATGAGCTATTCGTTAAAAAATCTTACTTTATTGAGTAGTAACTTTATAAATTTATAAAAAGATTCATAAACGAGTGTAAACGAGATGTAAATGAATTTATATGGAGCTTTTAAACAAGTCCATAAACGAGTCGAATACGTCATTGTTTATGTTTGGCTCAAATGATAGACATAAGTTACAACCCTTTCATTTACGTTAGACATAATTTATGTTAATTATTGTATCCATATTCACTACTTTCAAAATCTTAACTCATGTTATGAAAGATTGACATGTTTGAATTTGAGGTACATTCTAACTTAAGTCGATAAGTTCTCTGTCTTTTCAATAGAGTTATTGAGCTTTTTATCAACCTTCTTATCGAGCTTGTTCGCGAACATAAACGAGCTGAGCACCCGTTGTTCATGTTCGGCTCGTTTATTAAACGAGCTTATAATTATTGTTCGTGATCGACTCGTTTATTAAACGAGCTTATAATTATTGTTCGTGATCGACTCGTTTATTAACAAATGAGCTTTGACCGAGTATTATAAGTTTATAACCGAGCTCGTTCACGAGCAGCTCACGAGTATATCGGCTCGCTTGTAGCCCTAGTTAAGGTAAATTAAAAGAAGTTTTGAAACTTTTCTTCAAATTTTCCTTTCTAAACCAAACGACGGAAAAAAAGATGGAATTCACGATGTATTTCACTGTCCATCAAAATTTTCTTTCCCTACAATTTTCCCTAAACCAAAAACAACTAAGATTATCATACAATCAAAACTAGAGAAATTAAATTGAGAACTTTATGAGTGCGTTTTCTCCTCAAAATTTACACCATCTCAGGTGCAAAAGAAACTATCAAACCATCTATATAAAAATAATGTACAAAAAAGTTAATTATAATATCTCAAGAGGTAAGCAGGGTGTGGATCTGGTGGTTCGAATGTGATGCACAACTTTGTCACATTTGCATTCTCTGCTGCTTGACCTAAGAAAATCGATTGATGAGTATTTGTTTTGGTTCATTTGTTATTCTGAGTTGCAAAATGGCAGATGAAGGCAGTGTGTGAAAGAATAATCACTGATGGGTGTGTTTCTTTGTAGAATTAGATACTGTTTGGGAGTTAAATTTAGGAGAGAAAATGAAGAATAATGGAAGGAATATGAGTAAAATGTGTATTTCTGAATTTTTATGTTTGGGAAGATTTGGAGGGATTTAGGGTGTAAAAACAACTAAATTAAAATTTCAATGTGTAATGATATTTTAGAAAAATTGTGACATTTCTTTACTTATTTCACCGAACTAATACCTGGATTCGCGAACAACCATTTTTATTTCTAATCTTAAATCTCTGTCTTTCATCTCCTCTCATTTCAAATCATTTTTCTCTCATTCTATGCAAACTCGGGGACAAAGTCTTAATTAAGCCTGCAAATTATGATTAGTGAAAGGTCGTTCAAAAGTGCTGCCAAAATACTCTGCCTAGTATAATTTTCTACTCTCAAATTTTCTGTTCAATTTTATATCATTTTGTACTACTGATAAGAAATGGATAGCAATGAGAGGCTGCTGATACACATTTCTGTTAGTCCCAGGAGGTATTCTTTTCCTGGTACTCACCTTCTGTTGTCGTATGTCTTTCAGTTAAAACCAGTTGGCAGGTCCAAGGTGAAACATTTATTCATTTTTGGACAGGTAGATATGTCGAAACTAGGCCATAACATCGTCTCTTACCTCCAGCAGCTTACGACCATGTAATTTCAAAATGGGAAGGGTCATGAGTTCCTTAGTAACCTATAGATCCACTTGTAATTTCGATCCAAGATAGTGTAACTTCTTTGGGGTTTTTTTTGCTCTTCTTCTCGATTTGTCTGATGCTTCTCCCTGGAATACATGATGCTCAAAAGTAGCATATCGAGTTTTCTGCCAACTGATTCTATTTGTCCGATTTATTTATGTGAACAATGATTAACCTGTTACGGTTCATTGCCATGTATACCGAAACCATTTTGCCTCGAGAGATTATCTGGGACTCTCTTCGTCAGCGAATTTCTGTTGTTTCCAAGGAATTAAAGTGCAAAGGACTTAGTTGATGGGATCCTCGGTATTTACTTGAATACCAAGTTTGAGGTGAACTTTGAAGTTTATAGATTATCCTGGTATTTCAAACAGGTTGTCATGGCTCATCAGCACTTATTCACTTCGACACTTTTGTTTGATAGACATTATAATTCTGAACCGACTTGTCTTTCCTTTGTATATGAATCAGTTTGCTAAAATTAAGGCTGCTGTCTCATTTTGGGACTTAGCTAATCAGTTTGGTGTCACAAACCGAGCTTGTCCGGTTATTTTTTATGCCTATGATCACTTGTTAACTTAGTAAAAGTTAGTATGTACGAACAAGCCGTAGTCATGTTTTTCCTGTAAAAATTATATAGTCCGACATTGTAATTGGACTAATTCATTCGGATAAGTGCGTCCTTCCGAGTCTCAAGCGTACTTCGTGTTTATTTACGTAGTAAGCTAATAAAACGTATTTTTAATTTTAATCAATATTTCCGATACACTCGATTCACTTGATAGCTTAATATATGTCACTTTATGCGATTTCTTTAATTATATGATCATTTTATTATCTCAAATGTACTCTCTCTGTTCTTGTTTACATGTCACTTAACTGATTTTTTTTGTTCACTTTTACTTATCACTTACACAATTTTCAATGTGTATTTAATATTAACAATTATCTTAAAACGTCAAACATTAATCACTTTTTCATCATAATCAATAAAAAAATCATTCATCACCAATAATAATTTACCAATTTTACTTTTTGCACAAATTCTTTTAAAGAACATCAATTACTCACCCATTAAATTTGTTCAACTGCTAGCAAATTGCACCAATTTTATTTGTTTGTTGACTACGCAATTTAAAACGACGTCGTTTTGTTATGTAATTTCAATTGAGTAGTCAGCAAACAAACAAAACGACGTCGTTTTTTACCGCGCAGCAAATTGCAGCGCAGCACCGGATCGTATTCCGCAATTGCTACTCAAGAGCTAGCTTGTGACACTTAGCACATTCACAAACTCTAAGAAGAAAGGCACTGGAAGAGAAAAGTATCAAGAAACCACTTGACATGAGCATTGTTGGTGAAATATTTTTCTTATTTGCTGCTGTTTAGTGGACGTGGTACTTTTTATTTCCAAGACATCATATGACAAGAAACAGAATGCTCGTGTACAAGTACAACACCCAGACAATGATCCAAAGCGGCAATGTTAAAATTGCTGACACTTAATTTTGAAAGAACAATTTTGTTGCAGTAAGTTTGCAGTGTCTTACAGTAGAAAATGATCATATGATATGTTTTAATTCATTAACCAAAGTCATGAATAATACTCTAAACCAACGGTCGGCTGCACCATGAGTAAGATCCAATGATGAGTAATTCCTCTTGTGGAAGAGATGCTACAACTGAAAAACAAATATTCAGGGCTTCTTTAACTGTCCGCTACATTGATCAGATAAAGATTGGATGCCATGCCCCCAGTAAGGTGATTAACTCTGCCCTATCTTCTGCGCGTTTTCTTCCTTGACAACATCACTTGGGAGATCAAGGCCATAGGGAATTTTCCCAGGGTAGTTTGTGGGTGAGATATCAGAGCCAGTCATACTGCATTGACAAAAAAAAATGCATGTCACAAACAATCTGAAAGAAAAAGGTTAACTCACTATTCATTCAATACAAATGCCTTACCCTCTGTCGACTATAACAACTGACCGAAGTTCACAGTTTGCAAAGCTGCACCAGAAGTTGCAAGCAGGTTAAAGTTGGCAGTGACTTTCAGTGGTCTACAATAGGCATGCACGCACAACAAAGCTTAATAAAATCATGAGTTTCTTATTGCAGTCTGACAGACAGTTGATGATACAACGTTATGATCTGAATCTTGAGTGAGAGACCACAGAACAAGGTCTATCAGAGAGAAGAAGCTGAATCAAATGAAAGGAAATATGTGATAATAACTTGACATAAAGATCACTATGTTGATAAGGCTTACTGGTTGGTTATTTCACTTTTCACGGATGGATGACAATCATTTCCAAAAGCACTTAGAGCATGATACAGAAAACCGCTGTGGGAAACAACAGCAATCTCCTTTTCTTCCCGTGTCAATATCCTGGTTCAGACAATTAAAATCCAATCATCAGTAAAAAGAACAAATTTATGTCAGGCTTAGTAGCAGTTCAAAGAGCAGACACATAAATAAAGAATCTGACATCAAAAGTCAGCCTAATTAATGGAGAAAACTGAGATGATTATGAACCCCAAATCTTATTTTTATCTGAATACATGTTTCTTAATGCTGCTTCATTGAAAAATTATTTCTACAAAGGTATAGAGTGTAAGTAAGAGCAATCTTATTTTTACAGGTATATAAGCATACAAGAGAATCATTCACCAGTTCAGGAACTTCATTCCTCGCTCAGCAACTTCCTCATTCTTCTCTCGGATGTCTGTTTTCCATAATACATCTTCATTGTCTTCAATCTGAAATGAATTACAGCATTGAAATCATTCAGAATTGTACAGCACTACTCAACGTTCAATGTTCATCCACAGAGTAAGAAGACATAAACAAACTATTTGCAGGAGACTTGCCAGTGAAAAATCAATTGCAGGAAACAGAGGTTGATATTGTGTTATACTTCTCCTGCGATCACATGGGTGAACTCCCTGCAGCGCAACAAAAATTAATGTTGCATACGAAGCAATTGCAACTTAAAGAGAATAATAATGTCGACAGACATACCAAATGCTCCCGACAAAGCTCCACCGATAAAAATGGTGGGCAGTTCAAACTTGAAATAGCCGGGCGGTCACTGTCTCCTGCATTAGCTGACATAAGTGGAGGCACACTTACGCCATCAGTGCAATCTCCACCCCCAAATACTCCAACTGCTGTTTGCATAGTTCTGCAGCACAGGATTATTGATGAGTATGTTCAAAGTATTGAACTAAGGCTAGAGTAAAGAAGGTTACACAATGTGTAAAGTTTTCTGCTCATGTTATTGTATTTACCTACCAAACATTACTTATGAAGTGGATGTTAAATACTTGCATAGTTGCGAAAAATAATTATTTAATAAAATGAGTACCTGGGATGCCGAAGCATGATATGAAAATTAATCTCCCATGCACTCTATCAACTATGAATCTGTCTCCTAAGATCAATATCATCACTTTGTGCTTATGTGCTTAAACTAACATGCAGCGAAGTGCCAATAGTAAGACCTCTATTAAAGTTATTACTTATAGTTGGTAAGTAGTCAGCCTCTTCGAGTGGCAAACACCACAAAGAGAACTTTCTATGGACCAAAGGTGTAAGCAGCCATGCAATTGTATAAAGATTTCATCAAAGGAATACCTCATTAAGGGTGACACAATTACTAGTTCAATCTTCTTAGATAGTCCACAAGCTTTAACATGCTTATGTAAGTTATCAACCTATACAGAGGCATAAGAGTAAGTTAGATCAGGTTGAAACAGAAAATGCAGAGCTTGATAAGTTTTGTAAGAAATTCAATGTCAAACTGTTGAAATACTTCCCCCAAAAACAAAACCTTTCAACACAACATCCAGAAGGAACCAGGCTTCCAAAGAGGTGATCAATCAGTAATACAAAAAAAAAAACAAAAAGAGTAACACATTATTATGAATCAAACAGTGGCCAGTCTGCTGGAAATTACCTGCTGCCAGCCAAGAGGAGTAAGAGCTGCATCAAAATAGTCTTCAGACAAATACTCGTCATGGTTCTTCTCCCCTGCAACATTGTGATGCCCTTGGGCATGCCTCACCTACACAATTCACATTGATTTAATCCAGCCTGACTCGGTCACCTGCCTATGTCTGAGTCTGAGACATCACATCTCTAAATCACCAGCTTTCAAAAGTAACACATTGAACTAACCAGGTGAAGTGTTTTGCAACGATGCAATGGGTACAAAGCTGGCCCAGAAGTTGAATCCATATCTGCAAAACAACATTAAAAAAAATGCACTTATCAACTGTGGTGGTGGATCAGGATTTTTGTTCGAGATGTAATATTACATGATTAAAATTTTGATTGAATTTGGGAGTAAAATTATAAATTTAATTGAAATTAAGCATGTAATTTATTTTTATATATATAATTATTTTTTTTTATTTTACATAGACATACGGGCGGCCTGACCCCATTGCCCCCACCGCCCCTGCATATGCCAACCTTGTTTTATGCCAGAAATGAGGGACAAGGCATCATCACATGTATGAATTAATTTGACCTCAAACACCCGTTAAATCAAGTTTCCTTCCTACAAAGCAAATCGGTGCAACCCGAACCACAATCGTCATCGTACCAGCCAATACATTCATAACACGAAATTCAACCCGAAACCACAAAATCATCTCATACTCGATACCCATTCACGAACCGAAAATATCCCAACGAAACATCAAAATCAGATCAGAAGATAAACGAAGACAAAACACGCATCCGGCAGTACGAAAACGGAAGGCCAGAAGAATCACCGGAAGGTGACGAGGAACAAAGAACGATCGAAGATGATCGCTTTCGCTGACGCGGCTCTGAAGAATCAACCGCAGAATGCGACGAGGATGTGCGTGGATGATGCTCTGCTCGATATTCAGCGAGATTCTTCTTCGTGTATGTAGCACGGCGTGAGAGGGCCGAGATGGTATTTATGGGAAGTGGTAGGGGCACAATTGTCACCTTCCGAAAGCCGTAATTTGATTTGGTTCTCTCTTTCCTTTATCTCGTGATGACGGTTGGTTGGTGTCCGAAAAAGCGCGATATTTTTATGGGGGCCAATACGAAATTTACAAAGCGATCCTTCTTCTGGAATCTGGATCCGGTGCTGTAATTTATTGTGCGGTTCAAAACAATATTAATATATTTATTAATTGATTATTCAATTTAAAAAGATATTGTTCTCTTATGGTACTACGTACGTACTTCTTCTATCTTCTTTTAAATGTCACTTAACAGAATTTTTTTTCCACTTTCATTTTTCACTTTACAATTTTCATTGCGTATTTAATATCAACAACTATCTTAAAATATCAAACATTAATCACTATATTATCATAATTAATAAAAAATACATTTCTCATTAGTAATCATCAACCAATTTTATTTTTTGTAATTTTTTAAAAAATATCAAATACTGATTCATTAAATTTGTTCAACTGTTAGCATTAATTTCATTTTTATTTATTCAAATTAATTTTAAACGATAAGGAGTGAGAGTCTATGTTAACTCGTGGATCCCGAAATTAATGGGAATAAAAGAATCAACCGCTCACCCGTCGCAAATTGTTTTAAATTCCGAAAGACCGAGCCGACCAGCAAATGAGCGGACGCGTCACGTGGTTGGTTGAACAACGACTCCGTTTATTCGTTAGAATATGCGGCATTAAATCCATGACACCCAAATTCTTGGGTGCGGGTCGAGTAAATTAATGATTTCGTTGGAACGCATTTTTATTTGTTGAAGTTAATATATTGAGAAAATAAATACAATTTGAAAAAAAATAAAAACATATTATTTTGATTCAAAAAAATCAAATAAAAATAAAACTAATAATTTTTTTATTTTATATTTATTAATTATACATCTTTATTCAATAAATAATGATAAATATTCTGCATTTTTACTCATCACAAACAAAACAATTTTAATTTTAGGAATAACATTTTTAGCAAATGGACGGTTGTGTTCGTCAGATTAACTGTAATGTCCATCGTATGAGTTGTTATGTTTATATTATGAATTACGACGGTCATCAAATGTGTTATGTTTATCTGATGAGCTGTTATGTTCATTTGAATAGCTTTTGTATTCATCAGATAAACTATCATGTTTATTATATGAGCTACAATGTTCAGCAGATGTTGTTTTGTTCATTAAACGAGCTGATATGTTTATTAGAAGTTGTTATGTTCATGAGATGTCATTATGTTCATTAGATGAAGAATTTAAATATACATATGGTGAATATAGGTACCCAACTAAATAAATATATTTATTCATTTAGTAACAAAGATATCCACATGATTAACATGGATATTTATCTGATGAACATATTTATTTTAATGAATATAATTATATAAAATGTGTGAATTTATCAATATATTTTTTATTTGAATTTTCTATCAAAATAATATTTATCATTTTTTTCTATACTTTTTAATTTTTTATGAGGTTTTTTTACTATTTAATGTTGGGTTAGATTGGATTCAATAAACTAAAAAAAGTGTAAAATGACATAGTTTTAAGTGAAAATACTCATCTAAATAAATGCTGTCGGGTGGCCCATATGTAATTGTGTAGGAGCATGTGCTTCAATTTTGGAAAACTAAAATATATGTATTTTTTAAAAAAATATCTTAATTAAAAATATGAGATTTTAGCACTTCATTTCTTTTTTTTAATTTTTTTAATGAAAACACCCTCCCCTAAATTAAAGACTTCCAAACTACCGAAGTTGAAGGACTAGTGTTGGATTTATATTTTTACTAATACTCTGTCTAGTTTACAGAAAATGAAAATGTGAGAGAAAGAAAAAGAAAATTTATGTTTATTTAAAGAAAGTTAAAGAATAAAAATTAAATAAAACACATATTATAAAATCAAATACTATTTACACTTACCCTCAAATTTCCACATGTCAGGCAAAAATGGTCCCTCCCATTTTATTTTCCTTTTAATTTAGAGAAAATTGCCAAAAAAGGTGTAATTATCTGATTTTACAATTTCAAAAAAAAAATTTAAATTTTGATTGTTATGTAATTAACTAATTTGAGATTTAACACTGAAACTTTGATATAACTACTAATTATACATTGTACCAAATTTACTCCAGATTAACCAACTAATTAAAGTTTTTAAATTTATGATTTCTAATGTTAAATTAGTATATTAAATAATAAAATATGCTAACTTCATGTAATATTTAATTAATAAATTATGTTGTACAAAATTGTTTTAGTTAAAATGCTTAGTAATGCTTACAGAATTTCATCTATAATGTTACATATGAGATTATATTAAAATTTATTATGCTATGTTATCTTAGGTAATTTTAGCAATGTGGCTAGTCACACTCAACCTTTAACATGGTATAGTGGGCACATTGTCCACACCATATACCAAAATTAGCGAAATGGTAAACATATCCAACAAAAATATAATGTTTCTCAATTTAAAAAAGTAACTAATGATGTCGAGAATATGTTCTAATTGATGATGGAGGCTGTGATGTTGATGCAGGCTTGGAATTGATAGAATTTTGTGCTTTAGAGAAGTTTTCAGTCCCTAATGAATGATGAGTGCAACTAAAAATTGCATTTGCATCTCCTCTTGAGAGTAAAAAGATAGAACTTTCATATTTAGAAGGCATGTATGGCACAATGTTTCCTCTATTCTCATAAGTGTGCTCCCACCCTTAACTGATGGTCCGCTTATTTCCTGCAATTTTCTATTAAGGTTCATTGCCTCGACCGTACATCTTAAAAATTGGAGATAAGGTTGACTCTTCCTTTCTGAGTTGATTATGAAATCAAGGTTTGACTTTCAATTGATCTTTTCACTTCCGGTAGTTAAAAATCGAATCTTAATCTCTTTAAACTCATGTAACCCAAAACTCACATATTTTCCAATCACCTTTCCAGCTGATTGGTCGTTATTTCTTTTTTCTCTGTTTGATTCTTTTCTTTCTTTTGATTCGCAGAAGAAGACAGGTTGAGGTTATAAGTTATTGGTCAAATTGAAAGTAAATTAATTAAATAATAGGCCAAGCTTCGAATTTTCCTTAAATTTATAAAATAACATAATAACTTATGAATATTCATCAGTTGTGTTTCTATATTCATCAATTGTATACATAAGCACAACTGATGAATATA
The DNA here is from genome assembly GCA_002312845.1 of Kalanchoe fedtschenkoi. Taxonomy (NCBI): domain Eukaryota; kingdom Viridiplantae; phylum Streptophyta; class Magnoliopsida; order Saxifragales; family Crassulaceae; genus Kalanchoe; species Kalanchoe fedtschenkoi. Next base: position 335,542 of record NQLW01000089.1, on the reverse strand, counting down.
TAAGCAGCTGTTTATATATTCATCAATTGTGCTTATGTATACAACTAGTGAATGTTCATCAGTTCTGGTGAATATAGAAGCACAATTGATGAATATAGAAGTACGATTGGTGAATATTCATCAGTTTTGGTGAATATAGAAGCACAACTGGTAAATATAGAAATACAATTAGTGAATATTCATCAGTTTTGGTGAATATAGAAGCACAAATGGTGAATATTCATCAATTCTGCTTCTATATACAACTGGTGAATATTCATCAGTTCTTGTGAATATAAAAGTATAATTGAAGAATATTCATCAGTTCTGCTTCTATATTCATCAGTTCTGCTTACATATACAACTGGTGAATATAGAAGCATAACTGGTGAATTTTCATCAGTTTTAATGAATATAGAAGAATAACTGCTGAATATAGAAGCACAACTAGTGAATATTTATTAGTTTTGATTCTATATTCATTAGTTGTGCTTATATATACAACTGGTGAATATAGAAGGCCAACTTGTGAATATTCATTAGTTCTTCTTCTATATTCATCAGTTGTGCTTATATATATATAATTTGTGAATATACAATCACACCTGGTAAATATTCATCAGTTCTGTTTCTATATTCACCAGTTGTGTAGTGTGTTTAATGTGTAAAACGTAAAACGACGTCATTTTAATCATAATCAAAATGATGTCGCAAACGGAAATATGTGCTCTCGAAGCACGGAAGAGTGATTGATGGGCACCTTACTGATGAGGCAGCCTAGTCAGCACAATGATGGACAAGCGCCAATTTGAAACAAGCATTAAAATAAGGTAGATCGTTGTTTCAAACCGTAATTTAAATCCGGCGCCAATTTGAAACCACAGTTGCGCTTAAACTAGTGTCGCTTTCAAACCATGGTTTTAATGGACTTGGTCTCGGAGAAAAATTTGACATTCGAACCGAGGTTTCAAACAGCAGCCCTACTCCAACCGTAGTTTAAAATGACAATTCGTCTTGTATTAGACCCTGTTTGAGATTGTGGTTGCCTTGTTTTGTGTTTTTTTTAGTTTTTATTTTAAATTTTTTGTTTTTTTGGCTTTAGGGTAGTTTTGAACTATTTAGTTTGAGAATTACATTAGTTTGACATGCTATGAGGAATAAAAATTTTAAAAATAAGATATAAAATGTTCAATTTTTAACAAACATTTGAAAGTGACAATCAAGTATGTAAATAAGAAACGAAATGTTTAAATTGTAATGTTTGTAAGTAGCAAGTTACTTTCTAAGGCGAGAAGGGCCTTTTGTGATTCTAGCGCACTTCTACTTTCGCGGCACTTGCTGAACAACTTCCTCCTTCAATGCGATTAGCTATTTTAAACTCCGATTTGAAAGTCAATTTTTTCAAAGAGATCAAGCCAAATTGAACCGTGGTTTGAAACCAGTACTAGTTTAAGGTTGACCATGATTTCAAACAAGTGTTTTATTTACACAACAACCGACATTCAAAGACAGTCTATCTTATTCTAGTCAGTTTCAATCTGGGACTTATCCATCTGTGCTGACTTGACCTGCCTCGTCAACAGGATGCTCATTCCTAACCCAACATCAATTTCAAACAACGATCCAATTTAATTCAATTGCTATTTGAAACGGTTGTTTAAAAAAAAATTATTTTGGTAAACTATCTTAGAGGGGGGCCATTTGGGGTAGTAAATATTCTGGTAAGGCCAACAAAAATTATAAAGAAATTGGAATCAATGCCGACACATCACGTAACCGACCCGCTTGACTACAACTAGTTAATTTATTTCGGCTGTCCCTAAGTTAGAGGGGGAAGGGGAAAAAAGGAACTAAAAGAAGAGGAAATGAAAAAAATTAGAAATATGCCGTTGATCTTGAATTATGAGAGATTAGGAGTATAATGAAAGAATATAATTTAATTATTAAATTAATCTTAAGTTAAAGAGTGTGGAATAAAAAATGAGGGCAAAAATGTCATTCACCCTCTTTCTTTTCCTTCAAATCCTTCATTTTTCTCTCATTTCTTTCCTTTAATCAACCCGGAAGACTATCCTCACTTCCATTCAAATTATAAGTAAATTTCGCCCCAAAAATAATAAGATAAATAAATAAGATTTAATCCAATTTTACTAGCAGGAATATTAAAATTAAATACTTTAAAATGAATAAGCACTTGAGCACATCAACTTTATGAATACAAATCCCCTGTTCAAAACAGCTAATGCTGCTGAAAAGCTCAATTAGAAACCAGTTTGGAAATGAAGAATTATGACTGGACGATAATATAATAACAGAACTTAACTAGAACTCACAACTGTATAAAACAAAGGAATTTGAACTCAATGGGATCTCTGTTATGAAACAATGATGCGCATCCAGGCATCTCTGAGGCATAACCGGCAATTCTATCCTATTGGGCATAAATATATAGGTTACGGCTGACACACAAAAAATCAAGATCTTGAATCAACACCAACTCATGGATGGGGGACTACAACCCACCAGCATATCTTCAAGAATGCTTTGAAAGTTGGGGTGCACAAGTTGCTGGGAACTTACAATGTTATCTCACATAATATGTTAACTAGGCATAAATCTATCTTCCATTAGGGGTTTTAAGTTTAAAAGTGTGTAGACTAGTAAGATCAAGCCTAAACATGGGTTACCACATAAAAGGGTCAGTGACTAACCGCATCATTTGTAATCTAACTCACCAGCAACATCACACTGGAAACGGAAGTCCGTGTAAAGGCAGAACAGCAGTAAGATCCTTCTGAAGAAACCATCCCTTGGGATATCCTTGCTTATTACTTTCCAAATGGAGATGCCAATTCATTATTGTTGCACAACCAGGTAAGATACCTTCCATTTGACTTTCATCTTCAACCAGCTGCTCAATAAATGTCGTCTCCTGAAAAGAATGTAGTTGGATGAGATTACCTGGGATATCAAACTGCAAGGAAACCATGATAAAACCAATGTCTGAAGAAAGGAAGAGAAAATAGCAGGCATGGTTTGTACTTGGAAACCCTCTCTCACGGAGTCCAATTGCCTGATTGGAGTTGCTGTGGGCCGCTTCCATCTCTTTGGGTCCCATAAAATTGTGCTGTTGAATGCAAAGCCGGACATATCAACATGAAATCTGCGCAGTTTCTTGCTTTTCTCATTTGTGTGCCATCCGATAACATGACTGGCATTGCATATGGCACCTTCTAGAACAGCCTTGTTCTTGCTAGGAGCAAGCATGGCGACTGGCCACGTACCAAATCGCCTGCATCTCATAAGTAGATGGCTATTACAGGCCCGTAAATCTAAAATTTCTATATTTTCAACTGTGTACAAGTAACACATTCTGAAAAACCAGCGACTACAATATGGTGAAACACATATAACTAAAGTAAAGGACATTAGCTAGATGAAAATATAGCGTCATCACAACTATCTGGACACAAGAACCTTGGAACTGAGTTGTGTTTTCACTTATCATAGCAACAATCATTGGGATCTGAAGACCTGACCGACTGGAATTCGCAAGTGTTCTAAGCACATCATCTCAATATATGAGGCAAACTAAAACGTTCAAAATAGCTCGAGTATGTTAACAGCCAGCCTCAACTCCAACCACTAAAGTCACATCATATATCACCTTCCTAAGTGCTAGATGAAACAAAAAACCCCTTCAAACAATTAAAAAAAATATCAAAAAGGATGCAACCCCGATACCTCCTGATTTGATAAAAAGCAAATATGTCCCTAGCAACCAAAATACGGTAACGGAAAGTTTGAGCAATGCCATCAGTTTGGACAAGATACCTGATTTGTCTTAATATGTGAAAGAGCTCAAGTGTATAAATATTATCATCATCAGCAAAGTAGACAATGCCATCCAGTCTATGGCGCTCGATATGCTCTAAGGCAGTGTTCCTCTGATGCACCCCTCTATCTTTGATGTCGGTCATATTCTTATTACAAACCAAATGCCTGTACAGAACGCCAGTCTTGCTCAACACCCCAGCAGTCTCAAGGGACGTAGAGTTCATCTCCACCACAATCCACAAAACCGGAGGCGGCAGCAGCGCGATCACTTGAGCCAATCTATTCAAATAATACGCCTGAAACGCCCTATTATATGTGGGAGTCACCACAATCAACTGCTTTGGCAGAACTAAATCCAAATGAGAATCGACAGCATCACTGGCAGCTTCAACCTCAAACTTCACAGAGTCAGCGACTAGAATTTGCACATTAGAATCTAATTTGGCGGTGGTCGGAGGGGGCTGCGTGGTGGAGGGAAAAACGCGTTCATCGAGGTCCACCGCATCGCGTCCGCCGAAGGGAGCAAGAGCGAATAGAAAACCTAGAAAGAAGAAGAGCAAGCACCTGTGGATCAATCGATCCCATCGGGTCCTGCTTTTTCTTCCGGTAATCAACCAAGCAATCGGCGAGGCGTATTTGGCGTAAGCTAAGGGCGTCCGATTGGAGCGTCCTTGAATCGCCGGGGAGATTGTTCGCCGGATCGACGGCATGAGATTGCGGGTAGCTCTTCAGTTGACCATCGGAAGCGCGAGAGATTGGAAATGGGGAAGGGCGGGGGAAGTCTCGTGCGCGAATCGACTCGTTGAATCTTCGTCGACTGAGTTCAGCTAATACCAACTGGAGGAGAAAAAGCCGCAGAAAATGAGGGCGCACCGAGAGTAAACATGTTCAGTTAAAAGGCATGTTATGCTAAACTCAATTTTATCATAAAATTTATTTCTTCATAAATTTATTATCCAAAACAAAGTCTTCAAATCTCTCCATACAGACACATGTTATATTATACTCCCCGTCAAATCGACGGACTCGGTTCGGTTCGTAAAAATTAAAAAATTTAAATTCTGAATCAAATTATTAGTCATCGGTTTTTTAAAATTTGAAACCGCAATCAAACTATTAACATTTCAAACCGGACCGAACCTACCCATTTCAAACCGAACAGTTTTTTAAAATTTCAAATCGAACCGAACTGACTGATTTCAAATCGAACCAACCAATTTTGAACCGAACCGGTTCGATTCGGGAGGGGGAGCATAACCGCCGGGAGCGCGACATCCTATAATTTTATTATAGTAGATATATTTTATTTTCTCCTATTATATGAATTATAAAATTATAAAATTTATTAAATAATTAATTATTTATATTAATTAATTCAGAACATATTTTTTTATATTTATTAATGCCAATTTCTCACATTTTTATTATTTATTGATTCATATAAATACTAATTACCACGTTTCAGAATTGAAAATATGATAATTGATATACATTAATTATTTAGGAAATATTTATTACTTAGTTTCATAGTTGGAAATGTAGTAATAGATTATTATAATATTTAATGTATACATATTACCACGATTCAGAGTTGAAAATGTAATAGCTTACAACAAACCTTTACTGGGATGCCCTTATATTTTTATTAGAAAATAAAAATTACTTTGTCTTTTTCATTGTTTCAGGGTTTTTTCAGGTTGAGTTTTTTTTTTTTTTTGCAGATTTTTTTGTTTGGATAATATAATGAATATGATTATTCGTCAAAAGGACATATTTATTATATTTACGTTCAACTCATCTAATGAATATCTCACCCATCTAATAAATATAACAACACAATTAATATATATATATAAACATAATTGATGAATATAAATACAACTTTGAAAAATGTTTAATAAATAATAGGGAAAACTACAGAAAGGGGGTATGAACTACCACAGTTTTACAAATTACGGGTGTAACTACTATTTTTTGCAATTTGTAAGTTTTTCAGTTTTAGGGTTGTTTTGTAAGTAAATATTTTTCAATCAAGTCCAGATTTAATTTAAACTAATTACAAGCACACCCTCAACAAAACTAACCTAACCACCCATTCATTAAATTTGTTCAACCGTTAGCATTAACTTCATCTTAAGTCTACACTTGCTTACATTAACATGGGTAATTTAAGTTAGATTAGTTTTGTTGAGGGTGAGTTTGTAATTAGTTTAAATTAGATCTGGACTTGATTACAAAATATTTATTTACAAAACAGTCCCAAAACTGAAAAACCTGCAAATTGCAAAAAATGATAGTTATACCCGTAAATTATAAAACTGTGATAATTCATACCCCATTTCTGTAGTTTTCCCTAAATAATACGTAGAAAAGACAATCATTTTTGTCCAAGCACTACATAAGAAATGTGTTTGATATGGAACACACGTCCTTTCAAACAAAGAGATTAGTATTTAATAAACGTAAAGAAAATAACACCGTTTTCCAACGAAAACACCTGCTCCCTCCCAGTGCACCCCCATGAAATTTACGATTGGCATGCCCAATTATAAGCCCTTAAATTTAGCAAAACCATTTTTGGAACATTTGATTAATATATAGACAAAAGTCGGCTAGAGCTGCAAGTAGGCCTACAAGGAGTACAACAATCTAAAACTTCACCTCAGCTCAATGATACACTCGTAGTCTCCCCCACAAAATACATCATCACTCCCTGCAACCATGTCTTCATTGTTGCCTGCCTTGCTCAACATCGTTCATTATCCACACATCCACACCGGCAGCTCCTCCTATTCTGTTCGTGATTCTGATTAAACTATCAAGTGATGCCTCTTTAGCACAATTCCGGACACTCGCCACCCCTTGCTGCTAACATGATAGGAATAGGAATTAGTTATCTCAAATAGGCTCGGAAGGGCTCAGCATTGTGCACATGTTCAACACCACGTCAGAAATGAGGCCAAACAGTATATAACCTTGCATCAGGGTTCAGGAGGATTGTGTCTCACTGATGACAAAAGCTTGAATCAGACTCTGTGCAGCGTTAGTTTGTTCAGGCGTTCCAGATATTGTGATCATGGTTTCGGTCGCTCCAGCCTTTGGCTTCGCAATTGTAATCGCTGCGTCAGAAATCTGAAACCATGACAATGAAACACAGTTATACCAAATATACGCCTCTGACTCACGATTAACTAATTCAACTATCTTCAACAGGCAGCTCAAACTTTCTCCTGAGATACTTGTACGTGTCGTTTCAACATTACGAAATGGCATACACTGCCCTAAATGTCATCAAGTGGAAACCTACCTGTATAATTTGTTGTAGACATCCCCCGCCCTCACCATAGATGGATGGAATAACAGAACTAGGGACGACTACTTCCACAGTAGTGCTTGTGATGATAGCCGGATTGATACCTCTGAATGCAGAGCAGTAGGAGGGCATCAAAATCATCATAGCACTTTCAATGGAAAAACAATGAAGCAAGATACAATTTGTAAGCAATTACCCAGGTAATCTCCGTAGAGGGTCTCCGACATAGTCTGGCATGCCCATATGTCCAACACCGTTAATTAGTCCCTGGAAGTAAATTAAGCACTTAAGACCTTCGGGAAACAAATTGTGCCTGCCTCTGTTTAGGCTGGATTACGGGCGAAGATGAACATCCTATTGTTTTAATTCTTTGCTACATTAGTTTATCCCAAAAAAAAAAATTGTCCCTAAAAATTTATTCAGGACAAATCTGTTCAGCATAAAACACCCTTTTCTTTCATCCAGTGCGACACTATAATCAGGCCTTATTCTTTTATATATAGCACTTCAGAGAGTTCTATTCCTCTAAACTCATGTCCCCCCTCCACATCATGCCCAGTGCCCACCCCCTGTTTATCGAGCCCCCTGGATATTTATAGAAAATAAACCATGCTTACCTTGCTCAGGGGCACTCAATATACTAATGATTAGAACCCATTATATAAACCTACATACAAAATTAGCAACTTATAACAGAAGAAAATAATACCTCCGGTCTCCACGGTGCTGGTGATGGATTTCTTTCGAGGATGTGAAGTGGAACACCCAGTCTTTGAATGTTGTGCATAAACGGAGAAGGCTCATCATTGGAATAAAAGTTACCATGTGGAGGAGGAGGAGGAGGCAGGCCGCCTAGGAAGGCTCCCCTCCTTTCCACATAGGAGTGGAAGAATTGACGTTGCAATTGCGCTGTTATATGCAAAAGAGCTTCCTGAACTGCTTCAAATTCTCCATTTACCTGTCAAACAATATTAAGAGTAGTCAAAGGTGAGACTTCACACCAACTCAACTGGACATTACTGTCCATCTTTTAGCTGACTCGACATTGCATACAATAACCACAAGTGAACACGTCCATCTGCTATCTACAAACGGCATACACTGATGCTTAGTATGACTCCGATACAAACCTGAACTACATCATCATTTGCAGAGACGTGCCTAGGAAGTTGCTCCTTTCCTAAAATTTGAACTTGAGCTCTTGACAGTTTTCTGATTTCTGATAATATGGTGCCACCTTTGCCAAGTAGTGCACTAATTTGATTAGATGGGACAAGGAGCCTAGCTGTAGCAGTAGGTTCTTTGCTTTCAGGCGGACACTTGATTATTCTAGCCTGCACACGGAGAACTCCGTCTTGGGCAGGGGATATCCTATCCTCCGGGTGCTGCAAAGTTCAAAAAATTGAGCTAGCAAAAGACTAATCTAAGACAAGTTAAGATGTATGTGAAAATTCGCAAATTTTATCAATACCGCTGGACCAGCAATGGCGATAATGCGTTCATCAACATCAAAATTACGATCCGCAACATCAATCTCACATCCTGTATCCTGTTGGAGTCCCTTCACTATACTGCCGCCCCTTCCTATTACAGCTCCTGCTTTCTTTTCAGGACACAACAACCTAAAAGACATTTTTATAATGTCATTGGACATTTTCGCACTTTGATAATCAGCATTATTACGGTAGGCCTCAGCTCTTGCAGTCTGTGCCTGACCAGCTGAACTGGAAGAAAGCCCAGGAAGCTTTTGTTGAGAAATTTCACTATTTTGAGGTGGGTTCTCCAAAAGTTGATGTGTAACAGATATTATCCCTTTCTTGATTCCATTGATTTCCCCAGTGATCTACAGTTTGATTTGCAAAAAAATTGAAGGGTAAACTGTAATTAGTATGTGATGAAAACTATGAAATTCGAAGAAACAATTTAGCCAGAAGAAAATCATTAAGGTATGAATCATAAAGTTTGAGAATCATCAGTGACCTCCATACTCGAACTGTTGCCGCTAATCTAAACAGACTATCTTCTAATTATTAAAACAACCATCAACTACAAGCCAAATGTTTTACCATCTCTAGTAAGCACAGAGATCATATGTTAGGCTTCCAAACATGCCCTAAAAGTATGGACATTTACTAAAGATACAAAACCATGGAAAACCAATATTCTAGAACTTAACAGATCTAATGTTGAGGATATGACTGTAGATGGACACTTATAAGTCCTAAGTATGATGGACTGATGTTGTTGGATAAGTAGGAAAATACAAGCTCATAAGCTACCTGAACTAGCTCATCAGAAGCTGATATGCATGCTGGCCGTTTATCATTTGAAAGAAAACAAATATGTGCGCCACTTTCTGATGACATTTCCTCAAAGGTACCTCCACCCCTTCTTTTAAGACAATCAGCTTGACTGGAGAACACAACCAGTCTCACAGAAGTTGCATACGACTTGTCGCTCCCATAATCACATTTTTTCACCTCCTTCTCTCCTTCAATCATTTTATCAAATATTCGTAACAGTGCATTCTGCACAGATGAAGTCTTGCTCTCAACCTTCCCATCGTCATGGTTCTCCTCACACTCCTTGGCATCATCATCGTCATCATCATCATCCTCAGTCTCATTCCCCTCCACCTGCTTCACTTCCTTCTTAACAGCCACAGCTCTGTCGTCAGAACCGACAAACACAACAACTCTTTCAAGACATCCGGCCACAGCATCCTGCACTTTAATTCTTGCACCAGTCTCCTGCCTAATTTGAGATATGACCAGTCCTCCCTTCCCGATCACGTTTCCGACATACGTCTCGGGGCACAGCACACGCAGAATTGCAGCATAATGGGAAGCTTTCTTCTTCTTTGGTTTCCTTCTCCCACTTGGAAGCTTCCAGACATGCTGCCTCTTGATGGACGTCGACGACGACATCTTCACATTCACACACAAAACTTATATTGAAAGAAAAATCAACCTAAGAAAACCTATTTCACAAACTAATATCTCTAGCCGAGAAATTTAACACCAAATGTGAGCGAAATCGAGGGACTCACCGGGCCTTGGCAGATTCGGCTCTGGGCTTCAGTGAAACGAGACTAGTGAAGCACAAAACTGGGATTACTCCGGCATCCGACGATCGCGGCCAAACCCTCGTCGGTTGGGAACGCTGCTGGGTTATTCATTGTCGCTAACTTCAACCTCAACGGTTTAATTAACCAAACCAATTGGGCTCAACAAATTTAATGGGTTCTAATCAGTGTTCTAAAAGACGCTTGGCGGTCCTAGTCGGTTGGCTTGGGGCCTAGAGATTAATCGGCTAGGCGGGGATTAGGCGGAAGGATTAATCGGATGATTAGGCGGAGTTATATATATTAATAATATATTTAATAATTAATTATAAAATTATACCTATAAAATTTTATTTTATTTTAAAAATAAAATATATAAAATAATTAGGCGATAGGCGCTAGGCGGGGCGTTTTTAAAACGCCCAGAGATTAGGCGGCCGCCTAGGCGGCTAGGCGACCGCCTTTTAGAAAAGAGGCTCTGATACATAGGTTACACCTTTCTTCCATACAAAACACCATTGTTAGCATAAAATAATGTTGTCCCCATGGTGAATTGTTTTTTTCAATATACATTTTAGTTCGGTTTTGTTCGAAAAATATCATAATTTTTGGTTTAGTTTCAATTTGACATATTTTTATAAAACCACGGATACAACATATAGTTCTTGTACCGAACCCACATATGGAAGGAGATTTGCCTATGTGTATTTCCGGCTGGTGGCCTGACTGACATGAAGACAAACCACATATAAAACGTGATTTTATATAATAAGCGACGCCGGTAGACACAGTTTGTTTGGAAATAAGATCGTTGTGTTACTTAATGGGACGCGACATTCGGTTGCAAAAAAAGACTGATCAACCCTAAGGTTATTCAGATCCCTTCATTTTCGACCACTGAGGTCTTGACTTGAAAACGACGGTGTTTCGTTTACATTCACTTTAATTTCAAGCGCGGATCGAACCGCTGTTTTAGAGCATGTCTGGAGTTAGTCTAGTGGACTTAATCCAGACACTCTTTCAAAAGGTGGTTTGGCCACATGTGCGTTGACTTGACTGGGATGCGTAGTCAGCTGCAAGTTTAGTCACCCTCTTGATCCAGTTTGAAATCACGGCTGGAAGTTAGCCAGATACAAATTCAAACCACGGTTGGCCTCAACTAAGCCATTTCAAAAAAATTATTGGATGAGAAGCTAATCGGAAACAAAATTTGAAAAAAAATCAATTTGAAAAAAAATATCTATACACTTAAACATAAATGGTTTTAATAAAACATGACTAGTGTTAGGAAAAATCAAATATTTTTATTTGAGATATACACATGTCACTTAAAAAAAGACTAGTATTATCTAAATTTATTTCATTGTGTGTGACTGGAAAGTGATTTGAAATTAGTTTTTTCAATATTAGTCGGATTCTAAAATTAAGGGATAAGAAATCAAAACAATGTTGATTTGGTTTTGTAATCAAAACGGAGTCATTTAATTATAGATAAATTAGCATATTTGTGTGCATGTATCTAATGTATACAGTAATTCATGTGTGTAATTTTATATATTGTTTTAAAAATGGGTTTGGTGGATATACCATGTTCGGGTATATACGTTGCATATCCTATTCGTAAAAGTGATATCATTTTAAAATTTTAGGAGTTTTAGAATTATTGGGTTTTATCGTTTCATTGTTTTATAAGGTTTATAAATTTTTTGGATTTCAAATTTTCATATTTATAGTTTTTTTTAGGATATTTCAAATCTCTTAAAACGACGTCGTTCCATAACCATAAAATCTTAATTCCTAAATAATACTAGAATAAAACCCAAATATCCAAAACCCTTTCCTTAAAGTACTAAAAATACAAATTTTAAAATCTTAAAACCCTAAACACAATTCAAAACAATGTCATTTTGACGGCTCGAATATACAATTTATATATTCTGACATAATATATATTTTTTGTCTTTAAAAGTTCCAAAAAAGTTTAGTTCGTAACAATTTGAGTGTAATTAAAAAAAAGATAATAACCCCCAATGTCTAAAAAGTGCTAGGCGGTTGATCTTTCGTCTAGCGATTAATTGGTTAGACGGGATTAATCATAATCAAAAAATTAAACGATGCTTTTATGTATTAAATTATTAATATAATATTCAAAATTCATTTACAAAATATATCATAATGAAATCATGTTAAAACTTAAAATCGGTTTAAGCTAAGCACAACTTGCACAATTGCACCTAATCTCAATTCTATAATAAAACATAAGTGAGCATGAACATAACATAACCACATGCAAAATAATATGTCTAAGCTGCAATGATATGGTGAAACCATAAAACAATCATTGCTGACAACAATAATACATGCTTGAGACGATACGCATTAAACATGGCACACAGGCCATTTCAAATCACATAAAAATATTTCAAATTGTTTATAAATCTAAAAAGTTTAAACTTCAACACATTCTCTTTGCTAGCTTCTTCTCCTTGATTAGCTCTATTTTCAATCCTTGCATGAATACAATTATATTTAGCATTTCATAACAATCACCATAAATAATCAATTGATACAAAGATTAAAACCTAAAAATAATGTCAAAATAGAATAATGTATACCTCCAATCACCAATAATCAGCGTATAGATCCACATCCTCAAATGTGAAGTCGGTAGCTTCTTCCTCATCATCCGATTCATAAGTCATCTTCCTCTAATTCTCTAAAATCTCTGCTTGCTTGAAGAGGTGGTGTAACTTGCTCAACTTCACTTCTTTGATCATCTGATTTGCACTTAATTTTGTCTAAACTATTCGGACTGGCTAGAACTCTATATTCCCATCTTATATCATCTGATTTGCGTTTGAGATTTTCGATTTCAGTAGATCCTTATGCTTCAGAATTTGATGAAGTTTAAGAATTCTCCACAAAGGATGCCATCTTTGTAAAAAAATAATTAAATCATTAACTCATATTGTTGTAAAGATTTAACACATAACATATTACAACTATAAGAGAGTCATCCTATTAACATATCATGTAGCATGGCTAGGTTCCAATTGAGTTTCAAAAACACAATTACCCTGCTCGTTCACCAGCCATTTATCAATTATGATAAGTACAAATGGACTTGGACAGGGATAGTGAGACCCTGCATTTGACAGACAGATGGAGAAGCACCAAGCACAAGAGGAAGAAATACAAACTAGGTTAACATTCAAACTGATCATTATTATCGTACTCTACAAATTGAAATTGTACAAACATAAAATCAAGAAATTGTAGAAGAGAGACAACTCAATTCGTCAGTCCACCGGTCGTTAGATGCACATTATTCTGTCCATCCGCGGTCCATCCGTCGCAAAGCCCGCACGTCTCTCCAGCTTCCGTTCGTTCGTCGCACGTCTCTTTTTCTCTGGCTTTCGTCCGTTTGTCACCTTCGTTCAACGCCTCTTCCGAAATCACCTCAAAGGTCAGAGCTCGATAAGCTAGAGTTCACGCGGAGAGAGAAACACAGGCGCAAATATGAAACGCTATGTTTTGTTTTTTAAAAAATTATATTTTGACTCGCCTAGTTATTAATTCATCGATTAATCGCTCTTTGACCTAATTAATCCGATTTTGACCCGCCTCAGCCAATAGGAAATGGCAAACAAACGCCTAGCGCTTAGGTGGCGATTAATCAGCCGCCCAGGCTGATTTTTAGAACACTGATAACCCCTTATGCATAGTTATCAGAACCGGAGGGGTTACCAGTCGATATATTTGCCGGTTACCGGCTGGTCCGGTCCAATATTGAATTAAGATCGAATTTCAACATGAACCGAGCAAAATCGATCAAATCGGCCGATGTATTACTAAATCGTTAAATCGAACTAGTCCGGTTGAACCGGTTTATCACAATTAGTAGCCTAACTAAAGTGTAATCGCATACTATGCACACCAAATATTAAATTTTAATTAACTGATGAAGCTGATATTCAAACTTACACACTTAGGGTGCAAGGTGAGCGCTTAGACCATCAGGCCATGTAACTCTCTTGCTATTATGTTGATAATCGAAATATTATATTTTATTATTGTAATCATTACATGTAATTGAACCGACGCTCTAACCACCAGTTCAATCATAGAATCAAGAACCGGAGTCCTATCCGGTTCGACTTCCAATCCGATTCTTATAACTATGCACTAGGAACTCTATCCAAAACTCAATGACCAAAGACCAGATCGGAATTAACCGATCCGGTCTGGTCTCTTACGATCCGATTCCAGAATATTTTGTGATTTGAACCTAATTTTGTACACCCCATCTTTAGTGGTAGGTGCCCTTATCTGAAAAATAAGCCGTCTCAAAAAAAAAAATCTCCGAATTTTAAAAAAATATTGAAAATTCAAAATCCTTTTTATAATTTTATCTCTTAAAAAAAGTACTTACTACTCGGTAACTGTTTTGTCTTTATTGAAGTTTGAATTGGTGTCTGTGTTTGGGGACTCGTACATTTCATCGCATGATTCGCTCGGAAAAAGAATTCAATTAAATGCAGCCTTTTAACAACACCGACTAATTCAATCCCAGTTTAGTTAGCAATTCGAAAAGGCCATACCCCCAAAATACTACTATACAAAGAGCCGTCACACACAACATGGGACTGCATCTCCCATGAATGTTCGTTTCTCACTTCTAGCAGCGTCACATCTGACGATCATTAGCTTCTAATGAGAATGCGGCATCAGACTGTCGTGTCGTTTCATGTAATGAAATGAATGAACTCTTTAAATAATAAGGTGTTGGTCTAATGATTCTGAATATTGTCTAACAATCTCAAAATTTTGGGTTCAAACCTTATTATGTTAATTGTAATATTTGTTTTTCTAATTACATTTATTTAATTTCTCTAGTCACACGAAACAGCTCGAGTCAAATACATCGTGCGTGCGTGCCATCCCACCGGGCTCCGACCCGCACCAGTGCAAGAGAGCAACACGTATCTTACTCGCCAATCCAGAATTGAATTTAATTAATTAATTAATAATCATGTTTTAGCTAGCTACAACTGCAAATGAAAAATAGTAATATAAGTAAAGAAAGGTTTCAATGTCGATGCACGGAATATATATGGTCATCACTAGCGGCTAGCTAGTCTTTGGTGGATCATTTGTTACGCAACACTTTTAAGATTGATGATGAAGAATTTTTTAGAGATTATGATGATGAATTAATTAATTTTTTTAAGATAGATTAAAATATTAATGTGTATTGAAATTATTAACTAATAAATATAAATAAAATATAAATATTGATTATGTGACAAATAAAGCGGATAGGAGCACAATTGCTGCTGTATTTGTCTACGGATATGAGTGTAAATAAAAATCGATAAACCGACGAATTGAATCAAATCGAACCGAACCAATAGCTTTGTTCAGTTTGGAATGTTAGTGGTTCGGTTACGGTTTCAAATTTTAAACAACTGATGACTAGTGGTTTGGTTTGGTTTTTAATTTTTTTTAAGCCGAATCGATCCAAACCGAATAAAATTAGGATTTAATATGAAAAATCTACTATTAGTAGTTAAATTAGTAAATAAAGTTTATGAAAAAATTAACCTAACTGAACCAAACCATGTGATTTGATTCAGTTTGATTTTTTAAAACTAGCGGTTCGGTTCGGTATCAAATTTCTCAAACCAATAACCATCGGTTCGGTTCAATTTTTTTATAAAAACCAAACCAAACCGAATCGTTACATCCCTATCTATGAATAGAGCCGAGTTCCCAACAAATCGGGGCTATCAATTTTGATTTCATTTCGAGCGCGGGTTTGATTAGTTTGTTCTATATGTTTCATTTCGTTTGGGTCTCGGTTCAATTGACGTTAAAATTTTAATGAGCATGTGTGGAACTTTTCTCTGCACCGAAGATATGTGGTTCTCCAAATTATATAAAAAATAATAATTGTAAATTTGGGTGCAAAAGATAGAATTTAAATCTCGCACAATCAAGTTAAATATAATATTATAGAGTTATATATGTAACAAAAAACCCAATCCCGAAGACTTGAAGTCGGCCGTGAGATTTACGTGCAACTCTGCTAAAATTAAAAAGTTATAAATTGGAAAAGAAAATGAGAAAAATGAATATGTGGTGACACCTCGTATATTTATAAGAGATTTGATATAAAAAAGTTTGTGTTATTTTTTTTTTGTATATTTTAGAGTTATAAGGTTCTAATGTTTTAGGATAATAGATTTATATAGGTTATTTGGATTTTAGAATTTTTACAAGGTTTTGTAGTTTTATGGAGTTTTTTTTAGAGTTTTTTAGGGTTTTGAGGTTTAGGGGTATTCAAATTTGAGGATTATTATTTATTTTTTTATAGAATTTGATCAGGGTATATAGAACTTTGTTATGAAGTCTGAACATATTAAAACACTAAAATGAAAAACTAAAATAGGAAATTAATGTTATTATGTATGATTGCTTATCTGACTTATATAAAGTGTTACTCATTTCCACTAACCTCAAAGAAAATACACTACATGTAAACGGATGAAGACATAGTTGTTTCCAAAAGCATTTTGAATGTAATTTGCCTCATTGTTGGTGCATATATAAGGGTTGACATTTTATATGTTCATTGAGCTGAAAATAATAATTTATAAGTATAGTTGGTCTCTCTCACTCATTGCTAAGTGGACGATAGGTGATTACCAACAATTCCCATCTCTAAAGTTCGAATCTTGATAATTGAGTGTGTGCGTTGTAATTCATATTAATAAAAAAACACTATTTACCACACCACCTGATAAACCGGTCAAACATGTTAGTTACGTCCGGCTAACAATTGAGGGGCGTTCGTGGATAGAAACGGAAATGTTTAAAATTTTAAATAATTAGTAATTGTTATATTATTTTTATAAAAATACAAAAACATTCCCAAACAAATAAGTTAATTGTGAAATTCCTCGGTAAACTTCATAATTATCAACCCAATATTGTTACCCAAATGTGTCATTCATACCACAATGCAACTCAGAACCGAATATGCCCCGCGTGAGTCACACTTTTAGCTGTCGGTGCCCACACAGCACCAAGGCTAATTTAGTACTTCGATCGTCTTCTATTCCCGTCAATTGCGGAATACGTTAAAACATGTCTGATGCTACGGTTTTGTCTTGGTGTCGGGGGCGAATGATAGGAGAAAGAAAATGAGAATAGAAGTTAAAAGAAATTTTTTTTGTTTGGTGTATAAAATTAAAGGAAAATTCTTTACCTTTATTAATAAAAAAATATATTTATGAAAAAAAAGCTCATTTATATAACTAACACGTAAAACTCGTGCTTGTTAGGTGAAAGCTAATTAACGCTACAAGGGCTCCACTTGATGAAACAAAAGCTTGAAATTATTAATTTCTAGAAAATTCTAATCAACACTAAAATGTTTGATTGTGTAGAGAATTCTTCCATATGTTTTTTTTACAAAGGTTTTCATATGAAAGGGGAAATTATTATTGTATTTGTTTTGCCGTGTTATTTTAAATTAATAATGTTTGATTTTTCTATTTTTCTTAACGCATTGATTTTTTTCACCTCACATTTTAGTTATCTATTATAGATTTATAGTATGTTTCATGCTGTGTGTTTTTACATTCATATTACATTCATTTCAATTAAAAATATATTATAATGTAATTTCAATTAAGTTATCTATTAGTGGCTTTCTGAATATAAAATAACACTTAGCACTAGCAAAATTAATTACATGCAGAATATGCTTAAAAAAATAGTAATAAATGAATATCAAAGCGGACGCTTTTAGCTGCAGTCAAAATCCAAGTTTGGGAAGATCCAAAATTTACTAAATCATCTGTAACAAACTTCAATCAACTGAAATTTTTAAATTAAAATTAAAACGTGTTACATTCCCCTTAGGCCCCTACTTATCTTAGTCCATATCTCTTACTTAATAAATCTTTTATTTTCCATAATAATTATTATTTGTTCATATCAATTTGTTCAATTTAGTATATGATTTCTTATGTTAAGGATATGATATGAGAAAAGTCAAATCAAACTAGCTATATTTTCTGATCCTTATTTTCCAAATAGTGGGAGAGCATAAGGAAATGAAGAAAATATGCGCATCATTTCATTGCAAAATTAATTAATGAAATGTCCAAAACCATGGTTGGTTGATAAAGTTAATATTTTCTTAATTAATTAATTAATTAATAATCTTCATCTTCCTCCACCTCCCCCTGTCGCCGCCACATTGTTAAATTAAATTAAAACATTATTCCAAAAACCTTCCTAATTTCTATAAGGTAAATTGGTGATGGGGACGCGTCACTGTATTCCATGGATCCTCTCTTTCTTTATTATTTGATTGTGAATTGTTTTGGGTTTGAAATTTTGGAATCAAAGACGTGTTGAGCTGTATCCACAAATGCTTCTTGAAAGCTCTCCTGCTAATCTAATCGAGTTGGGTATTTAAGAAATCTGCCATTCCACTTCAATATTCCAACTTGCACCATTTTCTCGATCCGACTCGCTTCTTCCGCAACAATAATGAGCCTCGGAGCTTCTCTTCTTGTCTGAGATTGCTGTCATTTTTACTAGTGGCAGTGTTGTTTGTTTGAGTCCGAGGGTTCTGGAGCCATGGCGCCGTCGTCGTTTGATTGGTGGTCCAAGGGACGCAGCCACCGGGGGACGCCGGTCGTTGTGAAGATGGAGAATCCCAACTGGTCGATGGTGGAGCTGGAAGGTCCGTCCGAGGAAGACGACTACCTTCTTGACGTTTCTCAACCACCCAGGGGGAGAGGGCGAGGAAAGAACGCCAAGCAGCTCACTTGGGTCCTCCTCCTCAAAGCCCACAAAGCCGCTGGATGTCTCGCCTCCATCGCCTCCGCAATGCTCACTCTCTCCGCGGTCATTCGCCGCCGCGTCGCAGCTGGGAAAACCGATGCTGATGCCGTCACGGCCGCCGACCGGGTGTATGAGAATCAGACTGTGAAAAGCAGGTTTTACGCTTGTATAAAGGTCTTCTTGTGGCTGTCTGTGTTGTTGCTGGTGTTTGAGGTGTCTGCCTACTTCAAAGGTTGGCATTTTGGGTCAGGGAATCTGCAGATGCAGTACCTCAAGTTCACGCAGTTAGTGGTTAGAGATTTGTTCGATTCCGTTTATAGGAGGTGGGTGTTGATCAGGGTGGAGTATCTCGCCCCGCCGCTGCAGTTTATGGCCAATGCCTGTATTGTGCTGTTCATGATCCAGAGCTTGGATAGATTGGTATTGTGCTTAGGTTGTTTCTGGATTAAG
Organism: Kalanchoe fedtschenkoi; assembly: GCA_002312845.1. Classification (NCBI taxonomy): domain Eukaryota; kingdom Viridiplantae; phylum Streptophyta; class Magnoliopsida; order Saxifragales; family Crassulaceae; genus Kalanchoe; species Kalanchoe fedtschenkoi. The sequence continues at coordinate 316,037 of NQLW01000089.1, read as the reverse complement.
TTCAAGAAGATAAAGCCTGTCCCCAAACAAGCGCCCGAAGATGTTGAATCTGGAAATGGCTACTACCCCATGGTGCTCGTCCAGATCCCAATGTGCAACGAGAAAGAGGTAGAAACGGATAACCCAGTTGTATATCTGTTTTTTACTTTAATTTCAGAATGTAGTAATGTCATATATGTTTAGGTTTTGAATTTTGATATTAAGCTTTGATGTGTGATCAGGTGTATCAGCAATCAATTGGGGCCGTGTGTAATTTGGACTGGCCTAAGTCGAATATGCTGATCCAAGTGTTGGATGATTCGGATGATCCTGTGACCTCGTTGCTGATCAAAGAAGAGGTTGATAAATGGCAGCAAGAGGGCGCCAATATTGTCTATCGGCACAGAGTTATTAGAGATGGTTACAAGGCTGGTAATCTGAAGTCAGCGATGAATTGCAGTTATGTTAAAGAGTACGAATTTGTTACCATTTTCGATGCTGATTTCCAGCCTGCGCCTGACTTTCTCAAGCGGACTGTTCCACATTTCCAGGTACACAAAGTAGCAAACTTTTTGAATATCTGAAAATGATACTAAACTGGGGTAGTTAGACTGAAATGATTGTATGCCAATGCAGGATAATGAGGAGCTAGGCTTGGTCCAGGCAAGGTGGTCTTTTGTGAACAAGGATGAGAACTTGTTAACTAGATTGCAAAACATCAATTTGGCGTTCCACTTTGAGGTGGAGCAGCAAGTGAATGGGGTTTATCTTAATTTCTTCGGGTTCAACGGGACAGCAGGTGTGTGGAGGATTAAGGCTTTAGAAGAGTCAGGAGGATGGCTGGAGAGGACCACTGTTGAGGACATGGACATTGCTGTCCGAGCACATTTACATGGCTGGAAATTTATTTTTTTAAACGATGTTGAGGTAAATCCATCTAGCACCAGCCATTGAGCATCATTATTCTGTTCTTGTTTTTTATCTTGCTAGGTTTTGATTATTTGGCTCTCGCAATTTTTGGTCTGTGCAGTGTCAGTGCGAATTACCAGAATCATATGAAGCTTATAGGAAACAGCAGCACAGATGGCATTCTGGCCCAATGCAGTTGTTTCGCCTTTGCCTGCCCGCAGTGATTAATTCTAAGGTACATTTGACCTCTTCATTGCTTCTCCGATCGTTTTCTAAGTTTGGATTTGTTACGTGTTTTATTTACTTGAGATGCCGATTTTGATGTGTAATTCTTTTTGTTCTTTTGTTTTTGAATATTGGCAGATCAGCGTGTGGAAAAAATTCAATTTGATTTTCCTATTCTTTCTTCTTCGAAAGCTCATATTGCCCTTTTATTCATTTACACTCTTCTGCATTATTCTACCCATGACAATGTTCATCCCAGAGGCTGAGCTCTCGGCGTGGGTCGTTTGTTATGTCCCGGCCACGATGTCATTTCTCAACATCCTCCCAGCCCCCAAATCATTTCCCTTCATTGTCCCGTACCTTCTCTTTGAAAACACCATGTCAGTGACCAAATTCAACGCCATGATTTCTGGGCTGTTCCAGCTTGGAAGTGCTTACGAGTGGGTTGTCACAAAAAAATCAGGCCGTTCATCTGAAGGTGACTTGACCAGTTTGGTGACAGATAAAGTTCCAGTTAAGCATCATCAAAAGGGAAGCTCAGAACCTAACATGGCTGCTATTGAGGAAGTGAGACAGAAAGAAGTCAAGAAGAAGAAACACAACAGGATCTACACGAAGGAGCTTGCATTGGCCTTTTTACTTCTTACTGCAGCAACCAGAAGCCTGCTGTCCGCGCAGGGCGTACACTTCTACTTCCTCCTCTTCCAGGGCATATCATTCTTGCTCGTGGGCCTGGACTTAATTGGTGAGCAGGTGGAGTGATGATGAGTTCCCAGAATTACTGAGTACTCAGATTATGCAACACTCGCAACAGTGCACATGCCGAATTATAATGAAGACACGGGATGAGGGGTGTTGAGAATCAGCCTCAAGCCTGGTGCAGACGAAGAGCAGGATGGCAAGCGGAGGATGCTCTTCTGACCTGGTTGCTTGTTTGGAGCTTTTTTGTTGGCTCCATGGGCTGATTTTCCACATTCTTTATTTCATTACATGTTCTTTTTATTCTTTTTCTTGTAGTGAGAAACCAATTTGTTAAAAGTTTAAATAGTTTTAGAGACAGGATTTCTTCAAAATCCTTTTGCCAATGACAAAGGTGTACAGCTCCATAGTTGAGTCCTCAAGTTGTGTGGATCTAAGTGTTCCCACCTTAATGAAAAATTGAATATTTCTTGGATTTCCGGGTAGTCTCCATACTTGGCAGGGACCCCTTACTATCATCAACTCAAAATCATATTAATACTAAACTATTTTTCTCTTGACAAATCTGTAAAATCTAGCAAACCATATATGCATACTTGATAAGCTCCAAAACCTTATGCCTCATTGTCATTCTCCCAGCCTCATTACCACATACGTACTCTCCATTTTATCTTTTAGGCTCTATTCCTGATTTGATTTTAAAGTGGAAAGAGAAAGGGTATTTCCGAGTTTAATGGAGGAGGGATTTGAGGGAGGAATGAGGGATTTGAACCCTACTTTCCTTTCCTTCATATTTGGGGTTTGGAGGGGAAGAGAAGGAATGAGGAAATAATAAAATAAAATTACGATTTTACCCCTCATTTAGGGAAGGGAAAGGTTTAAGGGCATTTTTGTCAAATTTCAATTTTTTTCTTCTATCATTCTAATCCTTTTTATACTCGGGAACACTCATTTTTTTCTTTTTCTTTCCTCCCATTTATCTCTCTCCCTTTCCTCTCCTTTCTCTCCGGAACATTGCCTTAAGAACAACTTAGACATCTAATTGCAGCCCACAGAGCTGGAAGCCATAATTTTAAACTCCATTTTCGATGGTTGTACAGTCAAATTGTGGACTCACAATGCACTTCATTTTCAGGAATTTTGAAATATCCTAACTCTGGACTTTTAATGGATGACTACCTCAAAGAAGTAAACTCAACAATGGTGAAGCAAAGAATTGTTTATCAATATTATGACTAATGACTTCTTAAAGATCAATCTCCATCTAATAATCTTCACATATGGTTTCTCATAAATGAGCAGTCAATCACAGAATCTATCCTAAACTTCACCTTTCATTCTTAGTGATTGCGGTATATAGTTGATAGGTGAAAATATAAATTTGGGGTATGTACTATCCCTCATTTGAAAATCACAGCTATTATTATTTAATTTTAAAATTTCTAATTTTTTATATTTCAGAGTTTTTGTGTAATTATTAAATTCATGATTGGAACCTATAATAATTACATATAAATCACACAATCCAGTCTTTTACCAAAACTAAGCCGTTATATCACTTTTCGCTCTTTTACCACTAAATATTTGTAGCCCAATAATTACATATATTATAATGTAATATTTACAAAAATATAAAATTTGACCTCTCTATATTATAATTTTTATATTTACAATTTTAAATATTTCATATGTAATTATTAGTCTAAACATATTACACTCTTTAAAGTTCACAAATTTTTCTTGATCCCCGAATCTATTAGTCTTACTTCGCCACTGCTGCTGCAGTTTGGTTCATTTTTAAATTGATTAGTTTGGTTCCACTGAAGAGGATTGGTGGTCGTATAATTGAAAATGAGTTATTGATTTGTAGTTAAATAAAGTGAAATGAAATAGTATCAAAACAAAATAATTTTGGTACAGGATTAAATAATATTTTATAATTAATAATTGCAAGTTCTAATCATAAATTAAATAATTACACACGTACCAACAAGGTGTTGGTCTGGTGGTTGATGTATTGTCAACCAGCTCACAACTCCCAGATTTTTAAAAAAAAAAACACACAAGAGCTCCTAAATATAAAAAGACCGTCAACGTTAAAATTGAATAGTGATGATTTTAATTTTTAAATGAGAAATACTACATACCCCCCATTTTATACTTTTTCATTGTAGATATTGGAATTCTTTTAGATCTTTTCAAATTGGCTATGATACTCTATTTGGCCCTATCAAAGCTAATGCCCAAAATCTTTGCAATATAAGGGCAGTGTTTGATGTAGAGAAAATTTGAGGGAAAGAAAAATTTGAAGGAAAATGAGATAGAATTTCTTGTTTGGTTTATAAAAAATTGGAGATTAGATCAAAGTTAATGCCTGACACCCTTACACATGAGCTCAGAGCTAAACGGGGCGCTCACTTGCTTCTACAGGATGACCGCTCGAACTTCCAAGGAAGGGAGCTCATCTGGAAAAGAACCGGGCTGTTGTTCCTGGCGATGGAAGAAGCACAAGCTAGGGCTCTAGCGGCGCCATTGACTGATCTCTTAGCGAGCGAATACTCCGCAAAGCACTCTGGGACAGTGGTTAACATGGCCCATTTTCTCGCGGCACAGGAGCCTACATCTCAGTCCCATTGCAGGGACACAAGTCTGATGTTGAGGAGGAGGGCCAGGTCCCTGACTTTGCTCATAATGAGGGGGATATCTGCAAGCGGCATTGAAGAGGCGGGAGGCTCCAAAATATGAAATGACTATAAGGAGATCGACAGATCAATGCCGTTGACTCCTCCTTGCAAGTGACATTAACAGTGACTCCTTGCCGTTGACTTAAATTTTGAATCAAAATTTTCACCTTTATCAATTTGAATTGAGTGCATTGGAATCTGTTCTGAAGATGTTTCAATTTCTTTTAATTTTTAAAAAAACCTCACCCATGACTTTTCTTTCTTCACTAAAACTGAATCTGTGTTTGGTTTAGGAAAAAATTGATGGAAAAGAAAATTAGAAGGAGAGTGAATTTTCTTATGGAAACTATCTTATTTTCCTTGGTTAGGGATGAAAAATGGTGGAAAAATTCTTTATTTTAAATAAACTTTTCTTTCTATTTTCCATCTAATATTCATACAAACTTTATTTCTCATTTTCTCACAAATTTTTCTTTTTATTTTTTAATAAATTTTCCTATCCTTAAAATTTTCTCTAAACCAAACATAGCCTAAGGTGTCGTTCTGTAAAATTAAGAGCTGAATGTTGAATGCTGTATGAGAATCTGAATGGTCAGACCACTGGTCAGACCACATCTGAATGCTGATTGCTGAATGATTCAGGTTTATCTGTATGGAGCCATAAAGCATCTAGTATGTGTATATGCGGCATCACATAAATAGTACTTATCTGTTACAAAAAATATTAACGCATCAGAAGAAAAATTTTCGTGCATATGAATTTAAATAATTACATGTATTTACCTTGAGGTGGAAACGGAAAATTATTCTCAGGATCTCCCGCAACTGTATGCAGAACTCTAGAGTCATGTGCTATACCTTCCCAACCAGCCCAAACATACGTAAAAATCATATTAAAATCACACAAGCCTAATACATTTTGATAGCATTCTCCTCTTCCTCTATAGATAGCTTGTTTATCACTTGGTACAATTGCATGAATTAAGGTTCCATCTAATGCACCAACAGCACCCTACGACATGATACTAGGAGTGTTAGAATATAAATTATGATTATTCGTAATAACCCAGAAATAAAATCATCATTTACCTTGAAAACAAGTCGTAACCTCTTATGATAACCTGGAACATTCGGATTTGGACTAAAGGTTCTCAGAATTATAACTTCTTTCGAGAATTCCATCATAGCATCTAAAACTTCATGAAAATAAATATGGATTGTGTATAATGAATGTTGAAATCTTCGCTTAATCACTGCATAACGTTCATTTTGGCCAATAATGTTGAGAAACATTGCCATTTTTTCTTCCACGGTAACATAACGACTATCATGGAGCCATCCTCTCAGTCGAAAGTGACGGCAAATGCACACGAATGCTTCCTTTGACATTCGCATTAAATCAATGCATTGTCTATCTGAGCCGTTCAAGAGCTCCAAAGTGTAAGAATGTCCTGACAAACTTGACATATTATCCTTGTGCCGAAGTGCTTTCAATCGATATCGCTTCATGTAGTAGTATATAACCATCAAACATAAAAATTCCTCCTCGGCATCCATAATAGTATCCTATTTTCAAGTATAAATTGAAACAAAAAAGTTAATTAATATAAGCATAGAGCTAAACTTTGTAATTATAGTCAATCCATGCAAAAGTAACTCAAACAAAACATTACGAAAGCATCATCTAAAAGTCGAGTAAAAAAATTAAAATTCAAATCCTAAAGTTCTTCCAGCTTGCTTTATCCATCCTTCCAAAAGCTCAACCCGCTGTGTAGGAAGTTTCATCCATGCATCTCGAAAACTCTGTTTATCGCAAAATACTCCCATCGCGCAAAGAAATAAAGGATGTGTATCACTCCACCCTAGAAAATAAAACCTCTCAACACAATCTTCAACTGAAGGACCTGAATTTTTTCTAATAAGAATATCCAATGCTTTGCCCATCTTTTCATCTAAATCAAACTGATTTTGTTTCTTTTTCTTGTTAGATTTTTCCGCACTTGAAGATTGAGTTGCATTTGAACGAGGTCCATTTCTTTTGGGCAACTCTTGATTTTCTTGAGTGTGGTCCTCATTATCATTGAAATCATCCTCAATATGGCATAACTCTAATAAAACTGCAGATGTACTACGACCAGAATTAGGCCTTGATTTTTCACTTGCTGGCCCCCAACCTTTCACACCAGTTGCAGCTGCACCATCAAAGAGTGAAGAACACAAATCTGGAAATGGTAAATTTGATGTCTTCAATGTCTTCGCTTTTGGATGAGTCTGTAATGAAAAGTAATAATGAATATAATATTAAAAACATAGTACCAAGCTAAGCGCTCGAAATCTACTTACCATGATATACTCATCCCATTCATCTTTAGACATGTTGAAGCTATTGGTTATGGGATTATATAAATTTCCCGTCTTATTCTTGAGAGTCACCCACTCCTGATACTTATCTTTCAGATAATCATAACGATTCTTCATCTGTCTTTGATTAAACATTGTATTGAATTTTTCCTTGATTAAATCACGAACTCGAGTCCATGATTCAGGCCGTAAGCTAGTTCCCAACCGACCTACTCGTGTAACTTCCTCAATACACTGTTCTAAAAAAAACTTATCAAGTTCTGGATCCCTCCAACTAGCTCGTGAATTTTCAGCTAATGAATCCATGCCTAAACTTATCAAGAAAATGTCCCGAGCACAGGATGGTGGAAAACCTGTCAGTGGCGCATCTGACAACCTGCGAGCTTGGTGGAAAGAGAAGGGTAGATTTGATCGCAATAGTCCTACTGCTATTTCTAAGTACTAGGCAGATAATTTTATCTCGGGTAGGAGTGAGGAGTGTGATCCACTGGGTTCCACATCTCACAGTTTACAGGAGCTGCAAGATACCACAATTGGATCACTCCTGTGAGCTTTGACGCAGCACTATGACCCCCCTCAGAGACGTTTCCCCCAATGATTCCCTTATATATTCAGTACCCTGATGTAAATTTCACCAAAAAAAATCTTTCGAGCTCTTGGGTTACTCCAATTTCCATGAATATAGATCAAAAAATACAGCTAAAGCAGAACACTACCTATGACCCTTCCATAACTGGAAACTTAACGAGAAACCTAATAACCTTTTCTCATGGCACCGTCAATTAAATATAGACATACAACTTTAACTACGATTGAAGAAATCGAAGAAATCGAAGAAATCAATTTGATTGTAATTGCTGGAAAACCTCCAATTTAAACTTTGAAAGAAGTCAATAGAAATCTAACCTTAACTATGCTTCAAAGAGAGCTTCGACGGATTGTAAGAATAGGCGGTGGAGATCGGACCCTCGTCGCTAGAAGGAGGCCGTCACGGTTGCAGTCTACTCCAGGAATGAATACAGGAGATCGAAGGACGGTTGCCGTCAGCGGTGGAAATCAAAGACCGTCGGACGGTGAGAGTCGGGATGAGACAAGAGATGAAATTAGGTTTAAATATAATATAATTTTTTAAATTATTGGTACCTCTGACCGAATAAGAGGTAGAATTAAGCAGGAATGAATCAGACTTTAAGAAAAATAATTCAGCATAAAAAAAACAAAAGGTTGGTTCACTTAATGCTTAATGTATTAAGAGACCACCTCTTAATAGAGCTCATTAAGTGCAACAAAACAGGGCCTAAATGTCTAAGGAAATGGTTGGAGTTGAGAAGATTGCACTGTGATTTCGATATTGAATTGCTAGTTTCTAGTGGAATAAAATCTTCACTGATCTGTTTTTCGTGTGAGACTTCAGAGATTCCAAACAATCATCATTAATGTCAAAATAACCACCAAACCATTCTTCCATAATGAAGAGTCTCATTTGCTTAGAGCCGATTTTTGAACAATAATATTCTTTTTAATAAAATATATTATTTTTATTTCCACCAGTAATCTTAACTTTTCGATCTCTGCTCCTTGAAGTATGAGATTTCCACACTTTATAAACTACCCATGCAAACTTCCTAAAATTATTTTCATTCCATATATCAATGGATATACTTAACCAAACAATTCTACTCCCTCCATCCTCCAATAGTAGTCATCTAAGATTAAATTGAGTTGATTAATTATATATTGATAGTAGTTGTTGACCAAATTTAATAGATATTTATTTAATGTATTTATTATAATTTCATGTAAAATTTGATGTATTGTTACTTACTTACTTTATGGATTATTATCATTTACTAATTAATTGTTTAGTTTTTAAGGTGTGTGACAATGTGCTTTGGAATTATTAAGTGACAAGTAAAATTAACTAATTATAATTAGTTAAATGACAAGTAAAAAAGATAGAGAGAGTACACTTGAATGTTATATTCATGCTTTTCCAAACATCAATGTGGCCGAATCAAGTTTTTAAGTCGGAGTTATATTCATTGCGAGTCACCTTCATTTTCTCATATGATTCATATCTGAAGAATATATTTTAGCTTCTGATGGCTAGAGCCTTTTCTACCATAATATTTCTCTCTTCCATTTCTTCAACCAACATAGCAAAATCAAGTCCTGAATGAATATGGCTAATGGCGCATCTACCAAGCCAACTTACAATCTCAGTTGCAGTTTCAAGATCGATGAATATTCACTCAGGAGGCTCTATAAAACCTTTTGAATCCATTTATTCTCTTGCAATGTTTATACCTTCTTTATGAAGAGACTTTGAGGTTCTTTAATATTTCTCCTTATCCCTTTTTAATTCATCAAATTTGCTTGAACATCTCCTTGTAATTGTTTCTATCTTTTATTTTCTAAATTTGTTTAGATCTGTCAAATGGTCGGTTCTCATGCTTTATTTTTTACCGTAAGTCTTCTTCTAAAAGTGTAGCTGCATTCCATTCTCCCACTACATATATGGCTAGTGTTTCAAACCATACAAATCTGAGCGTCTTCTATTTTTCATTCTTCTCTTTTTTTAATTTCTCTACAAAAAGGTCATTTTTGCTTCTTTTTTCCTATCATTTTTGCTTCTTTTTTTTCATACTGACCTATTTTCTGATTTTCACACTTATTAACTTTGTAAATCCATATCATCTTCGCACATAACTAGTGCGAAAATAACGTGTAGCTCACCCGTTTTCGCAATTCATAAATGCGAAAATCATAACCAATTTGTGATTATGAAATGCGAAACTCATTTTCGCATTTATAAATCGTGGAAGTCTTTTTTGAGATTTTCACATGAATATGATTTTCCGTTTATGACCTATGAAAAATCTTATGCTATTTAGATAAGCAACTGATATTTAACAAGTGCGTAAATGATAGAGATTTTCGCACTGCGAAAATCGTTAAGTATGATAGTATGACAAAGAAAATATGAGGGTATGTAAAACTGATGGCAAACAAAGCAAAAATGACCTTTTTGAAAGAACTTTTTCAAACAATGAGAAAACATTCTTGTTCCAGCAGCAATCAACTTCTTCTGGAATAATTTCAACAAAATTATGAAGAATTTCCTCTGAGATCTTCAACTTGGCTTCCAAAACTCTTAATCAGAGCACTATAAAATCCTCCGTCCGCGCCCATATTTTCTCTCTTAAACTGTGGGATGCAGTAGAGCTGACAGTAATCCATGGACTCACTCATATCAGCCTGTCGGGCCTTTTGTTTAATGCAGGCATTGTGCTTGTTAACACAGGATTCAATTTATTTTTTATATATATAAATTTTTTTTATCATAGGTAGAAGAATTTTAAGTGGGATTCGGAGGGCGGCTGACCCTCGGCCCCAGTGAATCCGCCTATGAATCCAACACTCCATATTCGAAAATACCTCTTCCTTTTATTTCAGCATGTCAAAATAATCAGTAATTTCCATGTCAAGAATCAGTTGAAAAGTTAGACCGCCTATGGTACAAGCAGATGTGCTCTTTTGCATCCAAATGAAAGACAAGGCAAAAGCTTTGATAGCCATAAAACATCAGAGACTACAACAGCAGTGCAGTAGCAGGTCAACACAACACAGCAATCACCAGCAACAAATTGAATCCCACCGAGTACTACTCAAATTATATATATCATCTGTATCTCTTCATAAAAAATCAATCGAATTCTTCTGCTAAAACCCGAAGAACAAAACAGTTATTAGCGAGGAATCTTTGTACAGCTACACAACCTTCTTCAGTACCTTCTCTATCTTCCCTGTTATATCAATGGCGAAACTTGCAGTTCACTCTCCACTTAACTATCAGTCTGGCTACTCTCTTAGCTATGGTTTACTGCATCCTGTGGAGAATGAATGCAGATCGTTTTAGCAGCTTGGAGGAAAGAGTTCAAAAGAAATGACAAGGTTCAGATGTTTACCATCCAGTCCTTGATTGTCGACTGCTGGGTTCGAACAGAACCCCATTTGAAGAAGGCTTTGCAATTCATTGTTCCAACCATTCTGCCCACAGGCATGCATTATCCATCAAATGACCGAGAAAATGCTACAATCATCAGTTACAAGGATTGATGGTAATGTTGACTACCTGAGGCATGTGATGATATTCTGTCGCTGAATTCTGCATGCCACTTTGAAGCATGGCGTGTGGGTAAGGGTGGCTGTTTCTTATCCCCGGACTGATACCCAGCATGACAGTGTTGTCGCCACGTGACTGGAGAATCTGAGGAGCGTAAACAGCAATATGAGTTTTGGTGACATCAGAAGTTCAGTCCAGTCCAGTCAGTACCAGCTTGCGTGCGTGACAAATTTTAAAACATTTCATCAAAGCTTACATCTTTTGAAAGCATCCGTTCTATGTCGATGTCTAATTCTGGATTGACTGTGGCCAACTTCATCGATAAAAACTGCAGGATGCAAACAGGATCCAAGGGACAGAATGTTTAGCATTGTGTGCCACATCTCTTTTCGTGCCACATACTTAGCTTAGCCGCAACATTTCATAACTCAGAAATAATCGTGCGCTGTAAAATATTGAACAAGCTTCCTCTAATCTTACATAGGAATCAGTGGAACAGATATGTGAAACATTTGAAGTTATGAGATCAACATACCTCAACCTGCTGTTGCAGGGACTGCACGTAGTTGATAATTTCATCAAGCATTACTGCCTTTCCGGTAATCTATAAGAGTAAAAAAAAAATATAGAGAGAATATATCAAAATGTTATCGCACAGTGCAAGTGTTTGGTGGGAGAAATCAAGGTCTATTTGTCTACCTTATTACATCCTGGAACAAGTTCTTGAAGTAATTTCATGCGTTCACTGATTTTTTCTCGCCTAACCTGGTCAAAGAAGTAATGAAATCAGCACTCGAAAATAATAAGGCAAATATGCCAAATGGTGACATAGTTACTGAGAATTCGAGCAAACCCTTTCAGCGAGGCTGTGACTATTAGTGGCTTGGCCTCGTCTGGCCCTCACATGGATGTATGTATCCTTAGTGTTTTCTTCAGTTGGGGAATTGTTTTTGGCTTGTTTACTGGATGGCTTGTTTTTTAGAATTTGGCTTTGTTTCTTATCATCTGGCTCGCCGGGTTGATCAAAACTCCCCTCAGACATGTCCTTCTGCTGCTCACCCTCAGTCACCTTGCAAAGAAAAACAGATCATAATCAACACAATAAATTTGTACCAGTAAAAGTTAGGAGTAAAAGTTAGGAAAGTCGTAGTAATGAGTTAATGGTGAGCTACCTTATTCGAGTTGAGCTCAGAGGCAGACTCAATCGATCTTCTTCTTCTCTTTCCATTAGGAGAAGCCTCTAAAGCCCTCTCCTCAGAAACCTGGCAGTCATCTTGAGACCTAGCACCGTCTGTATTATGATGCCTATGAGTCACTACTTCCTGGTTGGGTAGATAATTCTGATAACAGCTGCTGGTACCGGTTGCGCCAAGCGCAGGCAAGCCATATAAGCCAGCCATGTCTGAGAAGTTCCCACTGCCAAAGTGCTGAATCTTGGGGAGGTCAACTAGAGTGGAATCCGATGAGGGATATTGAACAAGGTGAGTGCTGCTCATTCCCTGGTTATGTATAGGGTAAGGTGGGTTAGCATATCCACAATGAGAAACCATTGAAGAACCTCCTCCAAAATTCTCACTGTGATTGATTGCAAGCAGCGGGTCCCAGTGAGTTCCAAAGAAAGGATCACTCCCAGCAGAGGATTTGAACATGGGGATTGAGCTCATTGCCGTTCCTGCGGCCTTGTTGGGCACTGGATTTGTGTTCATGCCTGAAGTTGAACAGCTCATAAAGCCCTTGTTTGAGTTTTGATGAAACCCCAAATCAACTTCACCATCACCACCAACACCCATCTGTCTAAAACCTGAAGAGCCTATTCCTTATGCAATACTTAATGAGTGTAACCGATACTTGGGGAAAATGAACAGAAGAAGCTGCAGCTAGAGCACTGTGCAAGAAAAGTAGGGTTTGACTGAGTGATGTCTGGTAAATTACTTGCAGAACACAACAAGAAACAAATAATTTGGCAGCTTTATAGAGCTGAGAAGATGTTAAAGCAAAAGAAACAGTTCACTGAAGCATCCCCATGGACACAAAGTAAGAGGAGAAATCAAAGAGTTCAGGGCATAAAATCTAAAGCATCAACGCAGACAGCTATTTACTGGTGCAAGCCCCTGGGATGATCAAGTCCTATCCTTGATCTGTGTGAATATAAATGAAAAAAGGAATATGCTTCCTGGAGACAGAAAAAGTGAGACCTTTCAGAGGATAAAGCGGACAGCAAGGAATGGCATCAGCACATTACATAAGCAGCAAACTGAAAGCAGATTCCCTTTATCTCTTCTGCACAACCTTGGAACGAATTCATAAGCTGAGGACCGGTTGGATTATATCAATGCTGAATCTCTTCTCCACATAACCGCCATAGGGGAGTAGATCACATCAAAGCTTCAGACTTTATTATGTTTCTCTGAGAAGTGAAGTTGATGGGCAAGAAAGAAAGTGATCTAAATGGGGGAAACAATCATATGCTCAAGGGTAAAAGCTTTGAAGAAGACGGCTACCCAGAAGGAACCCAAAGTAGGACAGTTTCAGATGCCCTTCTGAGATATTCTCTGATGGGTACTTACTGAACATCAAAGTTTCAAGCTTAAGTTGAATTCTACATAAACCAAGAGGAGTTCAGTATTAATGAACAGTCACTCAGTTGGGTTTTATGAGGGAGCACATACACACAGATAGAGGTAGAGCATCAATGCCAGGCCAAATTTGACCGAAGAAAATACCAACTTTACCAACAGGGTAGTTGCAGAAACAACAAAAGTAGCATCAGAATTCCAACTTAAATAGAACTGTGAAGCAAGAAAGATTGTGAGGGTGAGAAGGATAAAGGCACAGAGAAAGAGAGAACCTTTGCTTACCTTACCTGCCTACTAATATCACAAATGACATGTATGATTATAAAAGCAAAGACTTAATAACCACTGCCAACTGCTCTTTGCTGGTAAGATAATAATCACAATTCAGAAACCTAATCTCTCCTTTTCTCCTCAGCTTCTACACTACACTCCCTGTAACACTTATCATTGTTCCTTTTCTTTTAAACTACTGTACAGTACATATGAAGTATTATACTAGTAGCTGAGAGTGAGTGCAGATTGGGGGAAGAGGTTCTTCTCTTCATGCCCAAGCTTTTCCCTTTGCTTAGACACACCTTCTTTTTCTTTTCTTACTGACACAGCTGCCGACTATTTGCTGTTACACACTCATTTTTCTCAGTGCCAACTAACAACCCTTTTCCATTCTCTATTGGGGAATTGTATCCTACACCTTGGCTGCATCCCATCTGTATGAACTCTCAGCAACACTAAATCTCTACCGCAAATCACTACCCATTATCTGACTCTTCATCAACCATTAAAGTAGTCATATTAGACAGAAGATGCTGTCATTGTTGCTGTGCACCTTGACCAAAAGATACAGCCTATTTCATCTCTCCCAAAAACTCAAACATTTTTTAATAGTATGGTATGGAATACATTTGTTGGATACATTATAATACAACAGTTGAATCAATGGGTATATAAAAAAACGTAAAGAAAGAAAAGAGATTAACATCAGGTCAAGAACATAAGGAATAATGGAATCTCATAGGCAATTTTACCTATTTGTCCTGGTACTCTCTCCAGCTGTAGCCTGGCTTGCTCCTGCTGCTTTCAAGTTTGTGGATTTGTTGGTCAAAATAGAATATTTTAGAGTGTCACCATGCAAGTTTTCTTTCTTACTGTAATCATGCTGGATTTTCAGAACCCAGCTTTTATTTTTTATTTTTTTGGGAATCAACAGCTGGTTGGCTAATCCCTGTGATCTATTTGTACATATTTCATGCATTTTATAAATAAAAAAGGATTTTGACTAATGACTAGAATTAAAGCAAATAGTTCTTCAATTAAGAAATAATGAATAATGGTTCACATGCACTCATGCAAAACTATAATGACAAATTATCAGAGTGGGTTTTCGTCTCACCCTTAGAATATATCTGTGATGGTTATTTTGCTCCACACGAGTTCCACTTGCTACCCTACTCTCGCAAGTGAGGGAGGGTGTTAAGCTGTGGTTTATCCCACATTGCACTTTATATGCTCTCAGACAATCTAAATATATAGTTGGAACTTTCATTCATTGTCATTTAATTTTGAGTATAAAAGCAAACAAGAAAGATGTAGGCTGGACCATCTTGTGTTGCAAATGCAAACCAGTTAACCAAAATAACAGTATGACAAAGATAGGGTGTAAACTACCTATTTCAAGGCTTTTGGCTTTGCAAATGGTGTCCATCTATATGCTTTCAAATCACTTTGTCAAGTGGTTGCGTACAAAACTTATACAGCAAAATTAGTATGTTTAAGTATTTTATCTATGGATAGAGGTACATTTGCATCATTATATATATATATATATATATAGGGGCAGTTCCACAGAGAATCACAAATTTGATGAGAACTGAGAACTCAAGACAAAAAATGACGTGTTGTGTCTTGTGTTTTTTTAGACGCGTGTTGTGTCTTGTGTGTTCACACGTGTCCATCTTTTCAGCCATTAGATCATCTCATCCAACAGTCGAAATTAAATTCTCAATTCTCATTTGGATTTGGGGTTCTCAATTGAACCTCATTATATATATATATATATAATACTCAAATCCACGTAAATGAGGAGAAAAGCTTTGATAAAGGGTCTTGGTGCTTTTAGAAAGTTTGAACACCCACCCCCATCACTCCAAATCATCCTTACCACACCCCATTCAATGATTGAAAAAATAGCTAAACATTACAGCTTACCAGTAGTTTCAACAAATATGTCTCATCCTTAAAGAAATTATTCTACACCACTTAATAATATACTTCCTCCGTCCTCTAATACATGTCGTTTACGGTTAATTTGAGTAGATTAAGGTGAAGTTAATGCTAGCAGTTGAACAAATTTAATAGATAGGTGGTTAACATTTTTTTGAAAAAGTTCGTGCAAAAAGTAAAATTGGTAGATGATTATTGGTGAGGAATGTATTCTTTATTGATTATGATAATTAAGTGATTAATGTTTGACATTTTAAGGTAGTTGTTGATATTAAATACGCATTGAAAATTGGTAAGTGACAAGTAAAAGTGGACAAAAAAATTCGGTTAAATGACATGTAAAAGAGGACAGAGGAAGTATCACATTTTACATAACATTTATAAAAAATTATTAAATAAATACATATTAACTTTAGTCAACTGTTGTTAACATCTCTCTAATAATTCAATTTAACTTTAAACTACTATTATTAAAAAAACAAAAGAGTAAAAAGCATAGTTTTCTTGGGTAGCTAAAATATTTATGAACTTTTTGTTGCATTTTAGTACTACATGGAGAGTCTTTGAAAACAATGCTAACCACTTGTGAATTGATTGTATAAAAAATAGGGAGTTTCAATGTAAGTAGTACTAGTAAGATCTACGAGTAGTTGGATCCAATAATTTGTTAGTCTAAATAAGATTAAAAATGGTGCATGTGGGATTACTAGCCTAATAAGTGGATTTGTACCTGATCAAATAAAATACTTTACCCATAACATTCCTTAAATAATGCCTACGTCTACATCGGTACTAAATAAAACTAATTAATCATAAAAACAAAAAAGAAAGCGTAATGGATTAAAGTTAAAGTAAAGATTAAGTAGATTGCATCATCTTCCATCACGCGCACAAGGCATGGTCAGAATTCAGATATCCAAAACGGTACCGTTCTCTACATTCGTGGTAATCATAGGATATTAGGACATGAACCATAATTATGTTTCATGTTTTATAATTTCTAATAGGCTTGAAAAGGTTGCTGTTAGTCTGTTCTGTGACCAAGGAGTCATTGTGTAAGGTTCCGTAATGATTAAGATTTGCATCCTTCAGCAATGGATAATGTTCCAACATCATGAATAGTGTTGCAGTCCGTCTTCATCAGCCACGAGACCGAATAAGAGTTTCATCATATAAGTGTATTTGAATCCTCGTAGTGCCTTTACCTGGAAACATCCGGCGGCTGGTGTTCAAACTAGCACTGTTGAAGTACAGAATCTTCTTTTCTTTCCGGCAGGAGTTAACTCGCCTGAATGAGTTGTAAAGAGCAGAGTGATGAAAAAATGAGATAAAGGAGTCAAGAGACCGCCACTGTTTCGGCATTACATGTAATATGCTTTTAAGTCAGTCCTAAATCTTAAGCATGTCTTGAATTAGAAGGGAAAAAATGAGCTGTGGTATTACTACAAAATCTAGTAATAATATACATTTCCTTGTGTTGATTTGAATTTGAAGGCTCCAACAGAGAAGCGTATGGATGAAGGCAACCTTGAATGTTTGGGGAAGAACCTTTATCATCACCACCTTCGAACTAATGATGTGAGCAACTGCATCAAAGACATGTCATGTATAATTTAAGGCCATTGGTAAGTGAGAAATACCATGCTCAAGTGCACTTGATACACTCATCTTAAGAATTACAGAAATTTCAGTAGCTTCAAATCTGCTATGCATCCTAGATCTCAGGTTGGTTTATTTCGTAATATCAATAAGTTTCTTTTTTAAAACTGATTTTTTTTCCAAACCGGCCTATTTTCCTAGTTTAGTTTCTTTTTTGCCCTTGTATTTGGTTTAATTCTCAAAATGACATCGTTTTAAACAACTATTTGAAACAATAGTTTTTTTAAGCAAAATGTCTGGATACTGGTTTTGCTTAAGAAAACCGCTGTTACAAATAGTTTTCTGACACAAACAACGGTTGTAAAAAACGAGGCCAATTTGGTAACTAAATAAAAAAAGAGGCTAAAAAGGAATCTAAACCACGAAAAAATAGGACAATTAGGAAAATAATTCAAAAATTGATTGTTGTATATGTATGTAATATTGTAGAGGCTAGATATAAATACCTCAAATAGTTCAAAGGGGTTGCCGCGGCGGTAAACATCGCTTTTCTTGTCCTTGTCATTTGGAAAAATAGAATATAGTAGTGCCCTCCATCCAATGAGTAAGAAGCCGGTACTTCCCATGCTTACCAGTACGAAGGGGAGTTGTGGAATGTGACCAGCAAACACTGCTCTTATAGCAAGCCCCAACTGTAAAAGATACAAGTACAATTGTTACGGCTGTCTGCACTCATCCAATTATTTTCCACAGCTGAAACAAAAGCAACGAGTACAATTCTTGACAGTTTCTACCACAGCTTAAATTGGGAAGCATAGAAAGAGCAAAGTTGGATTGCAAAGTCTTATCTGTATTAAATTAGGTTTTATTTACCACAACTTTATTTAGATTTGTGGTACTTTATGAGCACCACTACTATCAGGTGCGTCCCAGGTATGTGCAGATAACATAATGTTATAGCATCCCCTCTGAAACTAACCTAAAAACAGGCTTGTGTCATGCCAAACTCACCATCTTCATAAACATTCTTCTCATAAAACTTTCACCACATCAAATAAACCTCATATAAAACCCAATATAACGACTATAATTTAGATTTACATGCTTATTTTAATAGAAAACAACACTTATATTATAAAGCGTCATTCAAAGCAAAGCCCAATCAAATAAAAAAAAAAAACCTAATAAACAATATATGACACTAATAAACGTAAAGCTCCGTAGAAAGCCCAACACAAGCAATAGACGGAGTTTATAATAACAAAGCGCCAAGCGCTATATGAAGTCTTTCCATGAACACTTCATATGCATGCAGCGGTCTTATGTCAGAGGAGCATAAGCGGTAGTCCAAATTGAAACGAAGTGATTCAAAGTCTGTCACGAAGCTCTCCACAAAGCTTCAATGGAGATGACTTAGCAAACAAAGAATGCACGGGCTTCTACCACAAAGGAGGGTTTTTTTTTATCAAGGACAAAGATGATTGCATTAGGAATAGTACATGCTGTTTGAGATATCTGATCTCTGATAAGGACAGAAATCATGTTCTTACAACTGTTTGAATGCAAGCATTAGATTCAGTCCACAAAATGGTTCAAGTAGAGGAGGGTTGCATAGTACAAAAAACTACAAGATTCAGTTCAACTTTTTCCAGCAGATTCACTGGGAAAGATGTTTGTAGAAATGATTGGGGTTCCAAAGCCCTACAGTTGGTTAGCATTTGTTTGCTGAAAACAAATACTAGGTTGAAAATCAGATTTGACTGTTCTAGCAATCCCATTCCCAATCATGAAAGATCGCAATGGATCTGTGAAGTGCGGGACACTTGCGAGTTGCAACAAACATCTTTCACTATCCTTTTTGCATACTTTAATCAACTAAGTTTTTGCAATTCTATTGATTATATGAAAGTAATAGTTGATATACCAAACATTATCTAACAAGTCTCATTCAGCCTCAAGCTCCATATAACATTGAAGGAACAAAAAAAATAATGAAAAAAGCATCTTCAAATTAAAGTGGATCACTTACAGGAATCCCCAAAGCCCAAGATTTGGCGGCGACAGCAACAGCTTTGGATAATCCGTTCGTTCCTTGGCCATCTTCACCGTACCCTCCAAGAAAATAGGCTGCTAGAAACCACCCTGCCAAAGCAAATCACATCCGCACTATCAAAGGATGCCTTATAATTACACTAGCAAGAGAAATACACAATAACATAAAAATAACCTACCAGCTATGAATGGATCAGCCGTGCGCAAAGTTTCAATATCCCAGACAGAGAATCCATGGCTGAATCTCCCAATGGCAGCAAAGACCAGCAAAGCCAACACATCTCCACCAGCAAGCAGCGCCACGCGGCTGTACAAAAAAAGTCACACATACTTGAAAGTAGTGAAAATAGAAAGAAGAATATAACACCACATTAATCCAATCGACGCTTACCCCCATTTCTCTATCTTAGCATTGGAATTAGGCTTGTCGAACTGAATCACTCCCTCGAGCTGGACGCTGTCCTCGCCGACGAACACAGTGGAGGTGGAGGTCTCCGAAGAGCCGGTAGTGGTGGAATTGAAGGCCTGCTTAGCAGCAGAATCGGAGGAGGATGCTCCGGTGGAGTCGGCTTTGCAGAGGGTTAGGTTTTGGTTGGAGATGAGACGGCGGTTGGAGAAGAGAGAGGATTTGGCTTGGATGAACTTAGGAGGAGCGGATAGAGAGGAACCGGTGGTGGATAAAGCTCCGCCAGCGGCGGCAGGTCCCCTCGCCGAAGCTTGGCTTAGCAAAAGCATTTTGGAGAAAGTTCAAAATCAATGGCTGCGTAGATATTTTACTTTTTTTAGCCGTTTTTTTTTTCTTCATTTTTTTCTCTTTCATACATTAATGAAAAAAATTACTTGTATGTATTATAAGATAAAAACTAATTAAATGTGTATAGATTTTGGATCACTTGATATTGAGAATTTTGTGGAGAAGTGTGTACGAATTATTTTTTTTTGGCATAAAATGGCCGTATTTTGATTACAATATTTCATTTTCTAACTTCATTAATTATGCTTTATTAAATTTATTTTAGTAACATATATTATTTAAATCTCATTAATTAGAAATATATTTAGTTTCTACAATTTGCTCGTCAATTATATACATAAAGCACTATGCTCTCGTCACGGGCACTCGCCGACTCTCGTCAAATAATTTCCCAAATTGCTCTTCCTACTACACTAGGCACTCTGCCATTTCTGTTCTCTCGGAATTCACTATCCATAACAGCCAAATGATTCTTGATCTCATGATTTTAGATCTGCCAGCCAACAATCACATGCCACATATCATTCTCCGGCACTTTGCAACCCATCCCCTCCTCCAGCACTGAGTCCAATTCCAACCGACAGATCTAATACAAGATCTCACACCTTGGTCGAGGGCTTCCATCTGATCCGAACCCATCACCCATCTCGCACCTCTGTTGATGAAGATCTGAGGTTGGGGAGATGCAAAGGTTGTTTGGGTTGGAGGGAAGCAGGCGAGGTGGTCTCTTCCCCCATCGTGTTTCTCACTTGTTGGTTTGATTTTTTGACTGTGTAAAACATGTATTATCAATAATATTTTGTGTTGTTACTTCTGGGTTTCCATGAGTATGTTTGGATTAATTCATACTTATCTAACTTATTCAGTAAGTAAAAAAAGCAGGTGAGTGGATGAGTCATGGGAATAAGTAGTACCACCTTGCCTGACAATTTCACCACTGACAAGAATTGTAGTGCACCTGTGTTTGTGTAATTTTTTTGGAGTGAAAAATGTTGGTTTTTATACAAACTTGATCTGCATGGGGTGGGGTTTTTATGGTGCACATGAATTTGGTGAACAAATGTTCTGTCTACTGTGTTCACTAGTATGATACATATTCAAATAGTGAGTAGTTTTACAATTTTTGGAAATTACTAAATTTTTAGTAATTACTAATTTTTTTAACAGTGAACCTTTATTTTATAAAATGGGTTGGTTTCGACAGTAAATATCTTCACTACCATAATATAAAAAAATCAGAAAAAAATGTTCACTATCAAAAACCAAAAAAAAAAATATTCACTACCTTTTCATTATTCTAAAAAACATTATTTAAAAACTTTTTTACTTTTACTATTTGTTTCGTATAAAATCTGAACAAATCATTATATTTAATGATTAAATTGTAACATATGAAATAAAAACAAAATCTTTAAATACCATTAATGATAATTTATTAAATACAACGCACAATTACATACTTTCATATTTGTCACATTTAATGAGTTTCAAATAATTAATAAAGTATAATAAATAAAACTTGAAAATAAAATAAAATAATTGGTCCAGAATCATCCACAATGTTCTCAACTTAAGGAGATTCTCAACAGACCCAATTTGTACATATAAATCTTTTCATCCGAGATAATCCTTCAACTCTTCCAAATAGAGTGCATTTGCTGTAAAATATATTAAATATTAGAAAGCCAATGACATCCTAGTATTAAGGTATCCATATCAACTTTAAGTTAAAAACAAATTTATGCTATGACTCGTGTTACCACAAGCATGAGGTGAAATCGACGTTGTTATCGTGCAGTAGCTAAACAAAGTTCTTGATTATTGACCAAAATCAAAGAACAAGAGGAGAGTGTGTGAGCTAGAAAGCTTTTACTGTTGTTGTATATAAAGAAAGAAAACAACATATATTTATGCTACAAATAATCCACCCTAATCATTTAGTTACTCCTACTAGTTGATTGTCATCTTCATGTCCTTATTCAATGTATTGTTCATGGTACTTCTTCATTGTGTCCTTCATGACCATTCTCAATGATGTCTTTCATGGTCCTTATTCATTGTCTTCATGATCCTCCTTGATGGTCTTTCATTGTCTTTGATTGTCTATTGAATGAATTTCTGGAGGAATGCTTCTTTAGTAGTGGAGAAGTCTTTTTTTTAAAGTTTGTAGTTAAAGAACATATATGAGAGTTGAAAGAATTACATTCTCCAGTGTTGAACAAAGGTACCCTGTTTTTCCCGAAAGAGTGTTGGAATCAAGTGTCTTGGGTTCGCCTCCTCTTGGAGGCATCAAACTCACATTTGCGAACATTCCTTGTAACTCTACATAAGTCCCTTATATCATAGACCGAACTATTCGGTCCTTAATATTCATTAATAGTGAAAATTTTTGGACATAGACTTTGTTGATACCCGAGAGCTAATATAATAATTTTTTTCTTAGTCATTTTTTATATTATTATGTATTGGTGTGTGCGCTTTATATGCATGTGTTATGTTGCAGTTACAGTACATGAGATAGCAGAGATCTCGCTCCGCAAGAGCAAAATTGACTCCAATAACCCATTGGAAATTTCATTTCAGTACCAAAAATTTACAAATTTACAAACTATTAATTAGAAAATGCAAATTTAACCTCTTCTTATTTATAATTACACAATCACACCTTTCAAATTTAAAAATACGAAATATTTAGTTCAATATTTAAATCCATTGATTTTAATTCAAGTCTATGCAAATAAAAGTTTTAACTCTGTTTAGCATTATAATCAATTTTTTGACACCACTATACCATCCTCCGCCTTGGTTTGATAAAAACTTGACCTTTGAACTACATAATTCAAAAGAAATCTCACTAGCTTAACACAAAATGTATACAAGATCAAAGTTAGTTCTCAGTATTTAGTAAGTTGGGGCACCCAGTCACCCCAGTATCCAAGAGATTCCAACTGTTGTTCCCATAGTAAAAAGCCAACCTCTGAACTACATAATCTTGTCGAAAACCTAGGTTTACACGTGCATTTGAAATTTATAAAAGCTTAAAGATGATTCTCTTAACCTGGTAAGTCTTTAATTCCGTATCCATAAGATTTGGGCACCAGAACTGAGTTTTGAGCTTTCAAACTCTCAATTTTTGATTTGAAATCAGTGTGAAAGGAGAGTAGAGACCGTTGGCGAGAGGCAAAAGCAACACTGAATTGTTTGATTTCCTTCTCAAGTTCTTGCCTTCTTTGGGTTTCAGTTATCAATTCTTTCACAGCCTTGTCCTTTTGATCCACAACTTTTGAGAGTTCCTGACTGGATTCTGAGGCCATGCGGTGGAGGGTGTCTTTCTCTGCTTTCAGTAAACTAAACTCCTTCTCCAAG